>JAZEWU010000025.1:6800227-6831045 GCA_036362915.1 Geotria australis | reverse complement strand
GTCCACTCACCCCCCGCACCTCCACCAATTGCCTCCAGCTGTGCAGGCAGATTGAGTGGGCCGTGCATGAGCGTCTGGCTTTTGACGTCACGGGTTAGTTATGTCACAGACCGCTTTTTTCCACCCAACGACCTCAATTAACTTTGTGAGCAAAGCGCATCTGGGAGGTCTGCGTGCAAACAGCCGAACCTGTTTTTGTCCCCGCGTTATCGACCCGGCACTACTGAGCCGTGAAGGCAATTAGCGTGTTTATTCTATATCATGTTAATGACCGTATTGTGGCCGCAGCTAATGAATGGTTAATCCGTATTTGAGTGGAGGAGAAGCCCGTTGTAAGAAGTGTGGGTATAACGGCGAGCGATTGCCGTGCTGTCACGATGCCCGGTGGCTACGTTTGAAGGTAAACTCGACACAAACCACGTCACGCTCAGTATTATTTCAGCGAATGTCTCGTGTCCACCTCTCTTACGATACCGCCACGTTTGCTCCGTGTCGTATAAACGAACCAACTTAGATCGCCCCTGCAAATCAAACCTAACATAGATAGCCCCTTTCCCCCACAACATATGTGCGGGACATTAATATATTTAAATTAAGTAATCTTGCAACGCAGGAATTATCGTACAGAACAGCATCAGGCAAATCACGTTAAGCAGTGGTCATGACATACGACTGCAGAAGCCGTAGCGCGTTAAGCAACAAGGACAGGATACATGGCGATTTTATAGATATTTTGATTGCTTAACATCGTGAGAGAGGAAATACTGCTCAACAAACCCACCAGAAAACACGTGAACAAGGAAGAACAACAGTGCCTATGCATGTGCCCGTATTCTCTAAGGCTTTCCGATGCCACTCAATCGGGGGTGGGTGGCCAGCACCACGCCCAGCTGCTTTTGTTTCTAAAGCGCCAATGTTTACACGTCACACAAGGTACTCATTTGAGGCCGAGTGGACCCAGGGGAGTCCCGAGGACGGTTCAAACAACGACAACTGCTGTTGGTGGCCATGAGCAGGAATCTAACTCGGGTGGCCGGGTGCGTAGCTGAGCACGCCCGGCACGCTAACCACAGACCGGTAGCAAAGATTTGTGAAATCCATTTCAGGGCTCTCTCCCGCTTCACTTATTCATGCTTTTGCGCGCGCCTGATTTATGTGTCCGTTCTGTGGCAGAGGCACGCACGGATGGGTCGCAAACTCTTGATGGAACCATCAAGAAGTCTGCACGTTTGTTGCGTCAATGCAGGAATCCCGCAAGGAGCTTGCAAGCTCGCTGGGTATTTTTCTGCTGTGATAATAAAACAACATCAAATAAACATCGACCAGCAGACTGAGAAGCAGGGAAAGCCACAGATGCCGGGCACGTGTTTGTTGTGTCGATGCAGAAATCCCGTAAAGAGCTCGCAAGCTCACTGGGTATTTTTCTGCTGTAATAATAATACTACACATCTACGTGGCTCCGCGTGAATTCCAAGCGCAACATAGGCCCTGCACTTAGAGGCGACACAGTGCGACACGGTGCCTCTTCCCAAGCACACAGCCCGCGTGTTTTGTGCGCGCAAGCAACCCTCTCAAAGTCTGACCGAGACACGGCTTCAGATCCGCTCTGCGTGTTCTCAAGTTGAGACAGCTCCATCACCTCATCCATCACAGCGAGAGGCACTCGGACCAAATCTAGGGTTCCCCTTCAAACGTTCAGCATCGCCCACGGCGTCAACTGCTGGGAAGGCTCCACGGCCGCCATACGGTCTGTGTACGGCTGTGAAATCTCAAAATACACTCGCTAAAAAAAAAAACCTCAGCCGTTGCGTAATGAATAATTATATTTTATAGCGGTGGATCTCTGGTCTGTAATACTGCAACGATTCGTCAAATAAAACTGATTCTTGCGCATACGATCCATGCGTCCGGTTGAAGCGTCTGTGCGTGATGCAATGCGTGTAAACATGTTGAGGGAGGTCAACAGGCAATTTGAAAGAATGAATCCCAACACAGAAATGTGGAATTTCCACCACTGGCTCTTGGCAGGCACTAAAGATGAGCACCCCTCTAGGTCACGTGAGCATGGAAACAAATTCACCTTTCACTTTTCAATATAATGTAGATCACTATCGTATTATGAGAGGTTAAAGTAACACGGTACGGTTCAGTACAGCGTACCCGTTATAAAGTGGCCGAAGCATTCAGTACAGTGCAGGTAGGAAGGGGGCTTGTGATACGACCGTACCGGTAGTAAATATAAATTTACTTTCACCCCTGCATACTATACACGATAAAATGTTATTTTATTCAACAAAGCCTGAAGCGATGAGAATAGAACCGCACGGATTCGAGAGCAAACACAAATCTGAGTTGGTACATGGCCTATAAAGCGAAAACAAATATGCCTGGGTGAATTAGTTCTCCAAAAATAGTTGAAAACCAACAAATAAACCCAGCAACAAAATCACTAATTTCAACACAGATGCAGAGCGAAGATAAAGGGACATCCACGGCGAGACGGAGTGCAGAATGCATAGTAAACATGAGCCTGTGACAGATTGCGGTTGCTTAGGACCATACGTCGTTCTTATAGGTAGATAGATGTATATTATTACAGCAGAAAAATGCCCAGTGAGCTTAGAAGCTCTTTATAGGATTTCTGCGACACAACAAACACGCGAATTGACAATAGCAAATTACGATTATGGTTTTCACTGCTTCATTCATGATGGTTGTTCTTCAGAGCTGTTCTTTCGGAATAGCCGTGTCGAGCGAGGGGGAGAGGCATATCGCTCAACACGGCTATCCCGAAAAGAACAGCTCTGAAGAGCAACCATCAATAACAAATTAACCAAACAAAAAAATAACCATTTACACACGGCGTTGCACAGAGGTGCATGTTTGATGTCAGAGAGGTTAATAATCCAGCAGTTGATGGAGAAGGAACAACGCCGACGAACAACACTCCAAGTCAAAAACGGCGATGGGCTAAACCGGTCAGAGTGCGGCCGCGGGCACGTCACGGCTCTGCTACGCGGTGGAGATGATCCAACGGTGGAGATGATCCAACAATGCCATTTGGACCGGAGTAAGCGATAAATAAAATGCAGCGCGGTGACGTCGGCGTAATTAAAATGTTTAACGCAGCGGTGGCGTCTGGGCACCCGGGGATCGCGAGTCGGCGTTAATAACGTCCCACGGAGCTCGGCGACGCGCGAGCGTGTCGTCAGCGAGCGATGACTCGACGCGGCATGCACGAGGAGCTCGACGTCAAACGCGGTTGTCTCCCCCCTCGTTGTTTACACGATATTAGCCCCGCAGCTCTGGCAGAGCAACACCGAGGTACTAAACGGCGCGCTCTCATTGCCGTAATTGCGCCGAGTTTTGCACCGGAGGGGCTGCGTTAAATTACTCTCCCGCGATATCCGTTGCGATTTATAGTCAGCGTGAACAGGCCGGACACTCGGGGAAATGAGTGGGAGTCCAGGGACCGTGGCATCGCGTAGAATTATTTCGAATTAAAACACTTTGATAAACAAGAGTACATCGACTAAGGGGCCAACCGAAGCAATGTTTTCCATTCATTTTTAAATTCATTTGTGTTTTGATGGTTGCTCTTCGTTTCGCCTCCCACGTTGCAAGCGTCGTCAGGCGTTAACGTGGGAGGCGAAACGTTCGGAGGGAGAGAAGGAGATCGCTCGACACGGCTATCCCGAAAGAACAGCTCTGAAGAGCAACCATCATGAATCGAGCCGTGAAAACCTACATCAGTACATTTTTTGTTTTTAAAAAGACCAATCCCAGAGCTGGTTTTTATTCAGTTCCGTCAGCAAAGGCCCTTTACATACATTCTGCTAGACTTCCTGGTCTTACCCAGAAGACTGAGCAGGGCTCCGCACCTCCAAATCAACGGGTGCAACGCGCCCGGAGAAAAGTAGATGATTATTATTATTATTCACCAACGACCACACTGAAGCTCCAAGTAACATTCTGCCGGGAAAATAACTCGTGCTTCGAAATTACCGAATGCCAAACAATGCACTGCACGCATCGCCAAGGGGGTCAAGGTAGAAGCGTTCACGTCGCGATCCCTGTCAGGTAATACTTGGTATTGCCTGCGAATTCTACCACACTTCGAGGCCGAGCTGAAAGACAACGATGTCCAGAGGCTGACCATCCGTGCTTCGAAGAATCGCAAAGAAGACCAAGGGTAGATTGTATCCTGCACCACAGCATCGTGTCCTTGTCAATTGTCTATTGCTAAACACTGTGCCATAGAGTCGTTTATGCCAGGTGTGCTGTGTTTGGCTGAGCGAATTCACCAGGGCTGGGATCTGACAAAGCACACCGTAAATAGGTTAGAAAAAAATTCAAGCTGACATGCCAGAAACATTCATCTCAGTAAAGGGGATTATACTGTCTTCAGACAAATGGAAAGTTCGAAAGCTAAACGACTTTATGGGGGAAAGCGTTTTAACAGCAACAATTAATTTTCGTCTTCAAGAAAATTCCTGTAAACTACAAAGTGGCTCCTTCAGTAACATGATTGTGTTTGTTTTGAATGCCCGTAAGTTTGTGTACAATGTTGGTGTACGGGTATATGCACTGTGCATATATATATTAAAAACTAAAAGCACCATGCCATCTGCATAAAAACCATTTAGGTGATTGCCCAGGCCATGCTAGCTCTAATGGTACTGGATTTATGTCTTGGCCATTATGTGAGTAAGGACCCAGGGCTGTTATAAATTTTAAAATGTAGAGAAAGCGATGCCAGCCCAGTGCAGGCACTCAGGTGAACTATTTTACCCTGTGTCTGGCTCAGCCTCATTTTCTAAGCCATTTCACCAGATACCTATAAAAAAAAAAATTCTCCGTATACCGATATCCAGTAAAAACAAAAACAAGCGAAATAAAGTGTTAATTACAAAGGTAATTTGTTTTATTTGCTATGTTTTTATTAGGAGGGATGTTAACACACTGCACTTCCGATGCACAAGTCGCCAGTTCAAGCCAAAAGCAATGAGACAGGTTCCACAGATTCCTCTGCCTCTCTCTACTCGAGAAGATACAAGCGTACAACCCAGTTAGTTGATCGGCAGCCTGAGAGTGGTGGAGGGAAGTGTGCGTACTCCCACCTAATCTGATGTTACCTGGCCAGTATGGAAGAGTAGGCCAATGCCCTCTGAAGAGGCTTCCTCTATTGGAGGTCCTTACTCCAACAGTGGCATGGGAAAGACCTACACCTTTACTACCGTCAAGCAAAAACACCCCATGATGATATCACGTAACCTCTCCTGACTCATTATTGGCAGTCTCAGGGCCATCAAAGACCTTGTGGCCTTGTTCAAACCAATCAGACAGACGACAGCAGGAGCGTTATAATAATGTAAACCGATCATAATTAAGCCCTCCGAAAATGACGGAGAAATGTAAACAAAAGTTTACTGATTTCGAAGGGAATAATAATGCAGAGAAAAGTAATTGCTTTGTATAAATTTTTCATGACATTTTTAATCATCACAATTTACTTAATAAGCATCGCAGGCACCTGCTGTTTTGTGCAAAGTGTATGTTATTATACTGAGCAAGATGTTGTTGTGGGCTATTTAGATATTAGCTGAAGCTATGACACCCTCGAGACTGGCTTTCCGAGCCCTAGGCCTTCACACTGCCACGTGGTAGGGTGGTTACAGTGCACAACTCACAAATGTAAGGCTATGAGTTCAAATCCCAGCCGGTTCTTGACTCAGCCGATCACCCTTTGTGGTCGATAAAATTAGTACAGCTCTGCGGGAGGTAAGCACTGGTCAGTCTTTTAGCGAATGACTCTTGAAATGGCAATGTGGAATTTCCGCTGCTGATTTAGGGAAACCGGCAGATACGAATTGTAAACGTGTCCTGAAGTAATACCTGACACAGTAGTTATTTTGACTGCACGTGTGCACTTTGGAGCCGCATTGCTGACTTCCTGAAAATTATTCCATCAATTGCTCGAAGTCCAGCATGAGTCTGCAGTGTATGCCTTCTTGCAGACATTCTCTCGGCTAGCTTAAATGGTTCGGACACATTACAAGCACGAGCATGGACAGCAACCCGTCATGGAATGGAAACAGGTGGAGGGGAAGACCGAGAGAACCAGGTGGATAGATGCAGTGGTAGAATGTGTGCAGGGAGAGGGATTGAGAAGGAACGAAGCAGCGATACTGGCTCAAGACAGGGAACCATAGGGAAAGTTTGTTTGTTCTCATTGTCGCGAATGAGGTGATGGAATGACTGTCGATGAAACAGCGATGGGTATTATCACACACCAGATCAATCAATTGACAGGTAATATCATTTGTAAGAAGTTGACGCGTTGATATATGACCGTGGAATGGAAGGGTGTTTGCTGTAAATTAGTCAGCTCACCAATATGCCACCACTCCCCACGTCAAATATAGCAATATCAATTAACTGTACACATACTACAGTTTGTCAAAAAACGTAAACAAATTATGACCATAAACCAGCAAGTATTTTAGATCAGATTAATATACTTATACTGATGGCTCATTGTTATAATAATAATAGCATTTTATAGAGCGCTTTTCACCCGAGGGTCACAAAGCGCTGCACACAAGGGCCGCGGAGAGAACTGTATGTCAACGACAAAAAAAACATAATGAAAACCAAAGCAACAAAAATTAAATGATTAAGGCTGCTTCGAATACACTGAAAGGTTATGCACCCTTTCTATAAAAATAAAAGTACCACTTTAGTTTTTTACTTAAATTCACTGCTAGATATAGAGATCCCCCCCCCATTCAGGCATTCTGAAAAGGCAAACTATTCCACTATTCTAGCACACATTCATGCAATCCAGTTCACAAAATGTACAACACAAAACATTTCATGCAGGGTGTACATAGTTGTTACGTCCACACAATATCAACAGAAGAATGTCCTTGAGATTGTTTTGCAAAGTAATGGAAAATTAATGACCCGATATTCTTTGTTGTAATGTCAAAAGACTGCCAATCTAACTCCGCCACAAAGAACATCAAAATGTTTAATCAATAATACACAGGCACTTAAAATATACAAATGTGATCGTGGCTGATGGGTAGCCACCAGAGAGTACCCATGAAAGGCCCTGGCAAGTGTTTGTTTTGTACTTTGTGGCGTTTGATTTCAGTGGCCAATGCGGCTTCTCGTGCACTTTTTAATTGATCGCAGCACACAGCAAAGTTTATAAGCATTTGAAAGAATACCGCATTAATTATTTAGAGCAGGCTATAAGCTTCGCAGCTGCTTTCATGGACGAGCGGCATTTCAATCCGAGAGCTGTCAACTGGTTAAATAAAGGCGACTGAACGTCGCTCGTATCAAATACCTGGTGCGATGTAAAACGATGACGATAACACGATAAGGGCCGATTGCTGCCGCTGATGATGACGTCGTGAGTGACCGGCAGGGTATCGTGACAGGGACCCTAACTGGCCTGGCGAGCCGCGGCTCCGATGAGTGGCAGCACCGGACCTGCCTCCGCAACCCTGCTCGTGGTCCACGGTGTGGTCCACGGTGTGGTTCACGGTGTGGTCCACGGTGTGGTCCACGGTGTGAGCGCGATGGTTAGACTCCTGCTCCCGATTGCACATTCTGAGCAGCACGATTTTCCCCTCGTATGCCGTTCTGGCCTTTCATTTTTTTTAAATGAAAATGTTGCCGATTTTCCGTTCTCTGTCGTTGTTGGCGTGCCGTTTTCTTCACAGCCTTGTGCAGCGCTTTGTGACCCTCGGGTGAAAGGCTCTCTATAAATGCTATTATTATTATTATAGGTGCTCAGTAACAGAACTTGACCCTACAGTCTGTTAAGTCTATACGGGGCATCTTTGCCGTTTCATCGTTGGCATACGATGAAAACAGTTATTAACTCATATATATATACATTCAACGATATTTCAACTGAAAAAATATACTGGTTACATAACTCAGGGCAACATTGCCTCGTGAGAGCGCTGACCCGGCACCGCTGAGACGCTTGGTTCAAATCCATGGGATCCCACCTGAGATTAAACCCGGTTTTCAAGTCTAGGGGGTTTGATGGTCTTAGCGCGGTCGAGCGAGGAGTGTAAAAAGAAGGTGAAGGCAAAGCCATATAATGCTTTTCTGCTCAAACACGCGACGCGGTGGCGACGCGGTGGCAAGAGGGTGGTTTGGCAGCCCGTAAGGCTTTGGACGTTTTGCGTGTCCGGGCGGGAGCCTGTTACTCATATAACTCTCTAGAATTAATTCGGTCCATTCATCACCGCCCCGCGTCTGTGACAGATGGCCACTTGCTGTTCTGAGTGCAGCAGAATGTTGGGCTTGGGGCAAACTCTACGTTCCGTAAAAAAAAAGACATTCTGTAAAGAGCCTGTGAAAATCAGCAAAAACTAAGTAACTTTTTCGATCATTTTCCCCAATCAAATTGTGGTTTTTGTTCCTCTTTGGCTCACAGTTTTTCTTGCAACCGCGCTATCAGACATTCTGTTAAGAGTCTGTGAAAATCAGCAAAGGCTAAGCAACTTTTTCGAAAATTATCCCCATCCAAATTGTTGTTTTTGTTCCTGTTTGGCTCACAGTTTTTTATTGCAACTCTGCTGTCATTGTCGTAAGATGAAAGAAACCTATTCATAACACTTTCAGGAAGCTGTGGTGAACATTTGTCAGTGAGTGACCTCTGTGGCGAACCATTGTTAGTCAGTGACCTCTGAAAGTAGACATCACAGAGTTACATGTGAGATGCCATCAATTAGCCGTTACCCACTCTTGGTGGGCCACTCTCAAACATGCCCTGGCAGAATGTTTGTCACGTAACAATGCAACCTACAATTTGAGAGAAGACTGTTTACGTATGTTTTAATATATAATGGTCATGAACTATGGGTAATGACCGAAAGAACGAGATCGCGGATACAAGCGGCAGAAATGAGGTTTCTCCGCAGGGTTGCTGGGCTCACTCTCCGTGACAAAGTGAGGAGCACAGAAATCCGGGACAACCTCAGAGTAGAGTCGCTGCTCCTTCGGATTGAGAGGAGCCAGTTGAGGTGGTTCGGACATCTGGTAAGGATGCCCCCTGGAAGGCTCCCCCGGTAAGTCTACCAGGCACAGCCCACTGGGCGGAGACCTAGAGGCCGACCCAGGACACGCTGGAGGGATTATATCCTTCGGCTGGCCTGGGAACGCCTGGGAATCCCCCAGGAAGAGCTGGAATCTGTTGCTGAGGAAAGGGATGTCTGGTTCACTCTACTTGGACTGCTGCCACTGCGACCCTCACCAGGACAAGCGGTTTAGAAAATGGATGGATGGAAATTGTAAACAGCTGATGACAAACGCTAAGCCCATTACATGCTCGCATATGAATATATAATAAAAAGCATTTCCACAATGGATTTTACGGCAGAAAAAAACCTCTCGTCAATGAATCGATTATGGTGCAGTGACAATGGTCCATTATGAGGTACATTCAAAGACCTCTGCTCGAGAGAAGGTGAGTGCGGAGGTTCCCCGGTGATGCAAGATTCAAGGAATCCATCTCAGGCGTCTGGAAACAGACAGAATTGTCACCGCTCGCAATGGGGAGGCAACTGTCGTAAATGAGATTTAAACTCGCACAGACCTTCAAGACTCCATTATGTCGTCGCCGTCTTAGAGAAATCGTCAAAATGCAAACACATAGCATGCGTCCAGAAAAATACCACAAATTTCACTGTGGGAATTGCGGAGGTGTTGCAAATTCATGTTCTGATCTGCATTCAAGGCCTCCCGGTTACACATCTGCAATTCATGTATGCATAGATCCGTTTATTGCTCGGAATTCAACAATTTGCCATTTGGTTGTTTGGAATTTTTTTTTTAATGCGCCCACGCCTCCGATGTCGCTAATCCATTATGCTGCCACCGAAGGAGCAAATGTTTTATTATAGAATGGCAATGCAAATCAACGGAAGCGCGAGCGTAAATTAAATGAATGGAGTTGCACGAGCGGCGGGTTAGACGCTAAGAAGAAACTAAAATCGATGCATTTTTAGAATATGGCTTGATGAAGTCACGTGACAAAGGCCAAACAACGTGGTGCATTTGGAGCTGACATTACTGTAATAGCCAATGTAGCCATCAGAGATCGCGTCTGCTCTGAGTTGTTGATGAAGGACGGTGCTCTTAATGTATCTGCTATCAAACGTACGAGCCTCTCGCCCATGCGAATGCCCGCACGCGTGCATGTTCTGGGCTCGTGCTGTTTACTGGCTGTGTGCACGGTACACAATAGCAGCACCACGAGCTCCGGAGACAAACAAACAAACAGTGTGGCAACGCGGCGGCATTCAAAACGGTTGAAATGCCACTCAATATCCTTAATGAACTAGGTGACAGCACATTGAGATGCACGATCTGCTTTGAAAAGTGAGGCGTGTGTAACTATAGTTGGGAAGGTACAGTTGTACCGACATCGTACTTATCTTGATATTTAGATTCAGCGGATAATTGTACATTTTCAGATAAAGAGGGCCCCTCTTGTAAAAAAAATGTCTCGGGATATTTAACGCCGTCGCTCAACCCACGGTCATCTTATTTAACGTTACTTCACAGGGTCAAGGTAGAAGCGTTCACGTCGCGATCCCTGTCAGGTAATACTTGGTATTGCCTGCGAATTCTACCAAACACTTCGAGGCCGAGCTGAAAGACAACGATGTCCAGAGGCTGACCATCGTGCTTCGAAGAATCGCAAAGAAGACAGCAAAACTGGGGGTCAAGGTAGAAGCGTTCACGTCGCGATCCCTGTCAGGTAATACTTGGTAATGCCTGCGAATTCTACCAAACACTTTGAGGCCGAGCTGAAAGACAACGATGTCCGGAAGCTGACCATCGTGCTTCGAAGAATCGCAAATAAGAAGACGGCAAAACTATGGACTCGTAGCTCTGTATAAAGAACCGACTGAATTTCCACGACACAAACTGAGTTGGCAAAAGTCATTAAGACATCCACCGTCCCAGGCAGGGGTTTGCACATTTAAGCAAGTGTCCTCGGCAAGGCCTTGATGCTGCGATTTAATCTTGGGAGGCTTAAAAGTTCCCATTCCTTGCTCAAGCACACATGCCCGTGCTCGTTACCGGCTTGCCGGCGCCGGCTCCAACCCCGTGGTGCGTATGAATATTGCATTTGTTTCGCCGTACGCAGTCTTGGCGAGTCGAGCGCGTCTGCTCTGTCTAATCGCGCGCCCTCCGTCTCAGCTCTGCCGGCGGCTTTGACAATGTCTTTGTGTTTTCGTTTTTTCGCGCGCAAAAAAATAAATACATATATATTACATATCCTCCCCTCTCCTTTCACTTCTCGCTCGCTGAACACAATGCGTTCTCTTTGGCCGCACGCAGTACAAATGCTCGCGTCGTCGCTCACGCTAAATAATGCATACGCAAAATCGTGCTTTTTCCCCCCAAATATTACCAAAAAAAACTATACATGTGTGTGTATCTCCGCAAGAAGACGAACTTGCGGACGCTTGGCTTCTTGCGCCGCAGGAAGTTTGTGACCCCGCCGTAATTGGCGAGGTCTATGAAATCATAACGATACGCCCCTCGCAGGCAGGATATTAACTGATGCTGCCTACTGATTTTCGCTAAGATGAAAAACAAACGAGAGAACAGTACTTACTGACCAATCAACGGTAAAACGTGCAGCGACTGTCAAATTCGATTGCTCCTGTTTTTAATTGCACATGTTGGGCAATAATCCAATGAGCAGTTGTGAAGAGCCACCCCCTTTGAACACATTATCGTCAAAGCTGTTAACACGAGGGACAATATTGTTAATTACCGCACGCTTAGCTGGGAACGCGCTTAGGTCCAGATATTCTATCCGTCATCACAAACAAGCGAGCAGATACGCTAGTTTGCGCCTGAAAACAAGTTAGTTAAGTCGGGTCTGCCAGCAAGGATTTCTTGAATTCCATTTAGCGGAGAGCCTTGCACCACCACTGCCCTGAGCCAGTGATCACCTTGTGCCGCACAGGGACAGCTGCCACCGGGGGTGCCCTTTCAACAGTCTGAGGTGGGATGTGGTACAAGTCGCTTATCACACGGAGAGTGATCAGAGATTGCAGGCTTAAGGGGCACTCTGGAACAAAAACCTAAGCATTATTGCTGTTGTGTATCCGTTTACGCACCCCAGAGGGGGCTGAACTCTGAACCTTTCGATTGTGTGGTGCCGCTTGGCAGGATTCAAATCTACACGTGTGTGTGGTGTGTGTGTACATGCGGTACGTATTTTAAGCCAAAGGCAAAACAAGTTCCGACAGTCTAAAGGGAGAGTTATCAATCATGGTACAAACAGAACATACAGTATTACATGTAAACAATACACGTGCAATCAGCGGTAACCTTTTGCACTGAAGGTGGACAGTGGTGCTAAGCTCTGTTAGTGGTTCTGAACTAGTGGTAGACATTCCACATTCCTATGGGCAGGACTTGCCTCTCCATTAAACAGCCACTATAAACGAACCACTAAGTACTGTTTCACAGACGTGGGCCCTAAGCAGAAATACATTTTGGGTGGGTCAACTAACTCACGGTTAAATAATAATTAGAATGTACCAATATGTCCTAGCATGGTGGAAGGGTGGTGCAGTGGGAACATCTGCGCCTCACAGAAATTAAGTTCTGCCCGAGCCAGTTCGATTCCGGCCTGGGGTGCCTTTCTGTGTGCAGTTTATGTATTCTCCCCCTGTTCTGCGTGGGTTTCCTCCGGGTTCTCCGGTTTCCTCCCACAACTGAAAAACACTCACTATATGTAGAAAAGCAGTGTCTGGCGGGCTGGCGCCAGCTGACCACCTGGCTGACTCCTCTGTCTGCGGTTTACTCGCGACACCTCCCTATCTGCGTCTTGTCCATGACCAGGCGCGGAATTTTTGCGGCGCGTTATATACTGTACTATTATTGTTAGAATTCTGAGCTTTTATTCGTTACGAGTAAAGCCTATATAGGGCGCACGCCTGTAGTTTGTTCAGCTCTGGCCCCTTGAAATATTTGGGGCCCCAAACCTTTGTTTGGTTTGCCTATCGCAGCCTATGGTGGCTCGGCGCTCGGTGCTCAATCCCGTGATGCTGGAGGAATGACAATGAACCGTCACATCAGCTGCGGCCGGTGACATGCGACACCCGAGATAATTTTCTGAATTCCCAAAGACAGTTACAACACCGTCGGAGTGGTATCATGACCTTTGTGACCTTACGGGCGGCACGGTGGCTCACAGTGAGTAGTGCTGCCACCGCCTTTCTGTGTGGAGTTTGCGTGTTCTCCCCGTCTCCGCGTGGGTTTTCGCCAGGCACTCCGGTTTCCTCCCACAGTCCAAAGACATGCTGCTACTGCCGAGATTAATTGGCCTACTGAGAATATTGCCCTCGGTGCATTGCAATGGACTGGCATCCCATCCTGGGTATAACTCTACCTCTGACAACCCTTACTAATTGGCCGTGTCAGGTGGAGGCAGGGCTACGACGCTTATATTTTACGTCACCTAACCCATAAAGAGGGACATACTACGGATAACATCGGTCACGAAAGCCTTCGTGTTAAATTTGCTCAGTTTCACGTTTACGGAGAACGCACCCTGCCAGCTCGGATGGTCACGGCATCATTGCCGCAGAGTAGCTACTTTGCAGCTGGAAGTAACAAGGCCTTTACCAGGCCTCCTTCGTTTGACCAACGAAACGGCTATGCTAATTGCACCCAAAACACAGACCGTCGATACTTAATATTGCCCAGTTAAAGTTACTGTCCCCGTCTGTATGACTGTTGCGTGAAGCCTTAGTTATGCACATCGCATTATAGGTGTTTACGTTTTACAAAAAAAGACATTAAAATAATTGACCTCACTCGAGCCTTGGGCAGTGATACTTTCCATTCCTATGAATAGACAGCAGCTGCTTAGCACATCCCATATGCTGGAGCTTACCTTGCATACACGTAGTTACATTGTAGCCCCGTGGCATTTCTTTTGCATTCTTAATAAAGACAATGAGGGCAGAATGAAAAATAAAATTGATTTACTGCTAGAATTTCATGGAAACTCTACGCGTGTCCTTTTACCGCAAACAAAACAATGTTGAAAAGGTGTAGGAGGTTGGGTTTTTTTTTCCTATCTCCCCCATATAACAAATGCACAACGTTGAAATAAATTATAGAGGAAAGGAAAGTTTCATCAAATCCTGTGCTGCAAAGTCGAGGGAGGGAAAGCGTGTGAATAAAATATGTGCTCGCGGTCTATTAAAATATGTAATGCTGCTTGTAATTTCATATTTTGTGCTATGCCGTTCATCCTTACAGAAGAAGTGTAGCTACTCTTAGAAAGATGTATCAAAGTAGACAGTTCATTTTTCTACCCAAAGCCACACTGGAAATAATAAAACACCCATCCTCTGACAATAATTCTGGTTTCGTGAAAACTAATATTACCCTAATTGCTGTTCCTAATTTCATCCGTCTGATTTCATCTGCTTATCTCTCGGGTAATGCCTACAATTTTCAAATGCAGGCGTTGCTGCTTGCTCCTTGGACAGAGGCACGTCAATAAACGCAGCCCGTGAAAGCAGCAAATCAATTAAATGTAATGTACTGTATTTAAGCAGATGACAGCACATTAAGATAGCAAAAAAACAAATCTAATTGTCCCCATGGTATTTTGAACATCGGACAATACTCGGCTCCATCGTTATTCGCCGAGACACAAGCGGAAAATGCCACATTCCTCTGCAACCGGCATGTGCTCGCTCGTTTGCTCCAACATATTGACGGGTGCACTTCACTTACGCACCTTTTTTTAACGTGACCTAAACTCATAAACAGAGCCTCGCTATTATTATTATTGAAGACCAAGCTGAGGACATCAACTCGTGATACTTAAACACACGCTGTAAGAGACAAACACGTGCAGTCTAATCCGGGATCTCAGTGGTGCAGGCTCGGTGCCTTGACACAGACATTGCCCCTTCGAGTCAGACGGCCACCCCTGGGAGTCACTATTTTTGCTGCGGCTCAGATACGCCCTTAAAAGTGTATTTGAGTTGGATCACATTGCCGCACACGATGGAATAGCGGCTTAAGGAACCTGCTACACGCGATGCCTGGAGATCAATCAAAACGTGTTCAGAAGTGTGCAACGACCCGCCATCATTTTGTAATGCAACTGTGTCAAAGCAATACGGCAGATGGCTTAAACCGAACGGTTCAGCTTGGCAATCGCATCGCCAGCTGTAATATAGAAATGTGCCGATGTGCTGCGTGTTTGCTTGTGCATGTGTGTGCTGCGCTACGAACCCGGTGACCCGCATTTGATTTCCGCTCACGGCCAACAACAGAGACGGTAATCTGGGCTGGTTCTTCCCTATGTCGACTCTGCCTCAAATGAGTACCTGGTTCAGTGTGTAAACGTCAGGCGTGGGGAGGTAAATGCGGCTAGGCGTGGTGATTTCCACCCTCCACCTCGTGTGCCGTGCCGGCCTTAATAGGTGCTCGCTAATAGTATTGTTACCCGGACATTCTGTTTAGGTTATACATTATGGTTCCTATTCAGAGCTGTTCTTTCGGGATAGCCGTGTCGAGCGATCTCTCGCTCTCCCTCGCGGTGTTACGCCTCCCACGTTGGAAGAATGATCATAACCGCCTGATGATGCTCCCAACGTGGGAGGCGAAACGTCGCGAGGGAGAGAGGGAGATCGCTCAGTGACACGGCTATCCCGAAAGAACAGCTCTGAAGAGCAACCGTCATGAATCGAGCCGCGAAAACCTACATCAGCACAAGGCTATACATTGTTTTCACCTTTAATTTCAGGTACACATGCTTTAAGCCTTGGACAACACAACGCAAGGAAGCTTTCGTGAAGCATCGTGTATTACAACAAAGAGTTATACGGCAACAGAGGCCAAACAGAAACACACACGTAAGCTGCTTTCTTTATAAATATTAATGTATTTTCTTTTGTTTTACATTTTTTTTTATAACTGGTAGGCAGGGAGCAGATGTGTGGTCTGCAGCTTTCCAGGATTTAATGGTGCTACCTGACCCTTTCATTCAAAGCTTGTCTTTGTTGTCAGCACAGCATGCTATTTGTTTGCATTGTTAAATGTTTATTAGCGCAGAGGAGGTGGAGAACGACAGGCTTGCCACAGTGGATGAGCTAACAATTTTGTTTCCATTTTAGGATCTGAAAAAAATCACTTGTATTCAAATGGGAGGCTCAGAGAAAGCAGCTGATTGGTTAACTGTCCGTGAGATCGTTCCCACAGCCCTGGAAATTTGTGCACAAAAAAATACGAAACATCGCACGCTAGCTTAAGACTCGTTTCGTGTTTTAGAACATTAAAGGTCAAGGGGTCACCATGCACCGATGCCACTGCAGCTTGGCACCACTTTCACCGTCAATAAGAGAGCAGAGTTAAGAAGATGGGCAAATGTGCGTTTACAAAAGTGCGTCAATTTTACTCGTTGTTCCAGAATATATTAGCTGGATTTGCCTTGCTGCAAATGTAAACATCAGGATGCATAGGCTCATTACAATAGGGTGCTTGGGTAATTCAATACAATGTGTGTGTATGACTGAGGCTGATAACAGACATGTGGCCACAGCGTGCTTATGGGGGGTTTCAAAATGTAAGCATGTTTGGTTCGGCCTAAAAGGTTATTTCAGCAGTTGCAGAGGTAATGATGACAACATTCCTACTTCTGATAATGCGCACACATGTGATTGTAATCTGGGCCACAAATTATCGTGAAAAATACCCTGATTCACCTAGGTCTAATGGTCTGATTCACCTAGATTTACATGCAATTCCAAGCAGTGCGTACACAGTATTGGGTACAGTACGGTTTTCAAAATTGTGGATATTTATTTATTTTCTCTTTGAAGAACATTCTAGAAACAGGTTGCCCTTTAAAAACATCAACCACTCAGAAACTCCTTGACAGACGCTGGGAAGCATAGCCCTTGCAGTCTATTCTGGGATACAATCTACTGTATTAGGATTTATTCAACCAAGACTGGTCTGGAGTTCGTGGAGGGCTTTCGGCCCAATTATATTGCTTTACACCATTGCAAACAACTGCAAACAACTGCCTACAAGCCATGCGACTATCCTAGGATACATCAACCCACACGCATCACTCTGTTGCTGAAAGGTCCAACAAGCACGTCTCAGACCAGTGTGCCCGGACAACAAAAATATCCTGCGCAAAGCTCTGGTGGACGGCTTAAAGAGTAAAACCTATCATCAAGCTAAATGTTCTTCATGACAAGTAACAATATGGTAATAGGTACTCTCAGCGTACCCACGGTGGGAGGTGTTTAATTACTACGTGGAACACCGAGTCCTTTTCGAGTAAACATGAAAACGAAATTTATTTCTACCTTCAAATAAACTGCATGCGAGACCCGAGGTGATAATAAAAGCTGGGCTTTACGATGTGATCAATTGAATCAGACGGAGGGTCTTGAATGTCTCGTCTGGGGTCACGGTCAGTTTGCTAACTTTGAAAAAGTGCCAGCGGATCTGCAGTGATGCTGGTCGGCCCACCTGACCCCAGCATAGCTGAGTGTCGCCACGGTCCGCCCGTGTCAGTTCTGGCTGCAGAGTTTGTCACATCTGAAGATGAGAGTGAAATGCCACGGATCTATTCGCACGAATTCTTCTCTACTGAAGCAAAGCAAGATTGACTGTCCAGGTGCCAGACACAAAACTGGCTCAACATCACGGTATTATCGTATAACGGTCCACTCCCCGAGTCTTGAAAGCCCTGTTTCAGCACGCTGCACATTGTCTGTGAAAACACGAACAGCTCACGTGGCGCCAAGCCGGTGGACGCTCACGGGAAGCTGTCAGGCCCTCAGTCTTGTGCTTCGGCCAATCAATGCAGACCGTGAACATTGCAAAGAATACCAGTGCAATATCACACGATTCAAGAAAGCAGACGCTATGACTAATTCTAACAGTATAATTTTTAGCGCTCGTAAATTCCACGCCTGCTTAGGGACGAGACGCACATACAGAGGCGGGAGGAAACTACAGAGAGGGGGGGTGGAGAAGGCAGCCACGCAGCCAGCCGGCGCCAGCATTGGCCAGACACTGCATCCTATATATTATGTTATCGGCCAATTACTTAATGAGGGTTCTTTTGGTTGTGGAAGGAAACCGAAGAACCCAGAGGAAACTCACCCAGAATGGGAAGATAACACAAAAACCGCACACAGAAAAGCAACCGAGCCGGGAATCAAACTATTTCAGGCAGGACTTTCTTCTCTGTGAGGTACAGATTGTTTCCACTGCATAGCCACCGAGCCACCCATCCGCCCATCAGTACCAGCCATCGTCGTTCAACTACTGTGTGAACAAGTTGCAAGCCAGGATTAACGTATCATTATTATTATATTTCGTCAATCATTGACGTGGCACTAGCAGCTATTCACAAACAAAACGCAGCAATATCACACGTCGTTATTGCCGTGAATCGTTCGCAGTGACAACGTAGCAGTGTCACTACAAGCAAATCACTCGTGTGTTTACATCTGTAGATTTCAAATGTCAAGCACCGCAGCCCTCTCTTTGCATTCCCCCCGAAACAAATATCTGCTCGCTCGCCTACATCGTGTAGAGCCATTTACCAGCAACATGCAGAAGGCGCTTGTGTATTTTTATTCCGGTGTATATATCATCCGCGAAACACTATTGCACCACTACAATGCAATTGTTGAAGCGGTATCATCTTAGAATAATCTCATAATCTCCAGCGTGTATCCACCGCTACGGGGAAATGACAGCGGCTCGTGGTGGCTATGGTCCCCCAAAATTAAATTGTCTGTCTGATGTCAGGTAGCGTAGAGCTACGTGCAGCACGATATTAAATCAGTGCAATGCACTGCGCCAAAACAAATATTCAAAAACAGACATCAAGTTGGCTTTGCCGAGTGAATGAATTAATGCTCTCCCACGCAGCCCGCAGCAAAATTGTGTTTCCAACCGGTACAATCTTCTCCTGGCGAAGTTGTTATGAAAATGACCGGAGCAATCTCGTACGGATGCATGCAAATGCGTTAGATTATGCAAATTCTCCAACGTGTGTACGCCACACCCGCGTTAAACCGTACAAACGTGAAACGTGTCATTCTTGCAACAACGAACGGAAAACAACAACGAACAGAATAAAAAAAAAACATATTGCGACCTTTAATTTTTCACCAACTCTGTCCGGATTGTTCTATGAATACCTGGGTAACTAATAAAGAATGTTTTTTCTCTTTCTCTCTCTCTTCGCGAGCTTAGCGGAACAACTGGAGGGGAATATGAAGTGCAGTAATGGATTTGCTGAATATACATTAAGCGTCTATCTCGCACAACGAACGGCCAGAGAGTGTTCTCTTCAGCGATACAATTAAATAGTTTGTGCCACGCTGATCTGCCAAAGAAGCCCCTTAAGGCTGAACTTGCAGTGAATTCAATTAAATGCAAACACATTGAGGAACCCACTTGAGCATCGCCAACTAGTCCGAAACCACTGGGCACGCGCCCTCCCGGCCACACGGTCACCCAGCAGACACAGTGCGCAAGGCAGGGCTATGCCCACGATGGGACGCCAGTCCATCACAGGGCACCGAGCCGTATTTCAAATAGTGTAAACTGTAAAGCATGCATGGGTTGGTGGAAGGGGTACGGCCAGGGACGAGTGTCAGCAACACTCACGCATCGTCTCTAAGCGTTCCATTCCTTGGCTACATTTACGCGGTATTGCGTAAACCAAAGTAAGTATTAAGCCGTAAAAGGTTTTGAGGTAAGCGCTTGAGCGGCGTGTTTGTCTAAACCCCACAGATGACGGCACCGGAGTGCGCGCTGCCACGCTACAATGCTGTCGCATGATTTACAAACGCCAGCCATCTCCGAATCATCGCCCGTTACAGGACGATTTGATTACGTAACCCTCGCCGCTAATGCCCACGCCAGGACTCAGCCAGAACGAAAGAAGACACACGCTCCACATCTTGGGACCAACGACAGAGTGAACCGTATTTCTGTAGCGACCAGTCATAAATGAGGACAACAAAACATTCGTTCGTTGTCAGAAACCGCTTAATCATGTACAGGGTCGCAGTGAGCCGGAGCCTATCCCGGCAGCCAGACAGGAGAAGTCAGGGCTATATCTGGGACGCCAGTCCATCACAGGGCACCGGGGGCAATTTAGTCCGCAGGCCAATTAACCTATGCAGCAGCATGTTTTTGGACTGTGGGAGGAAACCGGAGTGCCCGGCGAAAACCCACGCGGACACGGGGAGAACATGCAAACTCCACACAGAAAGGCACCCAAACCGGGATACGAACCTTTGCTGTGAGGCGGTACGACAAAACATTGTTGATTTTTTATTTGTAAGCGTCTTATTGCAGCTCCTCAAAGACAACATTTCTCTCACTCACACAAGCATTGGTCTATTGCTGAGCTTGTAGTGCAAACTTGACTTGAAAGATCACTGTTAACAAACTGAGACTGATTTTATCCACCCACGACAATGATGGGCTCAGTTGATCTCCGACTGATATTTGAACTTGCACCTGTCCAACTGTAAATGTTCTATATAAAGTTGTTCAACCATACTTCACCACAATGGTCAGTGCGGGTTTGTGAAGGTCGGAGGCCCGGGACCAGTTCAGGTACCATGCACGACTGATGCTAGCCTCGGCTGTTAAGTTAATTCAAGTTACCCAGTTCATAGCGTAGTGCACTAACCACTGCACTGCCTCTGTAGATGTATTATATACAGCACTATATATCAGATGCAAAGCAGGGCTGATTGACAGAGCATGATAAAGATTACTCTTAAGAGCTGCTCTTTTTGGGACAGGCTTCTGGTGATGCGTCTAACGTGGTGAGTGAAACATTGCATCGGAGAGCGGAGTAACGCTCAACACGGCTATCCTGAAAACCCAGCTCTGAGCAGCAATTCTTATATATCGAGCCGTAAAAACCTACATCAATACAGAGCACGATAATGCACTGTTGGTTGCTGGGAATAAGGTTTAGACTAAACGGATCCTGGAAGCAGGTCTATGATGCTTGTGGTGCGGCCGTTCCCTCACGTGACCTGTCGTGAACACAGCGATGATTGCTGGGTAGTCAGGAAATTGTGTTTCTCTGCTGCGTGCCGACACCCTGATTGTACGATTTCCACGAACCCTGGTGATCCAAGTGACGCTACAATACACATAGTGGTTACTACACCATCGGCTGGCACAAAATGGCACACACTGTCGCGTAATACTCTCTATTGCGTGCGTCTCGATGCATAGAGGGCGGCACGGTGGCGCGGTGAGTTGCGCTGCCGCCTCACAAAAAGAATTCCACGGGTTCCAATCCCGAATTCTACGGGTTCGAATCTTGTTGTGTGGAGTTTGCATGTTCTCCCCGTGTCCGCGTGGGTTTTCTCCAGGCACGCCGGTTTCCTCCCGCAGTCAACACATGGTGCTGCATAGGTTAATTGTCTTGCGGACTAAATTGCCCCCGGTGCCCTCTGAGGGACTAGCGTCCCATCTTGGGTATAGCCCTACATTATTGCGCCCTGTGTCTGCCTGGTTAGGCTCCGGCTCACCGCAACCTTGTACAGGGTTAAGCGGTTTCTGACAATGGATGGATGCACAGATACACCTCTATTAGCAGCGGCCGTGTGCACCACGAGCGCATACATTTTTTTCCGTACAGAAATAAACCAGAGATTGAATCGCCGTCCCTTTACCAAACTCGTCCCGAGGTCATCTGGCTGGATTATGACCACAGCACTGTCTTCAGAGCAGCCCCTTGATCACTCGATAAATGCGAATGGTTCTAATTTATAAAGGGATGACCCAATCCATCATCCGTGACAAAGGCAATCCCTCATTTTTGCCCGAGCACTGGGGGCCGGTTACATTCACGGCACCAAATGTCACAGAGCATCAAGCGACCCCTTTTCAGGCCTCTTCATCTCCAAGCAACGACCCTTTAACGTTAGCATAATGCGGCACGCATACGCACGGCGACGAGCAACGATTATCCGGGTATTCTTTACGAGCGGAGAACAGGTCCGCTCGCGGCGTCTTGCCACGGCTCCGGCGTTTGACCGTCAGCATCACACGCGGGTAGGAGTCAGGGCTTCGTTTGATAGTCGAACGCCCACCATGAAATTGTCGCGCTGTGCTCGATGAAAAAAATCAAATAATCGGCCCTTTCATTTATCCAGGGAAAACCTCAATAAGGCTCGGCACTCGTTTGTTCAGGAAGGCCCTGCTTCGGATCACGCGTGGGAAATGTCTCAAAGAGGATTACAGAGTACCAGGAGAACACCCGCAGATACGTGGGGATGACACTCGGATACCAGGTACATATTGGCACTGTGTGGCAAGTAACGCACTGGGTTGCAGGTCACCACTTCCGTTCTTGGTGTGGCACTTGAAACAACGGCGCAATATCCATAAATCTCCCCGCCTCAGTCCAAACCAGCTGTATAAATTGACAAACCACAGTTACTCATGTAGGTTTTCGCCACTCTATTCATGATGGTTGCTCTTCAGAGCTGTTCTTTCGGGATAGCCGTGTCGAGCACACTCCTTCTCTCCGTCGCGGCGTCGTATTTCATTCTAAATGTTGTGGGTTCGCTCTCCAACACACCGGCGCGCTGCTCTCTAACACACTGGCTTACGTGCTGATCTCTAAAGAACGGCTCTGAAGAACAGCTGTGAAGAGCGACCATCATGAATCGAGCCGTGAAAACCTACATCAGTACGTTTCTGGAAATGTGAAGTGGCTTTTCCCTTTTGTGGACACGTGCCTTTCAGACACAGGTTCACAGTAGTGATACCTTGCAGTGCCCCAAGCTCAAGCCTCCTATGCGATACACTTGGCCACCTCGGTGATGAACAGCATGTTTAGATTTTAAATAAGATTTAATTTAATCTGGATTTACTATCACGGGAGGCCTTTGAGATAAAATGTGTAGCAGAAAGCAGTACGTTCATCTGTAAACACATTGTACACTGGACGTGCATGATTCATAAACACGCAGTCTGAAATCAAATCGGATTAAAGAGATCTTATAACCCTACCATGCAGACATTTGTAGACATTCTGCGAATAGTGCAATGTGTTTACTTAACGTTTAAATCATCACAAGCTATTGTATGTGCCGATTAATCTCAATATTGAGATCTGTGGGACCACTGGGCTTGCAAGGTGTCTGTACAGCGGGAACATCTGCGCCTCACAAAAAAAACGAGGCGGTTCGATTACTGCCTCGGGCGCCTTTCTGTGTGGACTTTGTGTGTTCTCGCCCTGTTCTGCCTGGGTTTCCTCCGGGGACCCGTAATTTCCTCCCGCAACAAACAAATCATTAATTAATTGGCCGATAACATCATAATATATGTAGGACGCAGTGTCTGGTGGGTTGGTGGCTGCTAACCACGTGGATTGACTCCGCCACCGCCACAGGTTCCCTCGCGCCTCTGAATCGTTCTCTCTTCGAATTAATAGCTAGAAATAGAATGAATATGTGCCACACGTTCTAAATGGTCGTTGTTATTATTACTAAAACAATTCCACGTATGTGAGCTGTAACATCACTCTTGACGCGTTCGTGATTTGTCACCGGAAATCCAGGTTTACTGCCCCGAATACATATCTGGGAAATGTAAATGACTTT
Organism: Geotria australis; assembly: GCA_036362915.1. NCBI lineage: Eukaryota > Metazoa > Chordata > Hyperoartia > Petromyzontiformes > Geotriidae > Geotria > Geotria australis. The sequence continues at coordinate 6,807,337 of JAZEWU010000025.1, read as the reverse complement.
CAGCAAAACGAGCTTATTCCTCGTGGGGAAGGCTAAGTGGATACAAATTAAGGCCCTGCCAATGTAAATATTTTAACGCTGTACAGTGTACAAACGCAGCGTGCAGCGCCACTGCAAAGCATCACAAGAACCGCCGTTAAAACGCATCCGACGGAAATATTTAAATGTAAATAAAAGAAAACCTTACCACGTTTGGTCATTAGCAAATGACACTGAGCAGAAACGTGTCTAACAGTTTAATGTGTCGGGCAATGGCCCTGTTGGTTAACGGGGAATGGAGCACGTTTTGGAAATGTGCGACTTGCGATGTGTAACCTCTCCCGGTAGAAACCACTGCGGGGATTTTTCACGGTTTCTATTCACGCACGAACAAGAGAGGCTCAGAAACATTATTGGATGTGGTATTTTTAGATATGTTTTAAAAGGTGGCGGCAGCAATGGTGTTGGCTGCTGTGACCTATTGTTCTTCATATTAAAAGTATTTACAGACCGGGAGTTAGGAGCCGTATTACTTTATTTTTTTAACACGGTAACCACTAACACCGACACGCATAGCCGGACTCAGGGACACCGTGTCTCATACAGTGTGAGGTTTGCTGAAACTTACTAGAACAATTTATTTCTCAACACCCCACAGGCCAGCCCTCGTGCAGCCGAGTGTTGTCAGGGTTGCCACCGTAGGGGGCACACAAAACCTGGACTTACAGGAGTGGGAGAGCGAGAGGGCTGTACCTTGTGTAAATGGCAAAACAAAAAACAGACATCGGAGTGGCTTGTTCCTGGAAAATGTACAGATTTCCCAGGACGGCTGCCTCAAAAAATATGCACAATCCTGGAAAAAACCATGACAGGTCCGGCTTCCAGAGCTTGCAAGCTCCAGGACAGATCGTGCTATAATAATAATAATAAACATCAACAATCGAAACATCTAGATGACAACCCACACAGGTACTGATGTAGGTTTTCACGGCTCGATACACGATGGTTGCTCTTCAGAGCTATTCTTTTGGGATAGCCGTGTCGAGCGACTCCCTCTCTCCCTTGCGACTTTTTGGTTCCCACGCTGGAAGTATAATCAGGCGTTACGTAGTCAATCCGCATGGCTAGTGTGGTAGGGTAACGTGTAGGTACTTCAACCTGCTCCAAAAGTTCAGGCCAACTTGGAAGAGTAGGCCAAATACCCTAATGGAGGGACCCGTCTAGAGCTCCCTCTAGCGGAGGCCCTTTCATGAGCAGCGGTGTGAGCAAGCAACGGCAGGGCTGCACCTCTACCTGTTGCTGTTGGAGAATTATTCGTATTTTTGTCTGCTGCCTATGTCATATGTCCTATAGTTTATCGATATTGCTTGACTCTCAGTTAATCTGTGTTGATGTTGTTGACATGCCCTTCTCGCCACAGCCTTGTGCAGCGCTTTGCGACCCTTGGGTGAAAAGCACTCTATAAATGCTATTATTATTATTATTTGGGTACCAACGAATTTACTTTCAAAACATGCCTTTGAAATTTGTCAGCGTTTGTGATAAGTGTGTTTGTTGTGTGACGTGTCACTTTCACACGCGGGGTAATAAATGTGGTGGAAGCGTAGGTGAGCAGCGTGTTTCCATTGGCCACCACGCCACCGTAGATTGCCAAACACAATGAACAGGCACCACATTGTAAAACGCATTAGAACGTAATGACCCCGGCTCTCACGGTGAGGCGCATCCTGTTTTCAAGACAGTATTGCTATCACCGCAATGCTCTAAAATAGTGTCTCCACAAAGCGAAAGAATACAGCCAGTTACAAGTCTGTTTTATCATCGCGTTACAGATATATAGATATTTTTTAAATCGCATCTCTGGTTGAGTCTCGCGCTGAGTTAATGATGTATGAATTACATTATAGGAACAAGTTGATGGAGCAGAGTTAAATATGTATGCAATTTTCTGCAATGTCCTTGCGCGTTTCCCTTTGTGAAATATTTATCATTATTATTATTTCGTTTTGCTTTTAAAAAAAAAACCCATTACCCAAAGCATCCCCGGTACACGGTGACGTCGATCAGGACATATCGCGGGGATGTATGCCAAGAGACCTCTCTCTTTTGATTAGCGAGCGTTATCGTTTAATCTTAAGACAGCTTTCCAGTTAAACTTGCCGCGGACAGTTTTATCTTTTTTCCCATCGCCCATTACCGTATTTAGCCGAATCCGATATTCCGCGCCACGTAACCCACATTCACGTACATTTTATCGGTCGCTCACCCTGACGGCAATCCCCCCTTGCGAACCGTACGCCGCGTGGCGTAGGCTACATCGCAGAAAATAACACGCACGCAGCTTCACAGTAACGGACAGCATTTCAGTCTCGCGTATTTCCGCGATGTACTTATACAACCGCGTCTATAATTCCTTCCACGCGTACAGATGTGCATACGCCCGCCCTGTGTGTCTATATAATCAAGCGCTAGGGTTTGCCAACAGTAATACTAATAATATTCATATTCTCTCTAAATGTGTGATGAGACTCTACATAGGCTAATTGTAGCGACATGCCATCGGGTTCGCGTAGTGCGTGATAGATAGCCGATCTGTGTGCAGATCAACAGCACCGACAGCTTACGAGACGAGACGGCGCGATGCGCATCACAGCCTACGCGACACACACCGGGTGCGCGCTTTGCATAGCGTGGCTGTCTGCGACACAGCCGTGGCAGTTAGATTTGTGCTCGCCGGTAATTGCTCTGCCCTCGGTACAAACGGCCCGATGTTAGGCGCACGCGTCGTGCGCGCGTTTCGCGGCGAGGAAATTCCGTGCGACGCGGTGTCATCGCTGCTGTGATGAGCAAAACAATAACAACGACGAATGCGTCCGAGGCGAACGGAAACAGCAACAGCCCCCCACCAACCCCCATCTCACGTTGAATCGCAGTGAACGGAATATTCAAACAGCAGAGGATGGGGGGGAGAGCGGAAACAAACGGAAACGAGCAAATGACAGGCGGCTACTAATATTAGACGTGGCATTTGAAATGGCTATCGATTAACGCGGGGCGAGGAATGAACGGACGGGCGGCTAATGGGATGCAGACGCGACGCATCGCGGTGGTCTGACAGCGGGAAGGACTCTAATACGTGTTAGGGCCAGTATTCTCGGCTCCGTCGTTAATTCACGATGCGAATTCACGCCGGAGTGACGGGTGCCACAAATAACCACCGCGCAATTAATTACGATTCGCCGCCAGGTGAGCGCCCGGCGAAGCTTCCGTTGTGCTGCGGCAGATAATATAGTTCGCTCACGCTCAAAGCGGCGGTAAGTATAGGTTGGGTGACTCGGCGCTAAGTCGGGGATTCATCAGCTCGCGCGTGTGTCGCATCAGACGCGACGAATTTGGCGCAAACGGCGCGGGTTTAGGCGCGAGTCTCGAACGCACGACGGAACATCGAACGTACGACGGACATTAACACACGACGTTATAAATGTTCGTATGCGGTGCGTGTGTGTGCGCGCGTGTGAATAGAACACAACAGCGAGCCGAGCGCCCGGTCGGCCAAAACACGGTAAGTTGGCACGGTAGGGAGCACAGGTGGCACATCTGCCAGTCATCTCGGTTCAGGCAGCCCATGACACCCGAGTCTGTCCCGTGACCTCCTGTCGGCGAGCCTTCGACACTCCACGTGGCCTCAAGGTGCATATGGCCTGGCACAGACGCCGTGGTGACGTCACTGCCACTTAGTGGCGAATGGCGGTTGTTGTTGTTAAATATAAGTAGGCAAGCAGCTAGCATCGCACGGTCGGGAACTAGCCAGCCAGCTCGATTAAACTCAGCCACTGACTGTGAAAACGTGGCGCGACTTTGAGGCATGCCACTCACCGCGGCCGCAGTGAGGCCGGTCTGCTCAGCGGTGATCGAATCCGCACAAAGAGGGCGCCGTGCATTGGTATCCCAGGTTTGTGCATTCGCACGGAGTAATTACACGTGACAGTCCTCATTAAACTTTAAAGGCAATCCGTGGAGACACAGCCTATGATAGCCTATAACAAAGAGTGCGCACGACTGTATAAGTGGGATCCCTGAGGTTGCGCTAATTAGCCGGGCATCGTCCTTGGCACCAGTCATTCAACTCGGACCGGTTGAGCTGAAGGAACCCGATCGGTTGGTTTATAATTAAAAACACGTGTCATTTTGGGACGTCGTACAATCGATCAGTTAATTCGCGTGTTATTGTCCGGTGAAGTTAACGGATAACTTTCTTAAAGGTGCCTCTCTTCAGGTGGAGCAACTTTTGCTGTGGCCCACGCAATGGGGGACACCTTAAAAACCGTGTAACGTAACGAGACATGCGACGTGTACCGACACACAGACACACAACGACGACGACCGCCATACGCCACGAAGCGGCGGTGTCGTCACCACAGCGCTTGTGCCAGGCAAGGTGCACTCTGAGGCCACGTGGTGCCGCTCGGTAGCGCGGTGGTGGCTGGGAGCACCGCACTCGCAACCACCACCCTGGCCAAGGTGCGGGGGGCTGGTAAACCCCTCCACCTTGAAAGCTACTACCAATAAACCACGGAATGAAACAGATCATAAACGCAAAGGCAAAGATCCCCCCCCCGTATCGCCTTAACAGACTGAAGAGTCAAGTGTTGTTGGCGAGCACCTATAAAGGCCAGCACGGCACACGACGGGGTGGGGTGCCCAGCAGCACGCCCGGCTGCCTTTGTCTCCCTGGTGGCGTAGTTTACACGCCACGCTAGGTACTCGTTTTAGGCTGGTTCAGAAACTCGTCACTGGTGTTGGCAGTGAGCGGGAATCGAACTTGGCCGGTCAGGTTTGTAGCCACCGAGCCACCGCTCCCCCACAACAACAACAACCGTCGTTAGCAACTAAAGTGGCGGTGACGTCTCCGCGGCGCACGTGCCAAGCCAGGTGCGCTTCGAGGCTATCACGCGAAGTGTCAAAGGCTCGCCGACAGGAGATCACGGGACAGTCCCATTTGCCGTGGCCTGACTGACCGAGACGTAACATAACAACATGATAACAACAACCACAGCCACATCGACAACCCGCGGGGCGCGGCGTGGCTACCGGCGGCAGCTAGGAGGGGGAAGAGGAGGAGGAGGAGGAAGAGGGCACCGACTCACTCACCCCAGGGTCGTCATGGTGACGATGGTGTACCAGAAGGCGGCCGGGATGCTGGTGAACTTGCTGGCGGAGGAGCCCTTCTCCGCGTAGAACATGACCGTGGCGAAGATGATGATGGCCATGGTGAGCGAGAAGAGCAGGAAGCCCAGCTCGGAGGCGCAGCTCTTGAGCGTGTAGCCCAGGATGCGCAGGCCCTGCGAGTGCCTGGAGAACTTGAAGATGCGGAAGACGCGGAAGACGCGCAGGGTGACGAAGGCGCCGCTCACGTCCTCGTTGTCGGTCATGACGAGGCCGATGTAGTAGGGCATGATGGCCACCACGTCGATGATGCTCATCACGCTCCGGATGAACTTGTAGCGGCTGGGCGCCGCGAACAGGCGCAGCAGGTACTCGACCGTGAAGATCATGACGCACGCCGTGTCCAGGCAGAAGAAGGCCAGCGCGTAGCGCTCCCCGCACGGCAGGTCGCGCACCGTGCCGGGCATGGCGCCGCACGGCACCGTCTCCACCACGTTGGCGATCACGGACACGGCGATGAAGAAGCCCGTCACGTAGTAGAAGACCAGCGCCAGCGTGCTCGTGTGCGGGTTCTCGAAGGCGCGCCACATGCGCTGCCGCGCGTTCGTCCGCGGCAGCAGGCTGTCCGGATTGATCTCCGAGTCGATGTCGTCCTGGATGCGCTCCTGGTTCTCGCGCTTGCGGTCCTTGTACTCCTCGTAGCAGCAGTCGCCGATGATCTCGGGGATGATGCCGAAGAAGGCCAGCTCCTCGTCGTACGCCATGATGCACTCGTGCCTCGGGTAGTGCAGCTTGCCCGTGCGGTAGAAGTTCAGGATGTGCCGGAACGTCTCCGGGTCGCGGTCGAAGAAGTACTCCTTGGTCTCCTCGTTGAAGAAGAACTCGCGCTCGCTGCTGCCCAGCAGCGTGTCGGGGTAGCGCTCCATGGTGTTGCGCCACGTCTGGAAGCGGCGGCCGCTCACGTTCAGCACCATCAGCTCGTCCTGGTGCTTCTTCTCGCGCGGAGCCGGGGGCATCGGGCTCGTGGCCACCGGCATCCAGCCGATGGCCGCCGCCCGGGCGAACGGCAGCCACGCTGCCACCCCTGCCGCCATCTCCGAGCGGTTGAGCGAGCGAGGGGCAAGTCGGCTGCGGGCTCCCTCCTCGGCGCGACCGGCGCTCGGCTCTCGGGAGAGGGGGGGCCAACGGGGAGGGGGGTCAAGGGATCAAAGGGAGGGAGCCACCGAGGTGTGCGACGCGATGCCGGGGCGAGGAGACACCGCCAGCAGCGGCGGCGGCGGCGGCGGAGGCGGCGGCTGACTTATTTGGAAATCACAGCAGCATCGGGACGAGAGAGAGAGAGCTGTGAAGCGAGCTGCAAAACCGGCGACGGGACGAGTCGGTTCGCGGCGTGTCCGGGGCGCGTGTGTAGCGATGCTCTCCCGCCGGCCTCTCTCTTTCTCTCTGGTGGCTCCGTCGAATCGTAGCAGCTGCTGCTGTTTGGCTGCGTCGCGCGGCGCTCTCTCCACTTCACGCTGCCGTCATTCGGAGGCGCACACGGGAGGCGCGAGTTGAGTTCGCGACGGCGGCTATGCTTGAGAGCGGAGCGCTCGGAGCGCGGCGCGGCCGGTGGCTGGCGCGCGGGATCCTCGCTCGGGGGTCCCCGATAGACTTGCCGGTGTGCGCGCAGCTCCACCAACACGTGCCCTCCGCCGGCAACACAGTGAGCGTGTGCGCGGACGAGAGGCGTCAGTGCGACGACGACGGAGCGGAGACGCGGCTCATAATCCCCCCGGCAGCCTCCACCCGCGAGCGACTGCTGCTCACGCCGCCGCCGCTGCTGCCGCTGATGCCGCTGCTATGGGCGAAGCAGCCGCTGCCGCTCGCTGTCCCGACAAGCGCGACGACGACGATGATGCCGCAGCAGCAGGGGGGCTGGCCGCGGCGCGCAGGCTACGTGCAACTGGCTTTCGCTGCGGCAAGAAG
>JAZEWU010000025.1:6776881-6787649 GCA_036362915.1 Geotria australis | reverse complement strand
AGAAAGGCACCCCGAGCCGAGATTCGAACCCGGGACTTCTTGCTGTGAGGTGGACGCGCTACCCACATCTGACCAATCAGCTCTAAGCTGTTCTCTCGGCTCGGAGCCGTGAGAAACACAACATTCGGCTTGAGACACATAGAGGCTCGTAGAGATACTCAGAGAATCGTAGATATACATAGAGACTCATAGAGATACGTAGAGACTCATAGAGATACATAGAGACTCATACCAATGCACAGAAACCCATAGAGATAAATAGAGACTCAGAGATACACAGAGACTCTAGCCATATAGCGGTCCTTGTGAGAAACTAATCTAGCCGAGGCAGTCGGAGGCCGCATGGAGCCCAGTTGTCACTCACAGAGAACCTGTTGCTCTTTAACGTAATATACGATGCGTTAATTTGTAAAAAAAATTAAAAAAATGTTTCGTCAATTCGCATGTTTGTTGTGTCGCAGGACTCCCGTAAAGAGCTTGCACGCTCACCGGGTATTTTCATCCGTAATAATAACACGCATTTATCTCTCTGTCAAACTGAACATCCACTGCCAAATGCCGCAAGCATAATCTCAGCCAGGCACACGCGCAAGCAAAGGGACAATCTCTGGAATTTCCAATTCAGCTATTTTAAGGACAGCAAATTACCTAATAATTTAATAAAATGCTCACATGCGTGGCTTACGTAATAAAATAGAACCGGAAAATCTATACAGCGGTGTAATGAAATTGTAGAAATGTTTTCGTGCGCGCGCGTGTGCGCGTGTGCGGTCTATGGGTCCTCGCGGTAACGATTCGGGTGTAAACAGTTATCGATCGATGGAATCCCTCGTTTAAGGTAAAGTAAGATGCATAATTATACTCGGTATTTGATTCGCCATGGAGGCCTGAGAAATAAGCTGACGGATTAAAGCATCAAGTGTTCGCAACTCGGGAACACTCAAACGAACCATCGAGAGAGCCCCCAACGCCAGGTTTGGAAATTCCACATTCCCACGGTGCCAGTCCCTCCAAACGATGTCTCAGTTAAAGAGACATATATGACAAAAACATGAAATACCGGGACTATGCGGCAGCAAATCTTTAGACAGTGGGAGGAAACCGGAGTGCCCGGCGAAAACCCACGCAGACACGGGGAGAACAATGCAACCTCCACGCAGAAAGACACCCGAGCTTGGATTTGAACCCGGGTTCTCTTGCTGTGAGGCGGCAGCGCTACTCACCGCGCCACCGTGCCGCCCCGCAAAGACAAAGTGAAGACTTGAAATAGCGTGGAACAGAGTACAGATGTGGAGGAACGGGGGGGAGTGAGACGGGACGGGGTGAGGTGGGGACCCGTCAAGGCGACGGAGGATCTTGGAGGCTGAGGGCAACCTCATCGTCGATTTCCTCGAGTGCCGGATGAATATCTGTCCGGTCGTAACAATAATTTGACTGGCGCCTGATTGATTCGACTATTGACTCGCTCATCTAATCTATCCCAAATGTGGTCGATCAGCAGGGATTCTGCCACAATAGAGTTGAATCCTATTGCAGTCATTCGAATAGTCAATCTTAACGAGACTTCTTCACAAATAGAGAATAATATAAATTACGATACAATTTTAGTGAGGGGGGTGGTTTACAGCACCTAAATGTGATTGGTTCTCAAAACGCTGTACAAAAGCAAAGGGCTAAATATATTTGATACTGAGAAATTGTCAATCGCTCATCATCAGCAGACAATGATCAATCCACTGCTGTATGAAAGGTTCCCAGGTCATCGCCATCTCTCGGATATTCGGCCTGGGCCCAACTCGCGCCGAGCAGCGTGGAGGAGTTTGGTTTCACAACTCCTGTGAGCAATGCCGTTTCGAAACCTTCATCGAGCAGTGGATTGATAATGGCAGCCGTGTTAATCAATACGAGATTACGATTGAATGTCGGTTGAATCCATACAGATGTCATCTATGCCGGTCACCTCTTATCAATACCGGTTGTATTTCACAGTAAATCCCAGACTGGTTTGCGAGGCTTGTTGAAGCGACTTCAGAACTAGATAGATACATGTTCATTATTACAGCAGAACATATCCAGTGAGCTTGCAAACTCTGGAAACGGGATTCCTGCCACACGGCAAACGTAGGAATTAGCCAACATATCGGTGGTGCTTTCAGACGCAATGTGGCAGGCCTGTTAGTTCAAAAACTATCCCATGACACAAAAGCAACCGTAAAGTAAAGGTGAAGCGTCGCAATTGCTTGCTCACGCCACTGCTGGTGGATCACTCTCCATCAGAAGTAGCTCATGAGAGACAATATAAAGAGTATGCGGCCTCTTCGACACCGGCGGTGGGAGTAGCTAAAGTTTACCCCACCACACGTGACCTGCCAATCGACAAACCGTGGTGAACTCGGTGGACAGAAGCGAAAGGGGAAATTCAAGAAATCGGCACGATTGTCTCGACTCGCGGCTTGGAAATCCAGTGCACGAGGCGATTACACCACGCCAGCATCCTTTTCTGACGACAAGAAAACAATAACACAAATCAAATATATTTCTTTTGGGGGGGGGGGGGAAGAGCGATAAAGTTGAAAACATTTAATATAAAAAAGACAGGGCCCTTGCGTTACTCACGTGGAGGAGGGATGTGGAGTCTGAGCGAAGCGCAGTGAGAAAGGTCACGAGAGAAGGAGCTCAAGGGAGGCTGCTGACTCCCCGACGCTGCAACTATATTTTGTCTGGCCAGTATAGGTTGGGTCAATAGCTGGAATTATTACTCTGCCAAAGCCATTAATTGTTTCAGAAGTTTTCAGTCTCTTTGAACTTCTACGTGCTGAGCGTGACCAGAGTTCACGTTCCTCGCTCCCCGGTGCACCCCGCCGCAGCATCCGGGCCATTTGCAGAGTTCATCGGCGGCCATCGCTGTGTTGATACACCAACATGTGAATTGTTACGTGTGACGTGGGATTACTATCGGCGAGTGTAACTCAGCGAGGCGTGGTGCTGGTCGCCCACCCCCTTCGTATACGGTGCCGGCCTTCGTGGGTGCTGCTCGCTAACAACAGTCTGCTAAAGCTATACGGGGGGGGGGAAGGGTGTCTTTGTTGTGGATAGGCTTGTCTGCCACCTGTCAGGGGTTTGACGCGCACGGGCTAGACAATTGACATGTTAGGGTGCCAGCAATTGATCTGTCCCGAGATCCGGCGGTTTTGTGTCGACTGCAGGCGCGTCGCAGCCGCCGGTGTTGCGGGTGTTACGACACCCGCACTTTGACAGAAACATAATTCCATCCCCCCCCCACTTTTTCCTGCAACAGCAACACCCGCGGCTGCGACGCGCCTGGTCGACTGCCATGACAGTGTGGCGCATGGTTTAGGATAAGAAACCGAGGCCGATTGAGAATTCTCGCCCGGCTTTGTCCCACGGGCGGGCCAAGGTGGCACCCCCGCTCTCATCGTGTGTGCAATCGGGGAGGCGAGGCGGACATGGCGCCGGGATGGAGCAGGTCACAGAGGCGATTCACTGACGTGACATTCGCCGCTCGCCCAGCAAGCGGAATTCACGAAGCCAGATGGCGGGATTAGGGTAAAATCGGACACGGGGATGAGTCGGCGACCGCGCGACAGCTGCTTGATTTATCAAGAGCAAGCGGTGACACAAGGTGTGGCGGCAGCGGACCGCGCTGTCAATCCCACCAGAAGACCCCTTAATCCATCCATCCATCCATTTTCAGAAACCACTTAATCCTGTACAGGGTCTCGGTGAGCCGGAGCTTATCCCGGCAGACACAGGGCGCCAAGGCAGGGGTATACCGAGCTTGGGACGCCAGTCCATCGCAGGGCGCCTGGGGCAATTTACTCAGTAGGCCAGTTAACCTGGCAGCATGTCTTTGGACGGTGGGAGGAAACCGGAGTGCCCGGCGAAAACCCACGCGGACACGGGGAGAGGAAACGTGCAAACTCCGCACAGAAAGGCACCCGAGCCGAGATTCGAACATGGGGCCTTGTTGCTGCAGCGCTACCCACTACGCCACCGTGCCGCCCTCCGCTTAATCCTGATTAAAAATAATAATTATCCCACGGTGAGGGGAGTGGGGCGGCACGCTGGCGCGGTGAGCAGCGCTGCCGCCTCACAGCAAGAAGGAGCCGGGTTCTAATCCCGGCTCGGGTGCCTTTTCTGCGTGGAGTTTGCCTGTTTTCCTCGTGTCTGCGTGGGTATTTTCGCCGTGCACTCCGGTTTCCTACCACGGTCCAAAGACATGCTGCTGCATCGGTTAAATTGGCCTTCTGACAAAATTGCCCCCGGTACCCTGCGTCTGCCTGGATAGGCCCCGGCTCACCGCAACCCTGTACAGGATTAAGCGGTTTCGTCAATTAAAGAGCGCAGTCACTGAGGACTCACTTTATCCATGAGCCGCCTCTACACACACGTTCCTAACACGGGACCTGCCTGTTTGTTTACCTGTGTACAGCTGTTTTGTCAATCGCCCTACTGGATGAAGGTCTCGCCCTCGACCTCTTGCGGGTCGTGGGGTTATTTGACCATACTTCACCACATTGGTCAGCGTGTGTTGCTGAAGGTGGTGGAAGCACAGCTCGCGGTACAACAAGTGATGTTGCTGTACTGCCCTCTGCTGTCCACGATTACTATCATCTAATTAGTCATCATTACCAATAATAGGCCTGCTAGCTAAATTGCCCTCGGTGCCTTGTGGGTAGGCTGGCGTCCCATCATGGGTATAGCCCTGCCTTGAGCCCTGCGTCTGCCGGGATAGGCTCGGGCTAACCGCAACCCAGTACAGGATTAATCGGTTTCTGACAATGGATCGATGAATGAGCCTAGGAAGATCTCTGTCACAAATCGTCACTGGAATGTGGATTTTTTCACCTGTCACCTCGAGGCCTTGAACTAGCGACAAGCGAACAGGGAGACAACTGCACTGTGGGTCTCGGTCGCGTGACGACTGCTTCGGTCAACACTGAGAAGATGAAGACCCCCACAGAATGCCTCTGGAGTTGCGTCGTTAGGCATCTCTTACACAACACCGAGAAACGCCGCTCACGAGTCCATTTAGTAGAAGTATGTCAGCGTGGTGTGTTCAGCACACAGCCTGACGACAGCTGACAGGTCACGGAGCGGTACAGTGCTCAATCCGTCAGCGCCGGAGGGAGGCACCGCCGAGTTGATCCCCAAACGGGATTTAGGATTCACAACCTTCGAGACAGGAGTCACGCCGCTGCCATGGCCCCCACCTGGCCAGATAGCAATATGCCATTAAACAAATCACTATTAGATCCCCTCATCTCATCTCTCATCTCATTGCCAGAAACCGCTTAATCCTGTAGAGGGTCGCGGTGAGCCGGAGCCTATCCCGGTAGGCACAGGGCGAAAGGCAGCGCTATACTCAAGATGGGACGCCAGACCATCACAGAACACCGGGGATAATTTAGTCCGCAGGCCAATTAACCTACGCGGCAGCATATCTTTGGACAGTGGGAGGAAATCGGAGTGCCCAGCGAAAACCCACGCGGACGCTGGGAGAACATGCAAACTCCACACAGAAAGGCACCCGAGCCGGGATTCGAATCCAGGACCTTCTTGCTGTGAGGCAGCAGCGCTGCTCACCGCTATGCCACCGTGCCGCCCTGCTTTTGATATCCTTTTAGCAGAAATGTTGTGACCAGCGGTGAACGCACTTAGAGCCATGTTACGCATTGTTAATGCACGTTTGTTTTTTCAACGGGTATTGCGTTTTTAGAATTGGTGAAATCTTAAACCGTGCTCTTCGGGGCTCATAAAAGCCTCGCTTTTTTTCCCCCTTTTTTTGCAAACGGCGTTTAATTAAAAACTCTGCTGGGTGTGAGAGAAGGCACCGTGGGGCGCCTCAGACGGCTGGCAATAACCGTCGATCTATTTCCGGTTACGAAATGACTCACGCACACTTGCGTGAGATTTCGCCGCCGTGAAACCCGCGGCTATAAATACTCGGAGCTTGAAGCATGGTGCCGCTTTCGGTGTGCTGCTTACGACCGAATATTCAGGGCAAGAGATTTTCAGAAATCTGTGTGTGGGGGGGGGGAAATCCCCCACTCCAGTTAAGGTTAGCCCACCACGCTCACAGAAATCGCATTTTGGCACCGCAATAAATCATCCCTAGCTGAGAGAGGCTGACCCATGGCTAGCCCTCGCTTGTAGATTCTCATCGTGTCCCCAGAGGATGGACCGCCTTAGTTCAAGTCCCCCCCCCACACACCCAATGAGAGCACCCGTGTGGGGGCAATCCTACCAAACCATTTTGATGCGCCTTGGTTTTTATCAGTTGTTTTTTTTCCTGTCGTTGTGAAGCGCTTTCTGACCCTCGGATGAAAGGCGCGCTATAAAATGTTGTTATTATTATTAATTTGATATGCTTAATTTAAGAAGAGCACAATTTACGTTGATATCAAACAACAAGTCATAGAAGAAAACGTGTATATACTCGATCAAAATGAGAGTCGCAGTCACAGCATTGAGAGGGGCACGGTGGCGCGGTGAGTAGCGCTGCCACCTCACAGCAAGCAGGCCCCGGATTCCAATCCAGGCTCGGGTGCCTTTCTGTGTGGAGTTTGCACGTTCTCCCCGTGTTCGCGTGGGTTTTCGATCGGGCACTCCGATTTCCTCCCACAGTCCAAAGGTTAATCGCATGCAGTCGATTCATCGGCCTGCTGACTAAATTGCCCCCGGTGCCCTGTGATGGACTGGCGTTTGATCCTGGGTATAGCCCTGCCTTCCGCCCTGTCTACCGGGATAGGCTCCGGCTCACCACAACCCTGTACAGGATTAATCGGTTTCTGACAATGCACGAGTTAATGAGTAACGTGAATGAGCCACTGGTGTTATTGAGGGTTACCGCACCTAGATAGATGTGTGTTGTACCCCTAGCTGCCGGCACTAGCGCGCGTTTGTGAAAACCCACGTGTCTGAGCACCCGTCTCTATCTCATCGATCCACATTCTCGGTCTTGTTTCCAATGGCACAGAAATCCCACCGATATTCCGAATGGCAACGCGTTACGCGTTCGGTTATCTAGCCGTTCAATGGCCCTACTTGCGAGTTGATGCTCATTAAAATAACGTATTCTCTGAATGTCTGGAATGCTGGTGGAAGTCACTTACTAAACAAAGCTTCCACGGCGCATGCATTATGCAAACGTGTGTATTTATCAAATCATTTATTCATGATCTGTATCACTTGATAATTTGGCAGGCATATTTCGACATACATATATATTTACTAGTATTCAATTGGCCATGATGAACATTATTCCCGACCCCAACTAAGTTTGTATCGAGTCAAGTCAGGGGCTCCAAGCTGTCGATCGCGATCGACAACTCGATCCCAGAGTCTTGCAAAGTCGATCTTAAGATTTTTTAAAATATATAGAGACAGAGTAAGGAAAAGCCTACATTCTGTACGGTGGTAGTATTTAACACCGTGGCAGCCGTGGGTCGCAAATGCAAGTTGCTGAAGACAGTTTTCAGCATTCGCAGATAGTGTGCAGCAAGCACAGGTCTCGCACCAAGAATAGGCCACTGCTTTGCGCCATGCAGGGTGAGAGGTCGTGGAGAAAGCGCGAGAGACCAGAGCACATCGCACCGTGACGCACTCGAGTTGGGTTTTAACTTTGCTTTAACGGTGGCTGCCTTGTGCCCCCTCCCGGCGTCTCATTTGACCCGGCAGCCGAATAGGAGCTAATACTGCAGCTCGTGCCGCGGGGCTGCTCGGTTAAACGGGCATCAGCTGCGGTCATCCAATTATCACGAGAGAGACACGCGCTACGTGAACGGCTCTTGCTCAACAATTACTCCTCACCTGGATGTGAACGAGTGAAGTAGTTAATGCAGAGACTCACGGCGAGGCAGTGATTAGGACCCAGCCAGAAACGGGGCCCTTATCCTGGAGTGGATTGACGAGAGGGCTATGTTCAGTAGTAGTCTGCAGTCAGATGACTGGAGAAGAGGTGCACGGTGACGACAATAGGCCTGGAGGCCGCTCGACAGGGAACTCATTGCCATCTCGATCACAATGCGTAACAGTATATTTACTTGTTTATTTGAAAAATGTGTGCAATTCTGTGTATTTTTACTTGTTTGTTTGCAAAACTTGTGCATTGCTATGTGTAAATGTTTATTTTTTTTGGTCGATTTTTTTTTCGTCAAAGCACATGTTTGTTGTGTCGCAGTAATAAACATTTATTTTTTGTTGCTTTGGTTTTTATTGGTTGTTTTTTCTTTCGTTGTTGACATGCCGTTCTCTTCGCGGCCCTTGTGCAGCGCATTGTGACCCTCGGGTGAAAGGCGCTATATAAAATGCTATTATTACTATTAATTAACATCTATTTATCCTATGGTTTCATTTAAATGGGATACCCTAGAAAATGTGCCTTAACATTGACGCAAATAAATAAAACGGCCCGATTATTTATAGCATTCGCTCAACGTCAACGTTATTAATCCAGCATGCGACGGTGGAGATAGTGACCGTAGACCGTGGATCACGCTGTGAACCAAATTCAATTCAATTCAACTTTTTTTGTCAACTCTACCATATGTACAGGACATACAGAGAAATCGAAATACCGAACCTCGGTAATATTCAGCACAGGCATCGCAGACATCCAGCCAGCTTTCCCCCCGAGGCTCTGCTTTGGTTATCAGAGCTGGACATGGACTTAGGCGACGCTACACAAAGCCAAACGCACGAAGACTAAGAAGAGGTGGGACGTTTCTCCCGGTGTAATCCTGAATGGGCTTTTGCTTGGCTCTCTCACCCTGGGATGTTTCGACTGGATCACGAGAATCTTAAGTGTGTGTTTTTGTTGTGGCTTAACGTGTGGGTTGGCCTGGACCTCTGCAGTAGCACAGGCAACACTCCGCGATTGTCGTCTACATATTGTACTGATGCAGGTTTTCACGGCTGCGAGCCGGAGCCTATCCTGGCAGACACGGGGCGCAAGGCGAGGTTATACCCAGGATGGGACGCCGGTCCATCACAGGGCACCGCGGGTAATTTAGTCAGCAGGCCAATTAACTAATGCAGCAGCATGTCTTTGGACTGTGGGAGGAAACAGGAGTGCCGGGCGAAAAACCAACGCGGACACGGGGAGAACAATGCACACTCTACACAGAAAGGCGCCCGAGCCGAGATTCGAACCCGGGCCCTTCTTGCTGTGAGGCGGCATCGCTACCCACTACCCCGCCGTGCCGCCCCGAGATGAGAACGTGCTCCTCCGATAAAGATTCCCAGGTCGCGTTGAGGATACGGGAGTCGTTCCGTTGTTTCCGAACGGGCGGGACACGGAGGTGACGCGAGGTGTGTCCCGTGGAACTTAACCGAAATTAATTTGAGCAAACAATTCACATTCACAAGGCGCAGTCGATCAAGTCCTAAGCATCTGTAAAATAACACCCGCGGCAGTAGCAGCGGCGGCGGCACATGAAACTGGATGTAATCGATAAGCAAGGCCCTTCAACACGCACAAAATCATGCCGATAATAGACGCGCATTAATCAGCCGTGTTCAATATGTCGAGCATCGCTCGTGCCGTTGAAGGATAAAAATGTATTCGTATGAATCTGCAACGGCACATCCGCAGCTTGCCAATGTCACGCTTCTATCGCTCACGTTGGCGAATGCGAAACTAGTTTGTCGTGATGACGGCGATCGTGCGGCTGAGATAAACTCAACTTGGTTCAATTATACGGGATTATTTTAAACACATCAAACGTACTTTTTGGCAGGATTGGCATAATATCAATCTTTGTAAATTATTGATGCTACACTGACAATTCATAGACTATAATCTGTCTCCGACCGCAATGCATAATTAATTCGAGCGAATCACACATTCTCTTTCAATAGCTACGAGCACAATCTATGTGAAAAGCTCGCAGTTTTTTTTTTATATCAAAGAAACCGGCATACAGGCTGTAAATAAACCGACGTAAATATTTAATCGTTGATAAAACAGTGCTGGAGTTAATTATAGACAAAATGATTCAAATGTTTATAATGAATCATTTGAGTTATGTAACACGAAGACTGGAATATAGTTTCAACGCTGCAATTAAATCCGATTCTTAAATTTAGTGGAAATGAAAACCTACATCAGTACAAATTTAAAGCTGTTCTTTCGGGATAGCTGTGCCGAGAGAGAGGGAGAGCGCTCGACACGGCTATCCCAAAAGAACAGCCACAGAATGTGTGATACAATCCAGAAATCGTTGGAGAGTGAGTTAGACAGCCATTACAAATAATATAGTGAGGGAATGTGAGGGCCAGAAGTTTGTTTTGAAATTTGCTCGGCCACTTTTTGATCCGTACAGTATGATACAGTAACAGACATTAATCTTACATATCAATAAACTAGCACACACAATCCCCGCTTGCAGACATCTGTATTTGCATTTAATTCGAAGCAGCGACGCTCTGACAGGTGATTTCACAAACAGGCACAGAACAATACATTCGCACAAGCACACAGATAAAGCAACTCCGTCTCGTGGTTGTGAGAGAAAAACCCTTGAAGGATGTCAGCCATAAGCCCGTGATATCAATTCCGAGCTGTTCCCTGCAAGACTTGCAGCTCTGCCGACAAACCTCTATTAAAGCAGGAAAATCACTCCACTCTTTGCATCGATGCCAACAATACAATTGGGATGTTACTTTCAAAAACACAAAAATGCAAAATCAGAATGTACACAAATGAGAGTTCGTTTCCTGTGTCACCTTCTTTGCTTACGGCCAT
>JAZEWU010000025.1:6759695-6776754 GCA_036362915.1 Geotria australis | reverse complement strand
TCTGGTGAGAATCAGTCTCTCCATAGAACAACCACGATTCACGTCTCCACCAAGAGGTACTTATTTTAGCAACCGCCGAAGAATGATGGGCTAAGTCAACCAACCCCCAACCAGAAATTCAACTGCGATCTGACTAAATGTGAGCTAGTCTCTCCCTGTACCGATGTAACAGGCAAGAATAAACTAATAAATATGCATGACCTTAAACAACACAGAGTATGAATATCTTCACAACGCAGCACTGTGCGAAATAAAATAAATACTGTATTGCATTGTGGTTAAATAATGTTCAGCTTTTGAAAGAAAAAAGGTAGATTAAGTTTCAGAAATATAAACCACAAGAAGTATACTGTGGATGCATTACATCTAGATATATTAATGCGACACTCAGAAACCCGATGATGCCTCCAACGTGGCAGGAGAAACGTCGCAAAGCAGAGGTGGGACGCTCGACATGGCTATCCCGAAAGAGCAGATCTAAAGAGCAATTATCATTAGCAATGAGAAAACAGCAGAGTGGGGCAGCACGGTGGCGCGGTGAGTAATAATAATAATAATAATTTCAATTTATATAGCGCCTTTCACCCGAGGGTCACAAAGCGCTGCCGCCTCACAGCAAGAAGATCCCAGGTTCGAATCCCGGCTCGGGTGCCTTTCTGTGTGGAGTTTGCATGTTTTCCCCGTGTCCGCGTGGGTTTTCGCCGGGCACTCCGTTTTCCTCCCACAGTCCAAATACATGCTGCTGCATAAGTTTATTGGCCTGGTGACTAAATTGCCCCCGGTGCCCTGTGATGGACTGGCGTCCAAGCCCTGCCTTGCGCCCTGTCTCTGCCGGGATAGGTTGCGGCTCATCACAACCTTGTACAGGATTAAGCAGTATCTGACAATGAATTATTGAATGAAACAGCAGACGTAGGTCCTGCACTGGCCAAACCTCCAGCCTGTCATGTGCTATGCTGCCCTCAGTATGAGAGCATGGAGCACCTGTGCCCACTGCCTGTGGCTAAACTGGGGATCTTGGTGATTGTCTTACAATCCACGTGTGAGAGAGTCATGTTTAATGAATAATAATGATAGAATTTATAACGCGCGCAATTTCCCAGCCTGCTCATGGACGCGACGCGGATTCGGAGGCGAGAGGAACCCACAGAGAGGGTGGCCCATGTGTTACCGCTGCGCCACACTATTTCGGAAAATAAATGAGAAACGTCGATGCGCAAGTGTGATTAAACCGAATTGCATTTACCTCTATAGCGATGCCTCCTAAATGTGATTGTGGTCATGCGTAGAAAGTGTGTTAATTTGCTTCCGATCAGATTAACGAGCTTGGCTTTTTCAGAAAGCTATCCGCTTCCCGAGATGTCACCAAATTGGGCATGATCTCTTTAATTCCCAATCCGCCAGCTTGATCAATGAGCGTGGCTTTCGTAATTTATTTGCAAATAAGAACGTCGCATAGAGCCAGCTTAATTCTCACACACGGCAAGGAGCATTACAAAGTAATTTTAAATCGTATGAAAGTCATTTAAATGTTCCTTAGAACTGCCCAGTGTATGTGACACCTTTTTTTTTCTCTTCGTCTTCTTCAAAAATACAAGAGTAGTGGAAAATATATTGCGTTCAAAACATTTTCTTCCATTACTCACAGCTGTCAACTTACTGCCAAATCATCAAACCGGCAATGCAAAACAACCCATGGATATAGAAATTCGCCTCGGGCTGATTAACCGAGGTGTTTCATTTGTAGCGGCTTTTCCCTGCCGGCATCTCTCCTTTTAACGAGAACGCGTGACTAACACAACATTTGCAGCCATTGTAATTTTCTAAACAGCCAAATAAAAGCTACGCCCGACGAGGCAGAGGAAGTAAAGGCGCGGCGCTGCAACGGCTTGCTCGTGCCAATGCTGCTGGAAGGGCCTCCACTAGAGGACGCTCACGGGAGCCTCTCTAGAGCCGCCATTCTGAACCGTTACACTGTTGCACTTCCTTGCCTCTTATTTATTTATTGGTCATTTTTGTCCCGTGCAATAGTGTGTTTACTTTATGCTAATGGTTAGGGGGTTTCATCCCTGCACAATTTGGTGCTGTGAGATCGTTGAATCACTTTACGATTGTTGTATGCTGTGTGCGTTGGTTAGTTTGTACGTTTGTTGTGTCGCAGGAATCCCTCCTGCGGAGCTTGCAGGCTCACTGGGTATTTTCTGCTGTAATATTAAACATCTACTGTAATCTAGTCTTGTAAACGCCCGTGTTGCTTATCCCGTTCTCACGCATTAGCGCGAGAACTGCGGGGCTGCATCAATCCAATAGTCGGTGGTGTTGAGTAAAAGTACTGCGGTGTTATTTTCACGGCTTCTTTTTTCTTTGTACTTCGGGGCAAGGTGAGTTAATTACGTTGATCGTGACTCCTGCAATGCAGTCATCAGACTGGTCGACATCAAATGTGGAGACATCCGCTACATCGAATGAAAAGAGCGATGGGACTTGTTCATCCGGCTAACATTTAACCAGAGCCACTTTTCAATTGGGGGTTTTGATTTTTCAGTTTGGGCTAATGGACTCGTTATTAAAGCGTTAATTGTCTCTGCACGTTCGCCTCGAG
The DNA here is from genome assembly GCA_036362915.1 of Geotria australis. Taxonomy (NCBI): domain Eukaryota; kingdom Metazoa; phylum Chordata; class Hyperoartia; order Petromyzontiformes; family Geotriidae; genus Geotria; species Geotria australis. The sequence goes on along the minus strand of JAZEWU010000025.1, from coordinate 6,774,152 downwards.
AACACAGGGCCCAGATGAACCCTCCGTGCTATGCTTCCACACACCGCTCTCCCCCTCAAAGGGGCAATTTCCCCTCGTGAAGCTCAATCACTGGCTTGTTTATCTCAAAAGGAGTTCTCTTGTTCATCATTTGGCCACTGCATTGACAGGTCATAAATGCTGCTCAGTTACTTGTGCCTCGAGGCATAGCGTGCCTTAATGTCCTCACAATGCACTGACTCGCGTGCACGAGTGTGTTTTGCGTTATTTGCTACCAGCTAACACGTTCCTTCCTTCGCCGAGTTAATTATTTTTGTTTCATTTAGCAGCAGCAGCAGTAGCCGTTAATCAGGTTGAAACCCGAGTGCGGGGGCAGCGCGGTGGCGTAGCGGTGAGCAGCGCTGCCGCCTCACAGCAAGAAGTACCCGGGTTTGAATCCCGACTAGGGGGCCTTTCTGTGTGGGGTTTGAAAGTTCTCTCCCCGTGTCCGCGTGGGTTTTCGCCGGGCAATCCGGTTTCCTTCCACAGTCCAAAGACATGCTACTGCATAGATTAATTGGCCTACGGACTAAATTGCCCCCTGTGCCCTGTGATGGACTGGCATCCAATCCTGGGTATAGCCCTGCCTTGCGTTCTGTGTCTGCCGGGATAGGCTCCTGCTCACCGCGACCCTGTACAGGATTAAGCGGTTTCTGGCAATGGATGGATGGATGGGAAACCGACTGTGATTCCTCCCTTTGCTGGGAATACCTGCGAGCCAGGGATTCTACCCTCTGGCGATCCGATGGCATGCCGCGAAACGTAACGTGCATGGGAATTCACGCTCACGGCCAACACCGGTAACGGTTTTCTGAACCAGTCCTGGGCCTCCACCTCGGTCGACTTCGCCTCATTTGAGTACCTGGTGCGGTGTGTAAATATCGTCACTAGGGAGACAAAGGCGGCCGGGAGCGCTGCTGGTCACCCACTCCTTCGTGTCCCGTGCTGGCCTTTATATAAGTGCTCACTAACAGCACTTGACCCTGCAGTCTGTTAAGGCTATACGGGTGATTTTAAGGTTTGATAATCGCACCATACATTTTAAAAATTATTGTTAAATTCGCGGCAGATATACATTATGTAATATTTTAAATAACCAACAAAACATTTATGAATTAATGAAGTTCTTGATAGCCGTTGCCTATAACATTAGTGCTTGGCGACATGTTTTTCCAGAGTGATATCGGCTCGGCGGGTTTGTGACCGCAGGCTTTTGTTGAGTAAGATGCAGTCGAAGAATTTTCAATTATGCTTTGAATATTGTACTTTGAGCATAGCAAAGGATGAAAAACGATACTCAAATTGTGGAGCGTAATTGCAAAGTTTTTGGGGAAAACCGATATCAAAATGAAAGTCACAGAATTCAAATTAATTTCGTATCACGTTGCATCGCAAAAAGCAATATTGTGGCCAGCCTACTGCGAAGCTATTGTTGGCTTAAAAATGCTACCGCATCTGCTGCTCGTGAAAACCCTTTGCAGAACTCGTGTGCGCAAAACAAATTGTATTATTATTGTACTTGAAAACATTGGTCTGAAAGGCCCGGGCAGTAATGGAATCGCAGTTAATCTTACGTGTGTAAGACAGACCTAGTATTTTCTATAAATAGACAAATTTCACAAAAGCCGCACATAATACGTTTTGTAAAATGTAGCTGTTGACGCTAAATGGGCTTCGTGCCGTGTTTGCGGAGTCCTCTCACCTGCGAGAGACGGCGACGCAACCGCCTTTGCTCAAACAGACTTTGGTCAAACAAACGAGACTCGGAGTCGAACTGGAAGATTGACATTTTGGTTGCTCTTCGGAGCTGTTCTTTCGGGATAGCCGTGTCGAGCGATCTCCCTCTCTCCCTCGCGACGTTTCGCCTCCCATATATAACGATGCTGATACCATCGTTATGTATAGGACAGTGTGTGACGGGTGGACGTCGGCTGACATTTTGCTTTGAGAAAACAATGGTCCGGAACCACAGGCAAATGGGAGCGTGGCGAATGATGTGTTACGAGGCACCCGCGTGTCTGTTGATTCATGTATCGGTCACTAGTCAGCAAACGGCAAATAAATAAGTGTGAACTTCAGATCGGTACACCACAGTTATCATTTACTTTTGAATTTAATAGCGATTAATTTACACACTTGGCGTGCGGCCATGTGCTGGGAATGATTCCGCGTGGCCTTTAATTGGCACTTAATTGATTCCGCGTGACTTGATAACTGTGCATTCATAACTGTGGAATACGCACTCGCGGGACACACGGAACCGATCTGTCGAGTCTACAAACAGGCTTTCCAATTCGAATTCGATTCTTCGAAGCGTGATGGTTATATGACAGTTTCCCATTGCAACAAGTTCTTCTTTAGTTGCAGACAGCCTTTCAAGACTGAGGGGCTTCTGGCATCTGTTGAGCTTCTGGACAGCGTTGTCTTTCAGCTCCTCGGCTTCGAAGTGTTTGGTAGAATTTGCAGGTAATACCAAGTATTACTTGACAGGGATCGCGACGTGAACGCTTCTACCTTGATCCCCGGCTTTCCAATAAAACAATACAATCACAGCTATACCGTTGATAATAGTTACAGAGCTCCACTAGGCCGAGTGCGACTCCAGCGTCGCGAGGTAGTCCACGACCATTTCATTGCACGGGGAAACATTGCCAATAACGGACATTGGCAGCTTAGTGACAGCCGGCGTCTGCCACTTGTGAAGCTAGGGATTATTGTGCCGGGAACATCTGTTACGCAATGGTTTTGTGACAGAGGTACAAACGAGCTGGCCCACCGAGTGCCGGCTGTCTTTGAATTCGAATGGCTCAAAACAACAAACCCACGTGTTCAGCGGTTGGTGTTTTTTTTACGTGCCTTTCTGTGTGGAGTGTGCATGTTTTCCCCGTGTCCGCGTGGGTTTTCGCCTGGCACTCCGGTTTCCTCCCACAGTCCAAATACATGCTGCTGCATAGGTTAATTGACCTGCTGATGAAATATCCCCCGGTGCTCTGTGATGAACTGGCGTCTCATTCTGGATATAACCTTGCCTTGCGCCCTGTGCCTGCCGGGATAGGCTCCGGCTCACCGCAACCCTGTACAGGATTAAGGGGTTTCTGACAATGAATGAACGAATTCGTTAGTTAGAGGTGGGAGTGATGCATCACTTATTAAAACGTCCACATGTGCCGCGCCACAGTGTGCACTTAGAAACCTCCACCCAACATCTGTGTGTCAGCACTAATGTGATTTCCCTTCCTTCATTAACTTGCATTCGTACCGCGGGCCAATCATAAATCCAGCCCAACTACCGTGCGGCAATTACGCCCGCACGCTTACAGACACCGACTCACGAAATCAAGATCACGTGCAAGAGCCCGTTAGAATTCACGGTGCGAATTCTCGATGCCATTTCTAACGTGTTGTTTATATCGTGCATTTGTAATGTGTGTGAGCGAACGCCACGTCTCGTTTTTAATTGCATCTCGAATGCAGTTTAATTCCGGCCAATTGTACGCGTGAATAACTTTGGATTATGGTTGCACCTCACAGCTGTTCTTTCGGGACAGCCGTGTCGAGCGATCTGCTTCTCTCGTGAAAACATACATCGTGAACACCTACATCAGTACATTGAATAACTCCATCCATCCATTGTCAGAAACCGCTTAATCATGTAGAAGGTTGCGGTGAGCCGGAGCCTATCCCGGCATACACAGGGCGCAAAGCAGGGCTATACCCAGCATCAGACGCCAGTCCATCACAGGACCACGGGGGGCAATTTAGTCCGCAGGCCAATTAACCTATGCGGCAGCATGTCTTTGGACCTGTGAGAAGAAACCGGAGTGCCCGGCGACAACCCACACGGGACACGGGGAGAACATGCAAACTCCACACAGAAAGGCACCCGGGCCGGGATACGAACCCGGGTGTTTTGCTGTGAGGCGGCAGCGCCACTCACCGCGCCACCGTGCCGCTCCATTGAATAACGTTTGTCTTTTACCCACGTAAGTCGCAGAACACGCACTCGGCGTAACACGTGCCGAGCGACAGACGCGCGCGGCCTGAAGCCAGTAAGTGAAATCCTATCGGCGCTCACTTAAAAATAGCCGATCGTTGGGCGAGTGGGTGTGACTGATTGTCTGCAATTTGAGCGCGATCGGGCCGCCAGACAACGACCCACGTTGCATCGAGTGCGGCCGGGCCCAGCGCGGATCGTGTCAGGTCCTGCACATTAACACTACCGCTCCCCATCGCCGCTCATCACCGGGACAATTTGAAAGTCTAAGGCGCGGCATTTGTGAGACTCCCCGCATTACAATACTGCGACGAAAAGCGACTGCGCTGTTTGAATAAGAACTGTGGCCGGCCATTCTCAATCGTGGCACGGTGGCGCGGGTGAGTGGCGCTGCCGCCTCGCGGAAAGAAGTCCCCGGATCGATTCCCGGCTCGGGCGCCTTTCTGTGTGCAGTTTGCATGTTCTCCCCGTGTCCGCTTGGGTTTTTATGCTGGGTACTCCAGTTACCTCCCACGGTCCAAAGACATGCTGCCTATGTTAATTCTCCTGTTTAAATGGCCCCCGGCGCCCTGAGATGTTCTAACTTGCTTACTCCTCACCGCTGGACAATTGTTGAAAATGTTACATAGCGCAACGGTTCCTTCCAGCTGTCGGACACATCAGTGGGCCGCGAGCGCCACCTAGTGTTCCGTGGAGACCAGACCCAAGTGGGCCTTGAGATGCAAATGTTTGCGAAGCCCTGAACTGTGAAAAACCCTGGACATGCACTGCAGAGGTCAGGGGGTCAACCTGCACTGCGGCTGTGCACAGAGACACGGAGGCACCAAAGGCTTGAGTTAAAACAGAAAACTGAACTTTACACTCAATGCAGGTACCCTGACAGAAATGTAATTTTCAGACTTTTTCTACAGCAACGATGTTAAAAACAGCATATGGACAGCACCGCCCACACAACTGTACACGCACACTCACGCCAACGCAGTATCGCTATTTTTTGTTTTAAAATAGCATCAAATGTATGACTTTCGTGAAAGGGCAGTCTCTGAAGTGCTATGCTCCGGATAAGTACAAAGAGGAGCAATTAGTGATGTTTATTTCAATGCGATCGCCGCTGGCTGCGACCGCAGACTTGTGCTTTTTGTCAGCCCGGCGAGCTCGCGCAGGCTCGCCGATTACAGAAAAAAAAAACGGAGCCGAAAACTCAATGAGCAGCTAACTGTTTCGATCGGGTTCCCGCTGCGAATCTTCTCACCAAGTCCTTTTAGGGGTGTAATGGACTTTGTCAGGAACGTGAAGGCACACGCAGCAGGAGGCGGCTTGGCAAAGAGGATAGCTCGCTTGACCGAACGTATACTTTATTTCGCTGCATAGACTCGGAGCGTAAGAGCGAGGCGAGATGTTCCTGGACAGAAGAGCGAACGATTAATGATCCATTCGGGTCGCCAAATGGAAGGCTTGTGCTCTTTTGTGTGAAAACAAAGAAATGCAAGTGTGGTCAAGGTGCAAATTCACTGGGTTTTCGTTCACATGTCACGTTCTGAATTAAAGTGGTTTTTGAATTTAAATGTCAAGGGACTCCGTTCCCAGGAACCTATCATCAGAAATTAAATTAAAGTTGGTCGACAGGAATATGTATTCGCGAGTATGCTTTCAGTGACATTGTTACATATAAATGTCGACATTTTCCTCTGGTAAGTTATAATTAATATTGGCTAGCATTTGTACGTATACCATGTCAAATGAAACTGAAAGGCTAAACCATTTATATCACTCAGCATAAATGTGCCGCAAGAATCTGAACATTGTACCGATACAGGTTTTCACGGCTCGATGCATGAGACTTGCTCTCCATAGCTGTTCTTTCAGGGTAGCCGTGTCGAGTGTTCGCTCTTTCTTCTTCACAGGTAAGCGATTATTAACTCGTAGTGATTATCACATGCGATACTGCCTGCTCAAGCATAGGTTGATGTGCGCGCGAGGTGGTATTCCGTTTGAAAGTCAACAACAACGCACGTTGGGAAACAGAGGGGAGGTTGGACCATCAAGCACTGACACGGCTTGGCACTAGCTCAGGAACACGTAGATCTCGAGTAATTGTTCAAAGTCGACCGGGATAAAAGTTATAAAATCAAAAGGCGAGACAGAATATGTCCGAGTGCTTTTGTAAATGCACTGAGAAAATGACACGCAACATACCTGTGTGCCTAAAGATGAACGTTTTGAATCGGTGCGAAGTTCCTTCGATAACATGTGGATCAGAAATAGGGACCATCCATCCATTTTCTAAACCGCTTAATCCTGTACAAGGTTGCAGTGAGCCGGAGCTTATCCCAGCAGACACAGGGTGCAAGGCAGGACTGTACCGAGGTTGGGACACCAGTCCATCACAAGGCACCGGAGGCAATTTAGTCCGCAGGCCAATTTACCTACGCAGACGCATGTCTTTGGACTGTGGGAGGAAACCGGAGTGGCCGCCGAAAACCAACGCGGACACGGGGAGAACATGCAAACTCCACACAGAAAGGCACCCGAGCAGGGATACGAACACGGGAACATCTTGCTGTGAGGCGGCAGCGCTACTCACCGCTCCGCCACCGTGCCGCCCCTAGCAGGGGCTAGTGTATTTATACTGCTACCACTGCTCACGTCTCGAATAGTGAAACAACGCATTGACTTCGAAGACACAATGGGCTGAGACTACCGACAACCAGGGTTTTTATTGTAACTTTAAAATCGTGAGTCAAGCGCCCTGCCAACAGCACCGCCCGGCTAGAGTGCTGTGCTAATGCCGGTATCAATATCAGTACATCGAGCCAGCATCAATGAGATCCTGGGCGAGCTCGCGGCAAGATTCTAGTGTCGTGAGCTCGTCTCAGCCCCAGACAGCACCGACTGCGAAGCAATTAAAAGACACTTATAAAGCATGCAAAGTGAAAGTGCCTCGATCCTGCCCAAATTAGTAATGGAAACCGCGCTCGTTGGAACCTGTGCTCACGTCTATCGACAAACCCTAAAGCAGTTCAAACAATTTTAACATCCATCCATCCATATTCAGAAACCGCTCAATCCTGTACAGGGTCACGGTGAGCCGGAGCCCATCCCGGCAGACACAGGTCGCAAGGCAGGGGAACACCGAGGATGGGACGCCAGTCCTTCGCAGGGCGCCTGGAGAAATTTAGTCAGTACGCGAATTAACCTGGCAGCATGTCTTTGGACGGTGGGAGGAAACCGGAGCTGCCGGGCGAAAACCCACGCGGACACGGGGAGAACATGCAAACTCCACACAGAAATGCAGCCGAGTCGGGGTTTGAACCGGGGACCTTCTTGCTGTGAGGCGGCAGCGCTACTCACCGTGACACCGAGCTGCGCAAGGTGAAAACCGGAAATCAGCCGACTCAGCCCCCATCCCGTCTAATGTTTACTAGATTGGAAACGGGGCGATGGCGCGCACACCCCTCACGCGATCTGATGAGGTCAGATTATGGAGCCGTGCCCAATAGCAGTATACTTGCTGTGCGTTAATAAACTGCTGAACTACACCATTAATCACTCTCCTATACCTGGGCTTACAGAGCGAATCCAAATCTCATTTAGCTCGATTGGCCATAAATCTGTCGACGGACATTCAAGTTTGTTGCCTGCACTTCGAGGTCGATCACGCTCACCGTTGTTTTAACCGTGATCGTAGCGCCTTTTCCCTGGAGGTTCCAAAGCGTTGCAAAAAAAAAGGCAGAAATGTGGAGGGGAGGAGGCAGCCACGTGGTCAGCCGGCGCCAATCCGCCAGACATCAGCCCAATTAAATCAACACGTGTTCCCGTCTAGCTGTGGGAGGGTATTCGAGAACCCGGAAGAAACCCACGCAGAACAGGGGGAGCGAACACACAAACGCCACGCAGAAAAGCACCCGAGGTGGGAACCAAACTGCCTCGGGCAGGACCTTGTTCTGCGTGGCGCAGATTCCACCACTGTGTCACCCTGCCACAGATTCCAGGAGATAGAATCGGCGACCTTTTAATTGCATTGGTACTCGCATTGTCTGACAACTGCCTGCCTTTTGGCAGCACTTGGCTAAACACTGAGACCAGGCTCAAACGAAAGCTGTCTCTCGTGTTGGGCCAATTAAGTTGAAGAACAATGCATTTATCATAGCATCCGTTTGCATGTCTTTGCCACAAGCATGTGTGGCTGCTTGCAAACTGGATCCTTTGCAGAAAGGTGTCCATTTCGTGTTGTAAGATCTAACACGTTTCGCATTGCCAGAAAGGGTTAAACCTTGTGCATTGTGCGCTATTTGTGTACTGGCAAAAAAGGTGGCAATAGTCTAATGTGTCGTAAACCCGCCTCCACCCGACACACACACAATCAGTACCGTTTGTCACGTGAACAAAACGAGCCAAGACTTTACTACTTCAGCACCCTGGTGAGTTGGAGAGCTAACCCATGACATTTAAAATGAAACACTAATAGTTGCAATCAGCTTCATCAGGCACCTTTGAACCTCTGTTGTGGGTTTGCTCTCCAACGTACCGGTGTGCTGGAGTAATAAAACAACTGGCACGTTTTGGTCACGTAACAAACCTTATTGGCTGGCTGTGTCAGGTGGAGGCGGGTTTACGACAATTATTTGTTTACGTGAGCCAACCCAAAAGGGCTTTATTATGTACAACACCGGTCACGAAAGCCGCCGCGTTAAATAGTGCGCTGCGCATTAAACCAAAGCGATCTATAACGATCGCGATCTGTAACTCTTGTGCTCTGTGTGACTGTACCACCGTCCTGTGATCTGCAACAACTAATAACAAATGTGTCTCTCCCCGTGTCGCTCTGACACAATCTGCCACGAAAAAAAACTACTATGGGGGTCCCCCCCCACAAAGTTGCACAGCTCCAGTTTGTACCCAAGTGTCAACGTTGTGTGCCCCTGTCAGCCTGTCAGACCGCAACACAGTACAATCCACCCACAACAAAACCGCGCACCGTTTCTTCATTAGACTGAGCAATAAAGTGCGTTGCGATGCATATCCCTTTCTTTAACAAAGTGAAAGTTCCGTCAAGGATGCCGCACGTCTCTTCCACGAAGGCTGCCGGGGAATGTCTGGTCACGTAGCAGCAGGTTGAGCCATTAATCATTCGTTCATTGTCAGAAAGCGCTCAATCCTGGAACAGGGTCGTGGTGAGCCGACGCCTATCCCGGCTGACACAGGGTGCAAGGCAGGGCTATACCCAACCCAAGTCCTTCCATGTGGGTGCCGACGCTGGGGTCTGGGGAAATGGTGGCGCGTTCTGATGCAGCGGCTACTCTCGGACCAAACAGTGCGGTGTCTTCATGGTTTCACGTTCGTTTTTTTTTATTACGTTTTCATCAAGTAACAAGTATTAGCCGTCGGTTTCTGCGAGTCATTTGCAGAACGACAGTAAACAACGCCGGGGTGGTCTGAGAGAAACGGTATTTCGATTCTCTGCATGCCCTGTACATATGCTAGAGTTGACAAATAAAGTTGAATTGAATTGAATGATGAAGCCGGTTTGGCGGCGCACATTTGAGGTCGCGGTTGTTTTTGGGGACGCGGGTTGGCCAGGGTCTCGTTTTGCTCCTAAAGCATAGCAGGCAGGCCACGTCACTAGCACCACGGACTGGAGATGACGGAGAAATGTAACTACAGAGCGGCGGCCGAGATACGAGATTGCGGGGAGAATAGGTCTCCAGTGTTCGGTGGCATCCACTCAAAACAGATTTTCATTAGATAACTAACATTTCCTTTTGAAGCTACTTTGAGGCACAAACCTGCGGGGAAATTACAACTGCCGCCAGAGAACACGACAGTGACCCGAGTCATGAACAAATATGACTTTGCTTTTCAAGTTCTAATCAAACATTTCTCCTTGAAACGTAATTTCTGCCGTCATATTGATGCTGCTTTATCAAGGACGCGCCAGATAATGAAGCCCATTGCTTTGCCTAAAGCGCTGGCCGGAAAATGAGGCAGACAGCCAGGTAGACAGGCTGATGATAATAATAATAATAGCCAAGAGTCAGACTACACACTGGGGGATCAACTGATGGGACAGTAATGGAATTTTAAGTAGGGCGCACACGTGTACAAATGGGACCGTGCATTACTCCTTATGACAATACCATAAGTAGGCCAACATCGGAACAAAAAACGAACGGCCGATTATAAAGATGATGCTTCGTAGAAGTTGTGCTCTGGTTTTGACCTTACCTGACCATGGCCTCTTCCAGACAGAGTTAATAATACAAGTCTGTCTTTGTGCGAACAAAACAGTGGTTGCTGTATGGATAGACTGGTCCCCTGCCATAAGCGCGTGGAATTGACACTCCGAGGTCGCAGCTGCCAACCGAGACCAGTGCTGCCTTCAAGTCAGCACGGGATGTTGATTTCATAACTGATGTATGTTTTCATGGCTCGATTCATGATGGTTGCTCTTCAGAGATGTTCTTTCGGGATAGCCGTGTCACTGAGCGCTCTACCTCTGTCCCTTGCGACGTTTCGCCTCCCACGTTGGAAGCATCATCAGGCGATTTCATAACCATCGACCTGACCGGCATTAGTACGGAGGCGCTCAATTAGCAGTAGACTGAGCCTGGCGTCTGCTGGCATTTAAGAGGAGGAATTCGAGTGGTGTAGCCTGGGCCAGAGAGCCGAAGTAAGTGGCATTGACTGAGAAGTCACAGAGGGCAAAACAAAGATTAACTTTTTAGGGCACTGTATTAAAATGTCCCTCTAAAACAAGTAGCCCCATAGATCGTGCTTTCACAAAACATTGCACAGGATACTTTTCTTCTTGCGACAATAGAACCTTCGCAGCAATGAGAATGAATGGGCGCTTCCTTCCCTTGGGATGTAACGATAGTTCAAGGGGATACGGCTATTATGTGGCTATATAGCTTCCGTAGCAGGTCACCGTTTAGGATGATTTAGACGATTTCAAGTAGATTAATCCAGACCAACCTCAAGTCCGCTTGCGCTGAATTTCTAACAAAAAATCTGCTGAGATTCACGAAGCCATTGTGGCAGCCACCCCCTCCTCTTTAGAAGTGGACAAAGAAGCATGCAAAGATGTGACACGAGTGGCAGTTTTTAAAGAAACTGGGCCGGTCACTCATCTAATTTGACTTTGCTTATAGATAAAGTTCAAGCCTCTTTTGCATTCATACATAAACATTGTTTCTCTGTGTTTACTACCACTGGAAATGTACTGGCACTGGGCCAAATGGAACGCGGCATGATACGGATCCTGAATATGTAGTAGCGTTTGAGTTGTCACCAATTCTGAGGAATGACACGGCCCTTACGGAGGTGAGGATGCACGGACGTATTGATGTGGACACACTAAAAATACGTCATTAGCGGCGAGTTAACGCGCACTCCCTATACACCTCGTGCTATCTCTATTTCGATATAATAATAATATCCATCCATTCATCCATTGTCAGAAACCGCTTAATCCAGTACAGGGTCGCGGTGAGCCAGAGCCTATCCCGACAGACAAAGGGCGCAAGGCAGGGCTTTACCGAGGATCGGATGGCCAGTCCATCACAGGGTACCGGTGGAAATTTAGTCAGGACAATTAACCTGGGCAGCATGTCTTTAGATTGCGGGAGGAAACCGAAGTACACGGCGAAAACCCACGTGGATAGGGGGAGAACATGCAAACTCCACACAGAAAGGCACCCGAGCCGGGATTCGAACCGGGGGTCTTCCTGCTGTGAGGCGGCAGCGCTACTAACCGCGCCACCCCAATGCAAGGGACGGATAGGCAGTTATTTCTCGTGCACTTTTAAATGTGACCAATTATGACATTTGACAAGGGACACACACAGGAAGGGTGATGGGGTCAGGGTGCCGCGTGTGCGTCTCGATGCCGACACGATAACAACCCGTCATTAGCCAGAGGTTGCCTCAAACACACTTCACGAGACTCCGTGCATTTATAGTCTCACTATGCTGAAATTAGTTTCGCGCATAAACACGTTTAGAAAGCATTCACGGTGACTTTTAAATCACTTTTATCACAATGGTAAAGCTAACCTCCGGTTGCATAATGAAGTAATTATACTGGCTTTTAAAAGCAGTTTTTATGGATAGCCGTCTCCAGCGCTCCCCCTCTCTCCGTTGCGACGTTTCGCCTCCCACGTTGGAGGCATCCTCAGGCGTTCTAAATTCCGAAGGTTTCTCCAACCTGGGAGGCGAAACGTTGCGAAGAAAGAGAGGAGGAGCGCTCAGTGACACGGCTACCCTAAAAAGAACAGCTTTGAAAAGCAAGTTGGAGACATGGAGCCGTGTAAACCCTACATCATTATAATGAAGCTATTGTTAACTTCTCCTTTGACGGTAGACGTTCAATGATCCGTCAGCGGTCAGTGTGACACCACCGCTAGATCGCTGTCGAAGCTGCGCCCAGCAGAGGCCGTTTCTCCTCCCTGCAGCTCCCTGCAGGGAGCTGCAGGGAGCTTGCAATCTCTGGCAGCAGGATTCCTGCTATCCAACAAACGTGTGGTAAAAAAATGTAAACATTGGTGCCTGGGTGATGGGGTGGTTAAATCCAGGCATGCCAAATCAGGGAATGAAGCAGCACTAGACCATCCTGGGCGACAGGGTGGCGCAGTGGTAACATCTGCGCCTCACAGCAAGAAGGCCCCTGGTTCGAATATCGGCTCGGGCGCCTCTCTGTGTGGAGTTTGTGTGTTCTCCCCCTGTTCTGCGTGGATTTCCTCCGGGTTCTCCGGTTTCCTCCAGCAACTTAAAAAACCACTCATTAATTAACTGGCCGATAACATCATAATATATAGGAAGCAGTGTGTGGCAAGTTGGCGCCGGCAAAACCGCCTGGCTGCCTCCTCCGCCTCTCTTTGCTTTCCTCGCTACGCCTCTGAGTCGTTCTCTCGTCGAATGAGTAACTTCGACAGTGAATGAATATGTGCCACGCGTTAAAAATGTAAAATTATTTATCCTGGGTGCGGCCACAGATTCCCGACTCGGATTAAACCGGGTGGTCTCGTGTGTAATGCACAGCATGCTTAATGGCTGCAGAACTCGTCACTGATGACAGCAGAGAGAAAAAAACCCGCAGTGAAAATGGGTTTGTGCGTATTTCCATAAAGCCGAGCTCTGAGGGCTGATCCAGCTGATAAGGGACAAACCACTCATCCACACAGCTGATGCGATTGCAGTCTATGCACTGTGCCGCCTTAGAGGACATTGGATGGAGCACTGTGCTCCCGCTTGCGGCTCTCGGAAGTGCGTGATGCGCTACTTAAAACAAAACACACAGAGAAAATGTTGAACATTACCTATATTTAGAGGAAGCGTTAAACATTCCAGTTACGTTTAATTGTTTAACCAGGTTAGAACTCGACTCGGTCTCATTTCCGAGGGTGACCTGAACATTAATTTTACACGCGCCATACACAAGATTACACGTGTACATTACCCGTCCCTTCAATAATGTATCATGTGTTTAAGTACCTCGGGGTAGTACAACACGGCAGAGTAGAGAACAGCGGTACTCATCTGCATTTAAATTAAGAACACAGTCCTATTGATTTGGCATTGTGAGCTATGAGAAGCCATTAAAATGAGTTTGTTGGTTGATCTATGCCTATAGAGAAACCAGCACATTCACCCAGCGCCCTCCCGGAATATATATTAATAACGCTTATATAATCAATAGCCATAGTAATTAACTTGTCCAAACGTATTAAGTAAGGCTGCTCGCATCTCCCACCCAATGACCATGTGCTCTTTCAAATATTATTATTCACAACATTTCCTTTGTGGCAACATTTTCAAATATATATATATATAAAGAAGCATCTATCGGCATACCGGGCTCCCAGATCAATCGTTCCCAATGGCATTTCTTTCAAATTTCAAAAAGGTAAATATTTTAATATATTTTAGATGTATCCCAATTGTGCACTCGGAAAAGGCTTTGAAAGGCTGAGGCAACTTATACGTGTTGCATCCGAAGAAAGACCAGCAGACTTCTATGGTGCAACTTATGAGCTGCATTTCAATCCTGTGCCACCGTAAGGGACATTCGAATGGCTTTTTGGCATTTGTTAGTTTCGTCACCCACTCTGTTTAACACTATAATCCATCCATCCATTGTGAGAAACCGCGGCACTCAGGTTTCCTCCCACAGTCCAAAGCTGTGCTGTTGCCATAGGTTAATTCGCCTGCTGACTTAAATTACCCCCGGTGCCCTGTGATGGACGCCATTGCGTTTCGCCCTGTGTCGGCCGGGATAGGCTCCGGCTCACCGCAACCCTGTACAGGATTACGCGTTTTCTGACGATGATGATGATGACTTATTCTGTCATAATAATAATAATAATAGCATTTTATATAGCGCCTTTCACCCGAGGGTCACAAAGCGCTGCACAAGGGCCGTGAAGAGAACGGCATGTCAACAATGA
>JAZEWU010000025.1:6714661-6751300 GCA_036362915.1 Geotria australis | reverse complement strand
CCTTACGGTTAGGAGCTCCGGTGAACAATGATTTCCTGGTGCTGGAATATCCTGGTAGCAGTGTCTGTCGGTGATAACCTGTGATGAGTAAGCTTTGGTATCGACATGCCCAAGAGAATGGGTTGAGCGTGGAGTGCACTTAGACATCCCCAGTGTTAGCCTGCAAAGAGTTGACGGTGCAGCACATCCCGCCATATGTTAATTAATGTATCATCCATCTATAAACGCATCCGGCTGGGCAGTACAGAGCCGAAAGACACGCGACTCACAACATCAAGGTTGTGAGCTGTAATCTGGGTCTGAACTCCATCTCCCCGTGTCCGCGCGGGTTTTCACCGGGCACTCCGGTTTTTCTCCCACTATTCAAATACGTGCTGCCTAGATTCATCGTCCTGACCAAAAATCGCCCCCGATGCCCTAAGATGTTGTAAACTACTTACCCCTTCCCCGCTGGACAACTGCTAAAACGAGCTACACAGCTCAACGGTTCCATCCATCCATTTTCAGAATCCGCTTAATCCTGTACAGGGTCGCGGTGAGCCGGAGCCTATCCCGACAGACACAGGGCGCAAGGCGGGGGTATACCGAGGATGGGACGCCAGTCCATCGCAGAGCACCTGCGGTAATTTACTCAGAAGTCCAATTAACCTGGCAGCATGTGTTTGGACGGTGGGAGGAAACCGGAGTACCCGGCGACAACCCACGCGGACACGGGGAGAACATGCAAACTCCACACATGAAAGGCACCCGAGCCGAGATTCGAACCCGGGCGGTTCTTGCTGTGAGGCGGCAGCGATGCCCGCTGCGCCACCGTGCCGCCCCTCAACGGCTCCTTCCAGCTGAAATCAAAACCGACTGACTCGAGAGCCGCGCGTAATCACGGTGTTTTGCTTCCGCGGGATTCCCAGCAGAGTCTCGGCAGCGCGAGTTCGACAAAAAGCACTTAACCCGCCGAGTCAAGTGGGGGCCGCCTTGTTACCCCGTGTCAGGGCACCGTGTAGTTTACGGGCTCCTTCAGCGACGATTGACCAACGAGGCCCTTCGACAGCTCGGAATTAATTTCGCTCCCGAGCCGTGGGTATGCTACTCAGGGGTTTCTCATTACCGGTGTTCGCAACGAGATACCTGTCAGTCAGTCTTCCCGGAATTAACGAGTGGCGCCCACAGCGAACGCCATCGCAGCGCCTCGACCGCGTCGTTGGATGGGCCCCGAGTAAGATTGTTTTTTGGCACTCGGCGCGCGCTTCGCCTCGTTTGAAATGAAATATTTATCATTCCGCTTACAGACTGCGTCGATTGCTCAATTATACCAAAGCACGAACGAGAGCACGACTGAAATATGAACTATTTGCTTTGATAATTCACGGCTGCGGCGACTCTACCTCCGGAAGCGGTGTTTTATCGTGGCATCACAATGCGTGGAACGTAAACAAATACATCGCGAATGCAACCCTAATGAGTGGCTTAGCAGTATAAACACACACAGTTTAGAGATGTGTAAAAATGCAGCACGGTGTGTATCGGTGGCTGCATCTGCATGTATACATTAGGCACACCATAGTAGATAGATGTTTATTTTTACAGCAGAAAATTACCCTGTGAGCTTGAAAACTCTGGAAGCGGGATTCCTGCGATACAACGTATACCTGTTGCAAATCACCGTCACGGTATATATTTTGCTTGCAAACAACATCCGATATCGATACATTGAATACGTCATAAAAAAAAACCTGATAGGATTCACCCACAGGACCCCCGCCTGGAGCAGAAGTGATCATTCCAAGGTGTCTTGTGTCAAAAACGAGTGAGTGGCCCGCACCTCCTCGTGTGCCGTGTCGACCTTCGTAGATGCTACTCGCTAACGGCACTTGACCCTACAGTCTGTTAAGGCTACACGGGGGAATAGCGGGGGGGGGGGGGGGGGCTTGGTAACTGGAGCGAGAATTTCCAGCACGGGAGAACCCCACAACCCGTGGATCCTAGCGGCATGAGATTATTAGCGCCGGTAGGGTCTAAAGCGGGCGGATGAGGGGGATGGAGCGCATGCTTAAGGGCTAATGGGAGAGCTTGGGCTACGTGCACCGCAGGGAAGGCTCCGTGGCCGGGAAGATGGATGCTGTGTACACAGTGCTCCAGGTGGCTCGTTTGGCAATGGACGTGGGGAGTGGGTTTGTTGGTGTTAGTGCGCTTTGGGTCTGCCCGTGTGTTATCCCTGAAACCTGTAAGACGTCCTTGTTTATCTCTGGTTTCGAGTCCAAAGGCAAAGCGGCTTAATTTCTCAGGTGAACAGCACGTGGCTGTGGATCATCTCTGTCGGTGCAGGAGAGTCGAAAGATTGAAATTCCCGACTCCTGCTGGGGGGGGGACACAGTGGGGCGGCACGGTAGCGTACATAGTGACTGTCGCCACGCGTTCACGGGGAGAACATGAAAACTCCACGCAGAAAGGCACCCGAGCCGGGAATCGAACCCGGGTGCTTCGTGCTGTGAGGCGACAGAGTTACTCACCGCTGCGCCGCTGTGCCGCCCCACGCTGCTCTTCACAGGTGCTTCATAAAAGGATATTTTCAGCGGCCATGGGGTGAAGACCAAAGCAGGATTCCATGAGCCCGTCACTCCTGATTTAGAACTCGCAGGCTCACGGCGGCTCACGGCGGCATCGTCACTGGCGTCAACAGCACACACATGCAGCCGCAGGTTCCTCATCCGATTTATGTTGGTCAAATTCGTAAGTTTTTTTAATCGCAGGTACCCTGCTTCTAGTGCTCTGCAAGCTCACTGGGTATTTTCTGCTGGAATAGTACACATCTATCAGCGTTAAAGATAGAAACCAGTGTTAGAGATAGGAGCCATTGTTGTATCGCAGGAATACCACTCCCATAGCTTGCAAGCTCACTGGGTATGTACTGCTTAATAATAAACACCTATCCATCCTCTCCGGCTTCCAATGCCCCCTCTATATAATAGAGGGGCCCTGAGTGAATTCACCTGTTCCCACTCACAACGCTCCTCCAGCCCGCGTCTTCGCTCCTCTCACAGTGGAACCACGTGCTGCTGGCTGGTGGCGCGACGTTACAGGTGCCCCACCTGTGCCGTGATCAGAAGCCGCGCCTGCCCCATCACTAGATATAATGTATATAATTGGGAGAACATGCAAACTCAACACAGAAAGGCACGCGAGCGCCGGGATTCGAACGGGGGCCTTCTTGCTCTGAGGCGGCATTGCTATTCGCCGCGCAGCCGTGCCGCCCTGACACCCCGCATTATACGATACAAGCCGCGAATAGCGCTGCCGCCTCACAGCAAGAAGGCCCCCTGTTCGAATCCCGGCGCGCGAGTGCCTTTCTGTGTGGAGTTTGCATGTTCACCCCGGGCACTCCGGTTTCCTCCCACAGTCCAAATACATTCTGCTGCTTAGGTTAATTGGCCTGCTGACTAAATTGTCATCGGTGCCCTGTGATGGACTAGCGTCCCATCTTGGGTATAGCCCTGCCTTGCGCCATGTGTCTGCCGGGATAGACTCCGGCTCACCGCGACCCTGTACAGGATTAAGCGGTTTCTGACAATAGAGAGATGGTATTGAAGTGCACGTTTCTTGCTAACGATTTTCCTTCCATTGGCCAGGTTGGTGCTGCGCTGTATATTCATTCGAATTCGACAATGTGCCAGGACTACAAATGACTGCATTACACGAGCGAATGATACAGCTGCTCTCACCACAAGTTGGCGCTTCAACGAGTCGCCGCTTAAGCCAGCAATTATGAGAGGCTCTACCAAAACGGCAGACGATCTGAAAATTATTTGGCACCGCAACGCAAATCTGCGCATTCGTATTTTCACTTCAGACTGGCCGAGCATCATTATACATGCATTAACTTCAAGTGTGACCTTTGAAACGATAGTTCTTTTTGCAAGTTTGATATATAAGTAGGTTTTGGTTTAATTTTAACCGCGATAAATCACGACGTTTCGAGTAAATAAAATCGTTGAGATGGTTGCTCTTCAGAGCTGTTCGTTTGGGATGATGCTTCCAACCTGGGGGCGAAACGTCGCGAGGGAGAGAGGAAGATCGCTCGACACGGCTATGATCAAAAAACAGCTCTGAAGAGCAACCATCATGAATCGAGCCGTGAAAACCTTCATCAGTAAACTGGTCCGTCTGGGTTTGATAACAGGAGAACCACGTTGTGAAAAGTCAACTGTGTTTGTCACGAAAAGAATCACACATACAGTTTCAGAAACCGCTTAATCCTGTACAGGGTCGCGGTGAGCCGGAGACTATCCCGGAAGACACAGAAAGAATCGTGGAACTAAACCAAATTAGCTCTTGTCCACCAACAGAGACCGCGCGATATTTGTTATTTTTTAATTCAAGAGACTCGCTGATTTCCACGGTTTAATGCGCCTGCTGCTTGATGTTTAAATGGAGAAACTCGCTTTCTGCCACAATCCCAGTCCAAGTGCCGCGGTGCCAACGTTGTAAACAAGAACACGCTTTCTCCGCACGCCCACCTCTGATTGATGATTAGCGTGAACGTTCAAAATTGGAAACCGAAACTTCTCAGAAGTATAAATCAGTCTCTATATACGCACATGTATTACCCTCGCGATAAATAAACAAAGCGTTACATAAAGCAGTAAACAGACCTGGGATTTTCACACTTGGTTACACTGCAAGAAATGGATCCTGAAAGTAACGTTAATTAAAAAAAACGCGCACCTTGCCGCTGTAAATCACGCGCGTGTTTCACGAGTGCCAAGCGGCGGTGCTTCCAGCAGACAGCTGCGATATGCGTTTCGCTTGTCTCTGATTGCACTTTTGGACCACTTCAGATTGCCTAAGTGATAGATTACCTCCCGCGGCAGCGGGAGCATTTACGGCGTAATGGCAACAAGTGCAGGAATCACGAAGTTGCATTTCGACAAAACGCGCGCGGTGGGAAGACGCGTGGGAGAGAACATGGCAGGGGAAACGTTCATCCATCCAGCCTGGACAGGGTCGCGGTGAGCCGGAGCCTATCCTGGCAGACACACGGTGCAAGGCAGGGGAACACCCAGGATGAGTTCTCCGGTTTCCTCCCACAAGTAAAAAAAAAACACTCATTAATTATTTGGCCGATAACATCATAATATATAGGAAGCAGTGTGTGGCAATATGGCGCCTCCTCCGCCTCTGCGCTTTCCTCGCGCTTCAGCGTCGTTCTCTCGTCGATGAATACCTTCGACAGTGAATGAATATGTGCGCGTCATAAATGTAAAATTATTATTATTATTAGTTCGAATCCCGAATCGGGTGCCTTTCTGTGTGGACTTTTCATGTTTTCCAGGTGTCCCCGAGGTTGACTCAGACAAAGGCGGCCGGGCGTGGTGCTGGTCAACCACCCCCTCGTGTGCCGTGTCGACCTTAATAATTGCTCGCTAACGGCACTTGGCCCTACAGTCTGTTAAGGCTATACGGGGGATCTGTGTCTGTGTGGGGAGCTGGCATGTGGGTCAAATGTAAATTATATATTTTAGAAAAATAGGAGCAGTTTAGTAAGAGCTGGTATTTTAGCTACAAAAAATGACAAGACCTTTCCAAACATAAATATCACCTGGGTCATGTAAAATAGGTTAATAGTTTATTATATTGCCGAGCTGAAAGACAACGATGTCCAGAAGCTGACCATCGTGCTTCGAAGAATCGCTAAGAAGAAGATATTGCAATACAGTTCCTTTATCGGTGTTATTACACAGAAATATGTAAAATATCTGTTAATTGAATTTAAATTAATCAGCCCAAGTGAAAGGCAATTTGCACGATCTCTTTAACAACAAGAGAACCCCAGTTATCTGCACACGGTAATGAGTGTTATTAGAATGTGGTGTGTAATTTCATTATAGGACACCTTCAAATGTACATGTTGCATGTAGAGATGTGAACGAATGACTGCATTTCGACTTCGCAGGAGGAGAAATAATTTACTCATTAACAATTGCCCCGATTTTATTAAAATAATTTGAGGATCTTACCAGTTCCTGAAACGTAATTGTTTATCTATGAACAGTGATTAATGGTGTTTGAGTACTTGGGTGTGTGTGTGTATCTGGGTGAGTGTGTGTGTGTGCGTGTTCTCGCTGGCGGCACTTGCCCCTGCAGTCTGTTAAGGCTATACGGCGGATCTTTGGCTTTGTCTTTGTGTCTGAGTGAGTGTGTGTGTGTCTTTGTCCTGTGTGTTGCGAGCTGAGTGCTTGGCAGCTAAAACACTGAGTTGGCACGGTAGGGAGCACAGGTTGTGCATCTGCCAGTCATCTCGGTCAGGCAGCCCATGACGCCTGGGTCTGTCCCGTAACCTCCTGTCGGCGAGCCTTCGACACTTCACGTGTTAGCCTCAAGGTGCATATGGAATGGCACAAGCGCCGTGGTGGCGTCACCGCCAATTATTGACGAATGGCATTTGTTGTTGTGTGTCGCGGGTGTCTGAGTGAGCCGGTGTGTTGGTCGGTGTGGGGAAAGCTAAGTACAAGTGTTGGTGCTGTTGGTGCCTGGGTCTAATCAGCACCGCCGTAGCGTGCGCATTAAACTTCCCGGGCCCGTGCTTCGCGGAATAAATTTCCGTGGATTATTTTTCTAAGCGGAGTGCCTCCCGCAGCAAGGTGATAATGACCTTGGCCAGGTGTTCTGAAGCCACCGCGAGTCTGCTTCCCGCGGGCGTCCTTTGGTTTAATGTCAGCAGTGGCTGTGTTTGAAAAGCACAACTTCCTTCGTGCGCTATTAGAATAACGATAGCGTGGAAGTCCTCCCAGTGTTGTGTTGACGCCGCCGTGTGTACCTGGGCAGTGTTTGTGCATGTTTTGAAGATGAAGTTGTAGTGCGGTATCTCTCACGTAAAGCAGGATTTTTATCGGAAAATGTTTTTGAGTCCTCTGAGCGGTTGCATACACTTCTTATTTGCGGCGGTCATTAAAATGTGCAGGAACAGCTTAGGAAGTACTGATGCAGGTATTCGGGGTGACCAAACAGAACGTTAGAATAGTCTTGAAGAAAACAACATTAGTGTAAGTTTATAACTCATCAGGAGCAGCAGTAAAAGATGATTGAATCAATGGGAGATTCAGTGATAAATCCATTATCAAGGTAGAAGCGTTCACGTCGCGATCCCTGTCAGGTAATACTTGGTATTGCCTGCGAATTCTACCAAACACTTCGAAGCCAAGCTGAAAGACAACGATGTCCAGAAGCTGCCCATCGTGCTTTGAAGAATCGCAAAGAAGAAGACTAAACACACGCTCGTCCCTGCTTATGACTGCCTTCTATGCTGCAAAAATAAACACGACGTTTCTGTACAGCATCCGGAGATGCAGTCGCACTTCGCCGCTGTACGAATCCAAAATGTATTTAAATGCGCGTATCGTTATTTGATGCATTAATAATAATGAGTGACATTTGCGATTATGAAACTCTGGAAACCCCAAATACCCTTTGACTCGTTTTATTTTCCAGGGAGGGAGAGCTGCCCTGTGCCACCTCTGCCTCGACACCGGCCACGCGGCTGTGGAGAGAACAGAGCCGCCCCTCCACCGTGTTACTGCGCAGTGATTGTAGGCATGCTGGGCGCCACCGTTCCACTCGGGCTACTTACCTGGCTCCAACGCGACTGTTTCATCCGCGGTGTTCACACGGCGGTGACAGCCGTTTGAGATTTTATGTTTGTGCTGATGTAGGTTTTCACGGCTCGGGTGCCTTTCTGTGTAGAGTTTGCATGTGACTTTTCGAGTAGTTCTGTGGCACGGTGCTTTCGTGCAGTCCACTGCTACAGCGTGACGCACTGCTTGCTGCAGAGCTTGATAATTGCAATTGGTTCATCTCGTCTCGCTGAGAAAACAAACAAATATAATTGACAAAAAAGCCACTTGTCTTCCAAACACAACTTTAATAATAGGAGTGAACGTCACGCGGCTAGACGTCACCGAGTGTTTATGACATCATCGAGTGTTTATTTTTGGGGTATGCATAAGAGAAAACAGAACATCCCATTTAGACATCAATTTCAAATTTCTTCTCATTCGAGCAAACAGGAAATACGCCAGTAAAAAAATAGCACACTTGTTTAATTGCTGCGAAAAATTACAGGTGATTAATCAGCTGGGTTGCACTGCTGACACATGGAAGGCTGTGGGGTTCATATTCTGGTTGGGTTTAATAATAAATAATCTACTTTTGTAACGCGCGCATTTTCTCCGGGCGCGTTGCACCCGTTGATTCGGAGGCAAGGAGCCCTGCTCAGTCGGTTTGTTGTGAGTTGGTGAAGAGGTGACTTTTTAAGAGTTTTATTTTTAAGGCTGTGGGGCACTGTTTTTGACGCAATAGGTGTGGCAGGCTGTTCCAGGGTGTGGGTGCCGCGACTGAAAATCGTCCGTAAAATGAGAACCGTTTTTTGAAACACACACTAGTTGTTATGCAATCATGGTGGGGGCAAAATCTCGTCCATGGATGGACTGGCTCCCATCACGATAATGTAGAACTTCCACCACTGGCTTATATGCGTACCACCGTGTCTCACCCCGTGTCTCACCCCGTGTCCGTGTTTCTCCCCATGTCTCAACCCGTGTCTCTATTCGTCTCCCCATGTTTTTCCCCCTTTCTCTCCCCGTCTTCCCGTGTCTCACCCCGTGTCTGTCTCATCCCATGTCCCCGTGTCTTGTCTCCCTCTGTGCCCACGTGTCACCCCGCGTCACGTGATCAAAACAAAGGCGCGTGCCAGCCTCGCATCCTGATTGGTCAATCAACCCGTAGTGGGCGCTGGCCTAAGATTTAAAAAAATAACCGACACACTTCTAATTGGTCAGCCGACATCTGTGGGCGGTGCTACCGCGTTAATTTATTCAAAATAGGCGGGGCAGCGTCAGGTTAGAGCGGCGATGCCCGGTCAGCAGGGGCTGCAATGAAGCAGGAGGTCGCCAGGGGGCGGCTCGCGGCACACGGACCGAGACGCGCCCGATACGCGGGGCTTCTCAATATTCTGCACCTCAAGGAACCGCTGAGCCCACTCGGGTCTCGTCTCCACGCACCGCTAGGTGGCGCTCGCGCCCCACTGATGGGTCGCCACCCACCGGTTGAGAATGGCGAGATTACAACACGATTCGGGGAACAATTTGTCAATCTCTACAATTAGATACAAGTGGCCGCGGCACGGTGGCGCAGTGAGTAGCGCTGCCACCTCACAACAAGAAGTTCCCCGGGTTCGATTCCCGGCTCGAGTGCCATTGTGATGTAGAGCTTGCATGTTTGCCCCGGGTTTCCGCGTGGGTTTTCGCCGGCCACTCCGGTTTCCTCCCACAGTCCAAAGACATGCTGCCTAGGTTAATTGTCCTGACTAAATTGCCCCCGGTGCTCTGAGATGTTGTAACTTGCTTATCGCTCCACGCTGGACAACTGTTAAAATGAGGTACATAGTTCAACGGTTCTTTCCAGCTTGAATAACAACTGACGGACATTTGAGAATAATTCTCCATAGCCGTTCTTTCGGGGATAGCTGTGTCGAGTGTTCCTCCTCTCTCCTTAGCACTCGGCTGTACAGAAAGAACAGCTCCGGAGAGCAATTCTCCAACACCGAGCCGTGAAAAACTTTATTCGTACATTCCTCATTCATCATCTTCATTTTAAACGTACATAGAGCACTTTTTAAACCTTCAGCTATCAACGAATTCTAAGACAAGTATGGCAATGGCGAGCATCATCGCACACAAACCGTCTGCATTATTGAACTTATCCTGAAAAGAATACATTTAATAATTCAGCCTGCAGCTTGATAGGTAATTTAGATTGACATGCCGGCACAATGGGCTGCTCTTGAAAACATTGTCAACGGGTTTTTAATGTGCCCTGTAGCAGGCAGCACGCTTTGGGGGAGTCATCGCATGGAATTAGTTGTTGGACTCGATTAATCACGGACTGCGCTCCCCCGTGGCGGTGGTGCCGTGTCGACCCTCCAGGCCTGTCCAACCTTTTTACAAAGTCATATGCCATTTGATTCTGAGCTTAGCAGCCCACACGAGTCAAGGGTTCGCCTCCATCGACATTTTAGACAAACGTGGCAATTGCTTTGCTTCATCCCACGTCCCCACCCCGCCAACTCGCCCCTCTGCCAGAAAATGCACTAATTAATGCATTTCCACCATCAAGTTGGAAAAAACCCACAAAAAAAATGGTGGCTGATTTTCCGTTCTCTGTTGTCGTTGACATGTCGTTCTCTCCGCAGCCTTGTGCAGCGCTTTGTGAGCCTCGGGTGAAAGGCGCTCTATTAATGCTATTATTATTATTATTAAGGTTATTTTGTTTTTACTTTACTAAAACAAGGGTTCGAGTGAGAGTGTCTTCATGCTCAAATGAGCGGCGGTGCTTTGTACCCATCGATAAAAACCAGTGATGGAAATTCCACATTCCTGTGGTGGGGAGTTGGGGGAGCGGCCAATTCTCAATATAGGACCACAGGATGACTTTATTCACACGTTTAATCCCTACGTTTGTTCCATCCATCCATCGTCAGAAACCGCTTAATCCTGTACAGGGTCACGGTGAGCCAGAGCCTATCCCGGCAGACACAGGGCGCAAGGCAGGGGTATACCCAGGATGGGACGCCAGGCCATCACAGGGCACCAGGAGCAATTTAGTCCACAGTCCAATTAACCTATCCCGCAGCATGTATTTGGACTGTGGGAGGAAACCGGAGTGCCTAGCGAAAACCCACGCGGACACGGGCAGAACATGCAAATTCCACACAGAAAGGCACCCGAGCCAGGATTCCAACCCGGTTGCCTTCTTGCTGTGAGGCGGCAGCGCTACTCACCGTGCCACCGTGCCGCCCCATAACATTTATTGTATGGCAGGAATGCCGCTTCCAGAGCTTGCAAGCTCGCTGGGAATTTTTCTGCTAGAATAATACACATCTGTCGATCTATCACAGGGCGCTCTTGGGAGCCCCCCGTGTAAATTCAGCCACGTACATCACCCTGCCGAGCTGCAGGATTGAGTTCGTAACACTCTGGGGCCGTAACTCACATCACTCCTCGGACGAAAACTTGCGCTGTCTCAAGCGCTTCCTTCACCAATTATCTCGCGGACATGCCACGGGACGCTCGGGATGATCGAACGAGCGTCGAGGGATTCGCGGTGACGTACAAGGTGATGGAAATGACAAAGTGTAAGCCCCTGTTAATAAAGAGATAATATTGCACGGTGCATTATAGATGAGCAGCTCTCTGCCACTCTGAGTCCTGTGAGGGGAGGCGGCCCTGCCCACGTGTAATATAGACACTTAAATATTTAATTTTGTGATGAAAAGGAGAGGAGAATTTAATCAAACTGGACAAGCGGTTCGCTTTGTGTTCTCGATGCGCTGGTATCCAAATCAGCACAAAGTTGTTTTTTTAAATGCAGCTCAGGAATTAGCTGTGGACGCGATAGCAAGCGTCTCTCTGCAGCTGCATTCCAACACACCAGCCGGCACTATTCCAGCATTATCAGGCGATTTACATTTAGTATCAGAAACCGCTTAAACTTGCCCAGGTTGCGGTGAACCGGAGCCTATTCCGGCAGACACAGGGCGCAAGGAAGGGCTATACCCCGGATGGGACGCCAGTCTATCCATTGGGCACAGGGGGGCAATTCAGTCCGCAGGCCAATTAACCTATGCAGCAGCACGTGTCTGAACTGTGGGAGGAAACCGAATTGCCCGGCGAAAACCCACGCAGACACGGGGGAAAACATGCAAAACTCCACACAGAAAGGCACGCGAGCCGAGATTCGAACTCGGTGCCTTCTTGCTGTGAGGCGGCAGCGCTACTCACCGCGCCACCGTGCCGCCCGGCGATTTACACTTAATCAAGCACAGGCGTACTATTCGAGTCTATACCGCAATTAGCTCTGCTTTATAATAATAATAATAATAGCATTTATAGAGCGCCTTTCACCCGTGGGTCACGAAGCGCTGCACAGGGCTGCGGAGAGAACGGCACGCCAACAACGACAGAGAACGGAAAATCAGCAAAACATTTTTTGGTGGTTTATGCTTTGGGCTGGAGGGCAGACGGTCGTGCCTGACAGTGTCTGTGAGGGCGACCGAACTGTGCCGGGATCTGCGTCTCTGTGTGAAGGCGCGTGTCGACCCAGGGTTTATGTCTGTCAACCGCACAACCGCAATGGAATTGACAAGTGAAACTTGTTACCGGTCTCTCTTTCTCGCGCTCTCTGGGTGGCTTGCCCAGCCTCTAATAAAACGTAACAAGTTGCTCGGATCTTATTGACTTTACTTGTATGTGTTGTTCGGCTGCCGTGTGCGTCATTCTGATTTAAACTAAACAATATATCCCGGCTCGGGTGCCATAAGTTGTAGCAGGGATTAAATATCATCCATAATCAAAAGGTAAACAGTAACGCATCGTGTTGCACAGGACACAGTTTAAATAATTCCAATAAATTACGAAGAGAGACCAAAGCAGTGCGAAAGTGTAACAGTGCGATGAGAATAAGCTGAAGAGGGTTGTTGCGAATACAGTGAACAAGCAAATGCAGCTCTTGAAACCGCCTAAAAATATGTACAATTGCAGCTAGGCAGAAATGGCAATTCTAATAGGGATCCATGGTGACTCATCCAAGGTAGTAACTGTAACTTCAAACTCACAGAAATATTTTTTCTGAAAACGAGGGGAAGCCGCCACAAGAGCTTGTGTAAATAGTATTCAATTTAAACCGGCATTTGCGTTGACTGTACTGGTTTCCCCAAAGCGTGTTTTCCACTAAGCCATGCAATGTACAGTAGATTATATATATACACTCTGCCAATTCTCCTACATAATGGATACATGTTGTCTCAATGGGTTCTCGCGAAGCTTAAATAAATAACTTGCTATTGTGTGTGCTTCAAATTCTAGGTAATCCGACTTAAAAGTTTAACAGCATCAGTGCACTCAGGGGGAATTTAAAAATTGAACATGACAATGAAGGACGATGCTTCGGTGCAGGCCATCTTAGGGGACGCTGGAAGATTTTTGCCGCTCTTAAGATTGCCAGTTTCACGATCTTTCAGTGTATTCTAAGCAGCCTTAATTATAATTTTTTGGTGCTTTGGTTTTTATTAGTTGTTTTTTTCTGTCGTTGTGCAGAGCTTTGTGACCTTCGGGGGAAAGGCGCTCTATAAAATGCTATTATTATTAAAAACAACCGCTATAAATAATAATAATAATATCATTTTATATAGCGCCTGTCACCCGAGGGTCACAAAGCGCTGCACAAGGGAACGGCATGTCAACAATGAAAAAAAACAAAGGAACAAATAAATTAAATGATTAAGGCTGCTTCGAATACACTGAAAGGTCATGAAACTATTTGTCAAAAAGACAAATAGCATTGTCTTTTTGATACTATCGAATGACAATTTTCTCTAAAAAGCTTATTTCATATTTTTACATCAAGATAATAATTCCATTCACAATTGATACATTATCTGCAACCACCTACTGTATATTGACAGACGCGTATTCATAGATAAGCGATTGCATTTCACGAGGTGAGATATCCCGCCCGTCACTTTATTACTTTGATATCTTTAAGCTTGATTTCAATCTAAACGCTACCGGTCGATGAGCGACCGACTCCATAATTACAGAAGTCCAGTGTTAATACTCGCATATTTGACAGCTCATTTCATCCATCACGTCTCATCGCTGAGATGTAACCTGACAATTGAATATTTAGAACGCTCTGCACTCTTGAGTCTAATTCTTATCCAGCGCAGTGGCGAGACCCGTTGTCTTGCGTCACACGATCACACGGCGCGTGAGTTCAAATCCCGGTCACGGGTTGACGCAGCCTCTCATATCCTCCGGAGTTAATAGAATGAGCGCCGCTTTATGACAAGTCAACAGTGATCATTGTACGGAGAGCGACTCCGAACTAAAGCGATGTGAAATATCCACCCCGCTGACTCACGTCCGTCAATGGAAATGAACACTGCCGATGTGAAACGCTAGTCGCTTTGACTTAGACGTATACTCCCCAATGTTACAATTTTATTTCATTCGTGACAACTGTGCCATAGTCGCAAGGCGGGGTGTCCACCGGGAGCTCCCACACGGCAGCAAGAACATCACTCAGTGAGTTGGTTAACGGCCCGAAACATTTGGTTTCATAGCACTGCTTCGGAAATCCCTTTATACGAGTTTTTTCTTTTACCCACACGCGATACAATTCCCACGTGGTCAGTTATGAGTTTGGCAGTGAAACCCAATATTTGTTTAATTCTCAAAGTTGAAATTTGTCCAAATTAACCTAAATATAAAGTAGAGTGTTACGGACTGTTTTAGTGTCATGGGTGGCCAGGCTGAAATCATCAACTCGCTCGAGTGAAGAACCCACTTACCCATGACACGAATTCTGGATATCAGCGGTCCCGGCTAAGCACTTTGACTCTGAGCCATGCAGTCACTCGACACCGCGGGTGTCATTTTTCCTGATTGCGCACTATATAAATTGAATTATTATTATTATTACTGGGTGGTCCAGATGTCTTGTGACCCCTATTTAATCGACCCCCTGAGTTTCTGGATCGATACAAAAAATCTGTCCCAGTAACCGACTACCGATGCGAATCCCCCTTTAATACTCCTCTATACTGCATGGTGACGCGATTATTAATAATAATAATTTTACATTTATAACGCGCACATATTCATTGACTGTCGAAGGTACTCATTCGACGAGAGAACGACTGTGAGGCGCGAGGAAAGCGCAGAGAGAGGCGGAGGAGGCAGCCAGGCGGTTTTGCCGGCGCCATATTTTGCCAAACACTGCTTCCTACATATTATGATGTTATCGGCCAAATAATTGATGAGTGTTATTTTCGAACGGTTACTTCCAGCTAAATGCAAAACTGACTGAGCCTAATCAGGCACGAATCCCTGCTACCCGGCTAAGGGGGGGTAACCCATACGCCGAGGTCAAGCGCCCTTCACGTTCGCAGCGAGGAGCGCATTAGTAATCCGTGCGAACCCTCAAACGGGCGAGAATAACACCGATTCAGTCGGAGACCTCTTTTCGCATTCGTCAAATCTCTTAATGTCTAAAAGTCATCAATGTTTCACCCCCACCACAGCCTTGTGTAGCGCTTTGCGATCCTTGGGTGAAAGGCGCTCTATAAATGCTATTATTATTGCTATAGCCAGGATGGGACGCCAGTTCTTCAGAGGGCACCGGAGGGGGGGCAATTTTAATCAGCAGGCCAATTCACCTATGCAGCGGCATGTCTTTGGACTGTGGGAGGAAACCGGAGTGACCCGGCGAAAACCCACGCGGAAACGGGGAAAGAAACATGCAAACTCCACGCAGGGAGGCACCCGAGCCGGGACGTCAATTGCGAAATTACACTGAGGGTGTATGTAATAATAATAATTGCGTTTTATATAGCCCCTTTCACCCGAGGGTCACAAAGCGCCGCACAAGGGCCGCGAAGAGAACGACATGTCAACAATGAAAAAAATATAAAAGCCGAGTTTTAGCACCGTCTTAGCCACGTACAGCGTACACCCAATAGGGGTGCTTTGTATGTGTGCCCTCTAAGGTTATATAAACAAAGGGTATGTAATAAACCCGCCTGTGCTTGTCGGAGTTTCGGGGGATAAGGCTGGATGTGTAGGGGAGGGACGCTGAGCTGGGAATCGCACGCGGAGTAGCGTCACGCTGGGGCGGACAAGGTGTTATCTGCGACTCACAGAAAGAAGGTCCTGCCCGGGGAGGTTCGAGCCCCGCTTCGCCGCCGTTATGTGTGCAGCTTGTGTGTTCTCCCCGCTGTTCCGCGTGGGTTTCCTGGGAGTTATTCGGTTTTCTTCCACAACTGAAAAAAACACCTACGCATGAATTGGCCGAGGACATCCTTGCAGCTGTCTTCCCTGAGTCGTCCTTTCTGTGACTACCTTCGACACTGAGCGAATATACGAGGCGCGTTGTAAATTGTATTTATTATAATTATTAGGTGCGCTCCCACGGTGGCGTAGCCGCGAGTAGCGCTGCCGCCTCGCAGCAAGAAATACCCCGGTTCGAATCCCGGCTCGGGTGCCTTTCTGTGTGGAGTTTGCATGTTCTCGCCGTGTTCGCGTGGGTTTTAGCTGGGCACTCCGGTTTCCTCCCACAGTCCAAAGACATGCTGCTGCATAGGTTAATTGTGCTGCTGACTAAATTGCCCCCGGTGCCCTGCGATGAACTGGCGTCCCATCCTGGCGTCCCATCCGCCCTGTGTCTGCCGGGATAGATACCGGGACTAATTCGTGCCACGTGTTCGGCTCTCTCACGTGTCGCATGTGCTCGATGGCACGAAGGAGCAACGCCCTTCTCACTCACGCAACAGACTCTGATCCCGAGACCTGGATGTTGATTCCACTGCCCTCTAGTGTACAAATGAGGCCCATGGTCAACACGCTGACATAATATGTACACGTCGGCACGTTGGCGCAGTGAGAACCGCTAAATCCTTGTATATTCTCTACATTATCTGCATTTAGACTCTCATAATAGTGAAACATGTATACGTGCGTGTTGCATTTAGAGTGTCGCAAATGTTAAATGCAATTCATAGAATAGAATTTCCACGCATGGCGAACGCAGGCATGTTGAGACTTGGAGGAGAGATTGGAGTGGGTTTGGGGAATTGGCGAAAAGGGAACATTTAGAAATTGAAATCGGTGCAGCGAGACAACATTGACAGATAGGTGAGGACTAATGGTCAATACCAACGGAGCCAGATTATTACCATTTCTCTAAGGGTTTTTTTTTTAAGGCCACAGTCGTTCAATGTTTGTTGTTGCTGTGCCATGGGTGTCAATCATATGGGAATTAAATGTATACTCAATTGAAATGATAAAGTGAATCGCTCTCACCGTCGATTAGGGGGGCGACATGACCTGGTGGTAGCCAATGGGCTGCCATGTCACAGGGGCACGGTTCGAATCTAGCTGCCACCCTCATTAATAACGCCGGCTTCACGGTGAACGTTAAAGATCCAAGAACATCATTCGCAAGAGTGGGCCATTATTTGCCGGGGTCATGGCTCAAATTTTGCCAAATTTTGCCAAATTTGAACGAAAATATACCCGCAAATTACTCATCACCTCCACGCTGAAAGCTGGCAAGAGCCTGCTTAAAAGAATCGTGAGACTCAGTGAGTCTTTCCCAGGTAAACAAGTGGAATCAGAATGATAACAGCGTGGCATATACATCGTTACATGAGAGGCCTCTGTAATCCATCTCACATGATTAGATGCGAACAAAAAAACATTCCCACAAAAAACACAACTCATCAAATAGAAACAGCCCAAGCGTCGTTACACACGACCGTCGTGAAAAAGCCCCAGTGACGCTTCCCTGGATAAATAAACGGAATGATTGTACAGTAATCAAATCAATGTCCTCTATATAACCAAGCAGCCCATTGAGATTCACCGTATATTTTTCAAACGTGACCTAAATAGCGTAGTTATATACGGCCAAATATTTTTTCCTTGACAACTAAGCGAAAAGTAATTAAGAAAAATGGGAGTCGAGTGATGGGTACACCGTGGAATTCTTTTTGAGGATTGCCTCTCCGCTTCTGAAATGCACAACTCACGGCAGACAGCACACATCGGCAGTTCCCCGCAGACAGATTTATAAGAGAGTCGCTGCATTTTCCTCGCTCGCCATATATTGCACCGCCATAAGGGAAGCCTCGCTCGCTGCACACAGCAAGGTGGCCTTAAATGGGACCGCGACACGACCATTTGGGAGGAATTACGAAGACATCTGATGAGACGGAAGGTGTTACAGGCAGGACTGATTCCTCACAGGGCCACACTCACAGCTGAAGACGTGACGAAGATGACTCTTGACGGTTACTCTTCGGAGCTGTTCTTTCGGGATAGCCGTGTCGAGCGATCTCCCTCTCTCTCCCTCGCAACGTTTCGCCTCCCACGTTGGAAGCATCATCAGGCTTCCAACTCTTTAGTAGAATTATTATTATTATTATAATTTTTTCTGCTGTCTTTATGTCTTATGTCGCTATAATTTATCGCTATTGCTTGACTCCCAGTTAATCTGTCTTGATGTTGTTCACATGCCGTTCTCTCCACAGCCCTGTGCAGCGCGTTGTGACCCTCGGGTGAAAGGCGCTCTATAAATGCTACTATTATTATTAGTGCAAAGCGTGGAAGATGTCCCTGCCGGCTGGCTCGTCGTAATAGCAACAGTTCGAGAGGTCGAGTCAAAAAGCGTCGATTTCATTTCGAGGGTGGAAACGCTGCATAAACGGAACCCAATGACCTTCGTTTAAGAATTTCCGTGCAGCGCTTGGAAATAACTCAGCGTCGGCGACGTCAAACTTCCGAGACAGTGCGCTCGAACCAATCACGTTAGAGCTGTCCGTGCCTTAAGTTAATATTGTAATGGTGCTGAGACAGCTGCCCGAATACTTTACTATCACAAGGTTTTGAGTTGGAATATGAGGGCTGTAAGCACGAGGGGTTCTGGGAGCCCTAAAGCAAGATGTACCAGGTACATTTAAGCACCGCGATTCTTCGACGCATTAATATTCATGCCGTGAAATAGTCGAACCGTGACATTCACAGAGATGATACTTTACTGCAGCTCCTTACGTTTACAGCCACAATCGGCCGAGTTCACATCCCGGTGGGAGATCGACACGGCCAATCATCTTTCCCGGCTCGCCAAAATAGGTACCGCTTTGTGATTAGTTATCGGTGGTTCTCTTATGAACAGATCGGCTCCCGATGGTGGCTTTTCAGAGCTGTTATTTCGGGATAGCCGTGTCACTGAGCGATCTCCATCTCTCCCTCGCGACGTTTCGCCTCCCACGTTGGAGGCATCATCAGGCGTTGCCTCCAACGTGCGAGACGAAACTAGCCCGTGGAGCAACACAGAGTGGAGAGGCCTTCAACTCTGAGAGGAACCAACTAAAGGCTGCCGATTACATAATGCAATGCGCCTCCAATTATTTGAAAACAAATACTTACTCAGAATGTAGGCGGTGGGGAAAACAATGGTATTTTTCCAAACGAAAAGCATTTTAATAAAATATATCTGTTGGTGCAACGTAACGCAACTGAGGTTGCACTGTTTAAGTGTATAACATTCAGTAATTATTATTCATCATCCGCAGCGCGTCATCAAGGGATTACGAGACATAAGGAAATTGTAGAGCGGGGAAAACATCTTGATCTGGGATTATAGTAATTTCAGAGTGAAACACATAGTACGAGCCGGGCTGTTTCGAGAAGCAGATTTGTTTAAATGGCGATGAATACAAATAATAAGAGTACAAATAATACAATTTGTAACGCTCGCAAATTCTACGCCTGATGTAGGAGGTGCAAGGAAACCGCAGAGAGAGGGCGAGTCGGCCAAGCGGTCAGCCAACCCGCCAGAACTCCACACGGAAAGGCGCGTGGTGGCGCAGTAGTTCGCGCACTTGGCCACAAACCTGGCGCCCCGAGTTCGACTCCAGCTCACGGCCAACACCAGTGACGATTTTCTGTAGCGGTCCTGGGCCTCCCCTAGGTCGACTCAGCCTCAGATGAGTATCTAGTGCGGCGTGCGAACATTGTCACTAGAGAGACAAAGGCGGCCGGGCTTGGTGCTAATCAGCCAACCCCTCGTGCGGCGTGTCGCACGAATCAACTTGACTACCAAGATACCCTTTCGCCACTAATTAGTCCGTTAAATCGCGGTATTATTGGACGATAACTGTAGGTTACCACGCTGCGATCACGACTCGTCAAAAGAGAGACGTGAGGGGGGGCGGGGGGCGGCCTCGCCACCTCCCTCGCTGGTCCCCCCCTCTCTCTCTCTCATTTATTCATAAAGACACTCTTTGCAACGTCTGCAGGCACTTTTGGTAATGAATCTCCCACATGCATTGGCAATGAAGCTCTCGTCCAAGCCAACACTTATTCATAGCATTAACTTTTCTCTTTCGCCCCGCCCCGCGTTCCCCCGCACATCGCATATATAAGTGATGCTCTGCATTGTCTGGTCGAACTGTTGTTGGGGGGGCAAGTCTAAGCACCATTCGTTCCTGCGGAGCACGCATAATATAATAATAATAATAGCATTTATAGAGCGACTTTCACCCGAGGGTCACAATGCGCTGCACAGGGCTGCGGAGATAACGGCGCGCCAACAGCGACAGAGCACGGAAAATCAGCAATATTTATTTTATGGGTTTTTTTTTTAAAACAGCCACGATCAATCCACTGCTGGATGAAGATCTCCCGAAGCCGCCGCCGTCTCCTCTCACGAAACCCGCGAATGAGCCTCTCGCCCAGCCGCTGCTGTTAGCGAGCTCCCGTTAGGGAAGGCAACGGCGCACGGGGGAGGTCGTGTGGTCGGCACCACGCCTGGTCAGCGTTGCCTTCCTCAACGCTAATATTTATACCGCGCAAGAGGTACGCACTTATGGCCGAGTCGAGCTAGGAGAGGCCCAGCACTGATGGTGGCCGCGACTGGGAGGCCAACCCGATTCAACGGGTTGACAGCGTAGCCCACAAACCGCCGCTCGCCACCAGCATCCACACGCGCGCTCGGCTTCAAATTCATCCATCCATCCATTTTCAGAAACCGCTTAATCCAGTACAGGGTCGCGGTGAGCCGGAGCCTATTCCGGAAGACACAGGGCGCAAGGCAGGGGTATACCGACGACGGGACGCCAGTCCATCGCAGGGCATTTGGGGCAACTTACTCAGTAGGCCAATTAACCTGGCAGCATGTCTTTGGACGGTGGGAGGCAACCGGAGTGCCCGGCGAAAACCCACGCGGACTCGGGGAGCACATGCAAACTCCACACAGAAAGGCACCCGAGCCGAGATTCGAACCCGGGGTCCTTCTTACTGCGAGGCGGGAGCGATACGTACTGCGCCACCGTGCCGCCCTGGCTCCGAATTCACTCATCTGTATTGCGAGAGTGCCTCGCAAGCACGAGACTGTATGCGGTGTTTGGCGAAAGGAAGCCAAACACATATTCTGAATTCAAACCGAATCTCCCGGTGGTTTGGCCTCGGGCGCACGAACCCAGGGGGGGTCACGCCGGGGTCGTCCCGTGATTGCTGCCGGGGGAGAGACCCGCGGCGCGATTCACGCTGACGCTCCACCCCAGAGGGCAGATCGCGAAGCAATCACGATGGGCCCGTTTTCAATGCCCCGTGCATATTGAACCCCACGCCAAATTTCATTTGCAGGCTATTAATCTTATTGTTACCCAATTATCGCCCGGGTATGTTTACAAGCGAAACGTTTCAGGGTTGAGCAGGGGCTTGTAATGTGCTCTGCATGATGATTTTTTTTGCCTTCTACAGCGGCGCCAGCTCGAGCGACGGCCCTAAGTTTATCCACCGGTTTCACGAGCTCGTGTTGTTTAAATTGTTTACTTTAATAATAATAATAATTACGTTTATATAGCGCCTTTCACCCGAGGGTCACAAAGCGCTGCACAAGGCTGCGGAGAGAACAACATGTCAACAACGACAGAGAACGGAAAATCAGCAACCATTTTTTTTTTTGGGGGGGGGGGGTTTAAATCCGAGCTGTGGAGAGAACGGCATATCAACTTTAGCCGACGAAATGTGTTGTGTGTTTTGTGTTTTTCTTTTACGTAGTCCTGAGCACGACTGGCAACTTTGGCAGAGCGCTCGACTCGCTCGCCGAGGTAAAGTTGTCGAGTTCATATCTCCGCTGGGGGTTGACTCGGTTACATCGTTCCTTACGTCGGTGATAGACATTAGCGTCGCCTCGTAACGAGTCGACAGTGGTTATCCTGGGCAGAATCTGACGGGGAGCACCGCGGGAATGTGGAGTTTTCACCGCTGGCTCGGAGCCAGCAAACGCAGGTGAGCAACGCTCAATGCGCGCTCAAGCACGAAGCCGATTTGACCGAGGCTATTAGCGAGGACGATCAGTGGAGCGGCTTGGGACGTTATCCACCGCCACTCCTGACAATCCTCTCCTGTCCGCCCCGGTTTGGCTGCTTGAGCCCCCGTGCATTTCCGCTGAATCCTATGAATATGAAATGTGGCTTAGTTTGACTGAGTCAGCTGGCGGCGGCTCGTAGCTCATGCGGACACTTTGCTGGGAAAGGAATTTACACAAATTGTTAGTCTTGGTTTCTTTTTTTTTTTATTCTTCAATAACGATCATCAGCATTCACACCCGCACACATTTAACAGCTCTTCAGTGGAGCAGAAGATCACGATTTCGTTATCTACTGGTTTCTTCATATTTTAAAGCCTATAATATATTGGTCATCGGTGGGGGTGGTGGGTCAACTCCCAGCCACGGATTAACATCAGTATCAGATATCTGGTGCTGCAAAAATTCAAATCCAAAGATCCCCCCGTATAGCCTTAACAGACTGTAGAGTCAAGTGCCGGTTAGCGAGCACCTATGAAGGTCGACACAGCACACGACGAGGTGGGTGACCAGCACCACGCCCGGCCGCCTTTGTTTCCCTCGTGGCGATGTTTACACACCGCACTAGGTAATCATTCGAGGCTGAGTCTACCTAGGGGAGGAGTCCCAGGACCGGTTCAGAAAATCGCCACTGGTGTCGGTGGCCGTGAGCCGGTTTCGAACTCAGGTCATAGCCAGGTTTGTAGGCCAGCACAGCGCTAACCACTGAGCCACCGCTACCGCTCTGGTGCTGCCCCCCCTCCACACACAACACCAACCCGCACCGACCAGCGCTGAGAAGTATGATCAAAAACAAACCACGTGGCTACCGCGGCACGGCGAGCTTTCATCCAGGAAAAGGCTGCAATGTATTTATTTTAATTGTAAAATAGTTCCGGTATTTATTAAAGCACCATTAATGCCGGCGGCTTTTCTTTCCATTCAGGGACGACTAAACATTAAATGTCACCGGCAGCTGGGGCCAGGGGTCTGCGGCAGCCGGTCAGTTTGTCGTCACGCATGTTGTGTCGCAGGAGTCCCGTAGAGAGCTTGCAAGCTCACTGCGTATTTTTCTGCTGTAATAATAAACATCTAGTGGCAACATGGTGGCGTAGTGGGTAGCGCTGCCGCCTCACAGCAAGAAGGTCCCGGGTTCGAATCTCGGCTCGGGTGCCTTTCTGTGTGGAGTTTGCACGTTCTCCCTGTGTCTGCGTGGGCTTTCGCCGGGCACTCCGGTTTCCTCCCACCGTCCAAAGACATGCTGCCAGCTTAATTGGAGTACTGACTAAATTTCCCCAGGCGCCTTGCGATGGACTGGCGTCCCATCCTCGGTGTTCCCCTGCCTTGCGCCCTGTGTCTGCCGGGATAGGCTCTGGCTCACCGCGACCCTGTACGGGATTATGCGGTTTCTGAAAATGGATGGATGGAGTGAACATCTACATCTACGGAGGCTGGATTAAACATCGCGACCCGCGTAAGAAGGCCGCGTCGGCCCTTCACAGGTGCTACTCGCTAACGGCACTTGCCCCTGCAGTCTGTCAAGGCTATATGGGGGATCTTTGTTTTTGTAGCTGGGAGAAACTCGCGCACGACAGGCGCGATTAAAGTAAGGCATCAGCGTCGCGTTGGCAATTCTGAATAAACAACAATTGCTTCGTTTCCTTTTCGGCACGCGGCACCGAGCGACAGATTCTAAGTGTCCTTTCAAAGGCCGTGTTCATTTTGCCAGCAACACACCGAGGTGTGACAAGAAAGATTTCAGAATCTGGTGGCCAGACGGCTCAGGGAGACCGTGCTTATACCGGTGTCAATCCAGATCTAGAGGGCTGTGCTGATGTGCACTTTCATAATTTCCAAGACACAAACCACTTGTCATTCGTGATCAAATATTCTTATTGCAGACGTGAGAAATAGTTGTTGGGTGCGTCTCTCCCCAGGACTGTTTTTCAAATTGAAATGAAAAAGGCTCCGCCGTCTGCAAGAGGTTTTATTAAGCGCATCGGTCATAAAATAACAAAACACTTTGACGTAGCAAGCAACGAGAGGCCCAGGCAAGAGCCATGAATGTTTAATTGCTTCTCGCGGAGTAAACACGCACCCAGACATATGGCTGATTTGAAGAATACAAGCGCACGGCATTCAAGTCTGATAGGCACCGTCGCGGGCGTTCATCACCGCGGGTGCACTAACCGTGCACACGGCAGACGTTAAAGAGCCCGTGACGTCATGAGAGAAAAGTAGGGCCTTTGTGTGCTGGTGTCATGGTCCAATTTTGCCACATTAACAAAAATTCATTCATTCATTGTCAGAAACCGCTTAATCTTGTAAAGGGTCGCGGTGAGCCGGAGCCCTATCCCGGCAGACACAGGGCGCAAGGGGGGGCTAGACCCAGGATCGGACGCCAGTCAATCACAGGGCACCGGAGGGCAAGTTTAGTCAGCGGGCCAATTAACCTGTGCAGCAGCGTGTCTTTGGACTGTGGGAGGAAACCGGGTGTGCCCGGCGAAATCCCACGCGGACACGGGGAGAACACGAAAACGCCACACGGAAAGGCACCAGCGCCGGGATTCGAACCGGGGTTGTTTTTGCTGTGAGGCGGCAGCGCTCCTCACCGCGCCACTTTACCGCTAGCAGAGCCAGTGCGGTAAACGACGCGGGGCTTCGATGGCGGCGCGTAATCGGTTCCACACAAACCACGGAACATGCAGACACCTAATGCACAAGTGGGAAATCAGACTCTCTTCCTGTGTGCGATCGTGGCTACGAACTCAGAACCGTGGACCGCGTGACCCTCACACTCCCCCAAATGTACACGCGAAGGCAGTGGGTGGGTGAGTTGCGTGGTTTATCTGCAATTCACCAACTGTCACGGGGATCAAGGTAGAAGCGTTCACGTCGCGGTCCCTGTCAAGTAATACTTGGTATTACCTGCAAATTCGACCCAAACACTTCGAATCCGAGCTGTAAGACAACGATGTCCAGAAGCTCAACAGATGCCAGAAGCCCCCTCAGTCTGGAGTAAGAAGAGAGGGCAATGCCCGCCGCCTTTGAGGCCAGCACTGACTGTTATATCTCTAAATGTTGAAGGGCTGCCTGCAACTAAAGAAGAACTTGTTGCAATGGGAAGCTGTTGTGTAGCTATCACGCTTCGAAGAATCGAATTCGAAACCAACTGTCACATGAAGCCACTGCAAGGCTACGTCACTTTGAAATGAATCTCATGACAATTGTTCTTTAATGGCCACACGTAAGATTCGAATATATAGTCCACATTTGTATGCAAGAGAGAACACCACAAGGCATGTTGGTGTCGTGGTCATCAGATAAATGTAATGTTCCCTTATTGAATGCGTCCGAGATACTGCTGCACCCTTTGAAAAATGGCAATATACGGGACTAATTATCGGCCCGTGTGCTCAATCGCCTCTATAATAAACGCCCGCCGAGCATCGTGCGTTAACTGGAAGCCACACTTTGTTTGAAAAGTCACCTGTGAAATGTGTCCGCATAAAATCAGGACAAATGTGCTCGCGCGTAATTACAACGCCGTCAAATGTCCGTCCGGCATTTGTAAAAGGTCGTTCTCGGCAACACACACTCGTAGCCGAGTCGTCGTATTTGCTCAACGTTGCCTAAATAACCACTGTATATCGTGCGTATAATTACACGCGGCGCTGTCATTACGACGACTGCGTGAAAAATGTGGAATATCTTTTAATTCGTTCATTGAATGTCAGAAACCGCTTAAGCCTGTACAGGGTTGCGGTGAGCCGGAGGCCTATCCCGGCAGGCATAGGGCGCAAGGCAGGGCTATACCCCGCCAGACCATCATAGGGCACCCCGGGGCAATTTAGTTAGCGGACCAATTAACCTATGCAGCAGCATATATTTGGATTGTGGGAGTAAACCAGAGTGCAGGGCGAAAACCCAACGCATACACGGGGAGAACATGCAAACTCCACAGAGAAAGGCACCCGAGACGACATTCGAACCCGGGTGCTTCTTGCTGTGAGGCGGCAGCGCTACTCACCGCGCCGCCACCGTGCCGCCCGCGATATATGTTGTGCCTTTTAAACGGTGGATGTCCACACGAGCACTTCAGCTCTGCGTATATCTTCTCTGCTCGAGCGCTCGGCCTAAGGGCTGCTTTATGGTTCCAATTTCCTTCGTTCTCTCCAATCTTTTCTTTACTCTTCATTCGGCACAAGACCCCCACTGAGCGTCGTGTGCGTACGTCGCGATGAAAATATCGTTTAACCCCCGCCATTCACACTCGCTTAAAACTCCCACCCATAAATATTTCCAGCAATAATAATTTCCTTGTTTTGCTAACGTTCAAAATTACGATGTAACAGTAATTTCCAAGGGGTGGCGCGGTGAATAGCGTTGTTGCCTCGCAGCAAGATGCTCTGGGT
This sequence comes from Geotria australis, assembly GCA_036362915.1. Lineage (NCBI taxonomy): Eukaryota > Metazoa > Chordata > Hyperoartia > Petromyzontiformes > Geotriidae > Geotria > Geotria australis. The sequence goes on along the minus strand of JAZEWU010000025.1, from coordinate 6,724,925 downwards.
TCGAATCCCCGCTCGGGTGCCTTTCTGTGTGGCGTTTGCATGTTCTCCCCGTGTTTGTCGGCTGTGTTATTTTCGACAAATAATACAGCAGACAAACGTTAAAGTGTGCGCAAAGAGGAATGGAGAAATGCACGCCTGAAATTACCAGAGGAGACAAAGTACAATAAGAGACATCACGTTGAGTGTTAAGGAGGGGGAGTGGGCTTGGTCAAGACACTGCCACAAGGGGTGACGGTTGATGGTCGATAGTGATGACGAAGTGGCCGCTAAAGTAGCGTCCCCGTGCCAGATCGCATCCCTCCATCACCGTTGAGATGGAGCACCCGAGATGAACTCACGCGCAGGAGCTTGATGGATCGTTGCTTCATGAGAGCCTGAATTATGGCGACAACTTGAGGAAGCCTTCATCCACCGGTGGCCAGATCATGCGTGACGATGACCACTACAAGTTGCCGTCTCTGTCAAGCCCTATCTCCAGCCACTGCAGTTTTATCCCGCGTGGGAATCTGGCAGAAAACACAACATTTCCCCAACAAAACAAACGTACGTTTTATCCATAAAACTGTCACCTTTAAATTCAATGACCTTCCTTGGGTCAGCAAAAAATAAATACATATATTACTTATGTAGGTTTTCACAGCTCGATGTATGAGAATTGCTCTCCGTAGCTGTTCTTTCGGGATTGCCGTGTCGAGTGTTCCCTCTTTCTCCTTCACGATGTTTCACTTCCCACGTTGGACAGAGAGAGGAAACACTAAACATGGCTATCCCGAAAGAACAGCTACGGAGAGCAACTCTTACACGCGCACCATTTCTACGGCGTGAGCAATGGTAATTTGACAGCTGCAAACGAGAGGCAAAGCGGTAATTATGCGTCGCGAATCCGCCCGCAGGAGCGACGCCCCGCGTCACCCCCCCTTGTCAGCTCATTTGCGCATCCACAATGGTTTACTGCACACACACCAACATCTGGCGTTGCACAATAAACACTGCCACAGTCTCGTGTGGACTCTCCAGAGGAGGCGGGTGGAGGGGAGAGAGCGGGAGGTCCTGAAATGTGTTAAAAATATTCCGTGTAGTCCATGCATTGTGAGAAACCGCTTAACACCCGAACAAGGCCGCGGTGAGCCGGAGCCTATCCCCGGCAGACGCGGGGCGCAAGGCAGGGCTATACCCAAGACGGGACGCTAGTCCATCACAGGGCACCGGGGGAATTTTTTCCGTGTGTTTTCCTATGGTTAATATCAATAGCTCTGATCCGTCGCCGCTTTACAGGGCCGTATTAATACGTAGCTATGCTTATTTATTAAAGCAAACCCACACTGCATCGTAGAGCTGTTTAAGGAAGAGTCCCACTTTGGCTTTTTTAGATTCAGATTGAATTTAGCCAATTAACAATGAGCGTTTATTAGACCCGTGGGAAGGAAACAAGAGCGCCGGGAGAAAACCCGCCCGCGTGAGGGGGCAACGCTATATCCCCGTACAGATGAAAACGCCATCCTCGTACAGACGCAGACTTGCTGTGACCCCTTCTGCTGGCGAGCCAGGGTATGGCAGCTCAACGACCCCCAGGAAGGGAGATTCACAACATTCGTGCGGTGATACAGCAAGCCTTCGCTGCCTCCGCAGCTCGATGACAGGCACTTGGGTCTGTCCCGTTACCCCCCAGGTGCAGCTATTCACAGATTTTCAACTCATTTGTCGGCTGAATTAATCTAAAGTCGGCTTTAATTTTTAAGGCTGGCAAAACGATTACGACTGCTGTGCCCAACGAGGAAATGAACCCGGTTATCAGAGAGTGTCGCGCGGTGCGTTTGACACAACTCGGCACTCGCCCGCCCTCCTGCCGCCGCCTGGCACAAATTCATACGGACAATTAATGCGTCCGTATCAACTGCCTGTCAGCGTTTCTCTATTGACACCACGGGGTGAATTTGTGGGATATTTTCAACCTTTATTTATTGCCAGGGGAAGGCGCAGTGACGCACCGTCTTTCTTCTCCGAGCGAGACTGGGTGGACACGCAGCGAGCTTCTAAAGTCTAAACGATCAGTTTCCTCCCTCACAGCAACAACACACTCGCCTGCTGCACTGCACGGTGGTCCAGATGTCTTGTGACCCCCACACGAGGAGAGACTCTCATCCAGCAGTGGACTGACTGGCCGAGGGCTCTGCATTTGCTTCTCATTGTTAACGCTTCATTGGTAGTGTTGTCCTGCACCTCGGCCTAACTACAGCATCAGCATATAACGCGCGTCGAATTTACATATATTGTACACACTTTTTTGTTGCTGGCTCGCATGATTCCCTACACGCATCGCGAGCATAAGAATACATTTACATTGATGAACTGAGGCATTGCTACGAGCATAATTACGATAGGGAAACAATCTAACAAGAGGATGTTCTTGGTAACGGCCTTTCAGAGCAAAGAGCACTAGAATGTGACCAGTCACGGCCGCAGTACATGCAGCCACACACAGGTCGATACTCGACACGGATCGCTCCACTATTGTTTCGTTTGTTTTGCTTTTTGTCCGTTCTGTGACCCAGGTGGCTGCTTACAAATGAGTCTCTCTTTCCGTCTCTTGCGTTCTCGCCTGGATAAACGAGACAAACTTGCAACTTGCGTGTCGTGTCTCGATGCTCAACGTGGCATTAGACCCTCGCTCCCCTCTGTTAGCAATCGCAGGCGGATTGATGGTATTCAATCCAATGTAAGATCGTGGACTATTTCTGTCTAAGAACAACATGCACGGGGGGCGGCAGAGTGGCGGCACTTTGCCGTATCGCTCGACTCGCAATGCAAAGCGTGCGAGTAAACATCTCAGGCCGGTGATGACCAGCCTATCGTCATCATCATCATTGTCATTAATTCATTGTCAGAAACCGCTTAATCCTGAACAGGGTCGCGGTGAGCCTGAGCTTATCCCGGCAGACACAGTGTGCAAGGCAGGGCTATCCCTAGGATGCGACGCCACTCTATCACAGGGCACCCGAGACAACTTAGTGAGCAGGCCACTTAATCTATGCAGCAGCATGTCTTTGGACTGTGGGAGGAAAGCGGAGTGCCCGGCGAAACCCCACGTAGACACCGAGAGAACATGCAAACTCTTCACAAAAAGGCACCCGAGCCGGGATTCAAACCCGGGAATTTCTTGGTGTGAGGCGGCAGCGCTATTCACCGTGCCACCGTGCCCCCCATGCAAAGGGAAGCATGCTCGTTAACATCTCAAGCCGGTGATGACCAGCCTAACTAACATCTATGCGGACTTATCAAAGTGGGTAGCACTCTGTCGGAAGTCAGAAGTGGCTGTCGTGAAACATAACAGATTTTGGGGTCAGGCCACGCGTAGCTATCCGGTCACATTTCTGTCGCGAGACCCTTCACCAGCCAACACAGCCAAACACATGAAATGGTCACGCGACACAAGGGTTAACGACGCGCCAATTGTTACCACGTCAGCTCCACCGGTAAGTAGAAGAACCATTCTCGCGACCAAATTTAGCCATGAGCTACGACGCTTCGCTTGAAACCGCGTCAGGTATCTTCGTGAAAATCTAGGAAGTTAAACTGACACGGTTGCCTAATACTTAAACGGGCCGGTACCACAGGAAAGTAGTCTTATCCAGCGGTAGATCACCGACCGGATGCGAGATGAGCAGCGCTTCTCACGCACTTGAGCAGAGAGGCATTTGGATCCGACTCTCCTCGCAATCGGTGCACCACGTAACCGAGCTTTGCCATTACGAACACATTTTAGCCGACCGGTTAAAAAAAACTAAAATCCGCTTCATGGTTTAGGCAATGTATCTTTACACGGGACTTATAAATACTCGACCAAAATAACCCGCATTGACAGGCTAGTGAAATGTGTAGTATTATAATTTCACTAGTAATCCCAAACACGCAAAGATAACATATTCTGGACGGAACATTCAAACGCGGCTGCGCGCTGCGCTTGGCTTTGCAATGAGCTGCGGGCAGGAGTCGCGCTGTGCTTCATCTCCGATGTGCTGGGACGGCTCCGCGAGGCTTCCTTCTCGAGCCCCCGTCGAACCTGACCAATCCTGGGCCACTGCTTATAAAAGCAAAAGCAGCTTACCAGCTACCTGTGAAGATACGAAGTTGCGGTGTGTTCCCGCGTCTGTACAACGAACAGCCTTGCTTCCCCATTCGCTGGCAATACGACGCAGGACCGAGCAAACATTGCGAGCAAACACACTGACCAAGGTCAACACAGTATGCCACCGGCTCGACTCTTGTACCACCTTCGTGACGACCCGCGGTGAACTCATTTCTGAACGAAGCCCTCCCTGATCCACGGCTACTCAATGAGATTCTAAAATGTAACGATCCACCTCACAACTGCACATTAAGGGATGTCACCACTCCATCTAAAAAAAAAAGGACAACAAACGCGGAGCGTTGGAGAGGCAATTCCAAATGAGGTCACGAAATATGAAACGGTGATTTATTAAATTAAATGAGTGCCTGTGCATTTGGCACATTCCGATTAAAGAATGTTCGGGATGCAGTCAAGCCATCACTTAAGGACAGTCCTTTTATGTAGTGGAGAATAGAGTGTAATTACTTACTGATGGACAGAGTTCAGCTGCGACCCTGACACATCATCACCGGTTGCCGCCATGCGAAACGGAAGTCACGATTGAGAAAACCTTCCTAAACAACACCGGATGATGTTACCCTCTTACAAGCACCACGCATTAACACGGATCATGTCTCATTCCAGTAAATCTTCTGGCCTCTAGAAGAAAACATCATTTATTAATTCGTTGTCAGAAATAACTTAAAGCTGTACGGGGTTTCTGTGAGCCAGACCCTATCCCGGCAGATACAGAGCGCAACGCAGGGCTATGTCTAGGATGGTACGCCAGACCATCACAGGGCACCGGAGCAATTTAGTCAGCAGGCCAATTAACCTAGGCAGCAACATGTCTTTGGACTGTGGGAGGAAACCAGAGTGCCCCGCGAAAAGTCACGCGGACACGGGGAGAACATGTAAACTTCACACAGAAAGGCACCCGAGCCGGGATTCGAACCCGGGTACTTCTTGCTTTGAGGCGGCAGTGCTACTCACCGCGCCATCCTGCCGCCCCGAATAATGATAATAATATTATTGTTATAATAATATTACCCTAATAATAATAATGTATCTAAGGGCGGGTGTGGTGTTGTCAACAATTATTGAACCGTATCTATGCTGTTAAGAATTGAGGCACACGGCGAAAAATAGTCTGTTGTTCTAACTTGTCGGAGCTCCGAAGCGCATTGAAGATTGGGGGGCGAGCCAAGAAATATCATCACAAAACTAATTACAGCGGCTCTTAGACAGGCGCTAAATATGCGCTGGAATATCACACGTTACGTGTTCTCCTTTTAGGGCAGTATAGCCGACGAATGTGTTGAGGTTTTATTATTTGTGCCAATGCGGTACTCGATCGCGTTTTATTCTTACAAAACTATCGCGTCTCGCAAAGAGCAGAATTGTACATAACCAGCGCTGATTCACCCCACGTGAATCATCCGCTTTGTAAAGCCTTCCGGACAGTGACCAGCCAAAAACAAACCTGGAGGAAACCCACGCAGAACGGGGAGACAATACACAAACTCCACACGGGCGCATAGCCACACTCCCGCGCACGCCGGCCTATAAAGGATAACACCGGCGAACAATATATCCTGTCAAACCGTCCAGGCGAAGAGATTGACTGCCCTCTACCCTATCAAGTGGGGGGTGGAACGTGACAATGACACAGTCCGTCCGGCTTGTGTCACAGAAACTTATCAGCTTGCAGACTGATGCTGTTGTTGGATCAGGCTCGGTTGTGCTCCACGAGTGAGATGATGTCTCCCAACAGGCCATTATATTTTTATGATGAAACAAAAAGACCGGTATTTATTACTACGGTCGAATTGGCGACCGAGACGCGACGTTAATCACGCCTCTCAAGGGGTTGAAGATAAATGTATTGATTGCGTCATTGAGTTACGCGTTTGCGGAGAATTAGATAACCATTGCTGGAATTGGATAACCATAGCAGTAATCGATCTAGAGATGAGCGATTACTTACGCCATCGATTAATCTACTGATTATCGGTTTGATCACTCGACTAAAATCGGAAAACACGTATTTTTTAAGTCTCACCTCTCTGTCAGCCGCGTGTAAGATAATACAATGATTATGTGCAGCCATTAGGAACCAAACTGTCAACATAAATGACAAACTCTGGTCTTCTTCTTTGCGATTCTTCGAAGCACGATGGTCAGCCTCTGGACATCGTTGTCTTTCAGCTCGGCCTCGAAGTGTTTGGTAGAAATTCGCAGAAGCTGTTTAAATCTCAAGATAATCTCAGCAGACTGGCTCGGTCCTTAGAGAGGCTCTCTAAGAGCTCCCTCGAGTGAGTGAGTACCACTTTGTACCACTTTGACGGGAAGTCAACGGTGTTCCATGGAAATTAGTCAGTAAGTGCGCGTGCCGCATTATCTCCGGGCGCGTTGCACCCGTTGATTCGGAGGCGCGGAGCCCCGCTCGGTCGGTTTGTTGTGAGTCGGTGAAGAGGTGACTTTTTAAGACTTTTTTGAAGGCTGTCGGGGGCACTGTGTTTGACGCAATAGGTGTGGCTATAGGCTGTTCCCGGTTGTGGGTGCCGCGACCGAGACTCGGCGTTACGCGAAGGTTGTGCGGTGTGTGGAGTAGGTGCCGCGATGAGCTGCGCGGAGTACGGGATTGCGTTGATGCGAGTGGCCGGAGTAGTCCAGGGAAGAGAACCGTTGCCCCGGGGGCTTTGTTCGCTCCGGCCTCGCGTAACCCCGGGGTCACGGCCTCGCGTAACCCCGGGGTCACGGCCTCGCGTAACCCCGGCAGCCGCTCGCCGCCTGCCGCGCCCTCCTTCTTCAACACTCCGCCGAGCGCCACTCGGCAGATTTCTAGTCCTCCCCACCCCGGTGCCCTGGATCGTGTCACGAGCGGAGCCGGAATGTGTCGCGACCCCCACTGCGCCTCTTGCCCACACGAACACACGTGCCGCGATTTAACGTGCGATGGGTTATAAGCCTCTGCTTTGCGCCGTATGTCTGCCGGGATAGGCTCCGGCTCACCGCAACCCTGGTACAGGATTAAGCGGTTATCTGACAATGAATGAATAAACGCGTGCTTAAGTAGTCTAACGAACAACGTGTTCGTAGCAGACTCCGTTAGAACATTCAGGGGTGCAAGGACAAGGAGTAGGTGTGGAACGCCGCTTTAACCGATGCATTGAAATCAATTCTGTCGCTCGCACTGCATACGTGGATGCGTAGGCGATGGAATCAGTTACTTGTGTTCCAAAGCTAATTATTTGCAAATTGAATGTCACTGTTACATATAGGCTAACCGAAGACAACGAATGAGGCAGGAGAAATGAGACAAGGATTGATTCTTGAATCGCGGGGCGAGGTAGGAGGAGCTGAGTGCTCCTCCTCAAATATGACAGCGGCAGGATTACAACCTCATCCATACGCGCGCTTCGCATCTCAGAAGGATTGTTCAAAGTTAACGAGGCGTCAGCATGGAAACAAAAACCCATCCATTCATTGTCAGAAACCGCTTAATCCTGTACAGGCTCGCAGTGAGCCGGAGCCTATCCCGGCAGACACAGGGCGCAAGGCAGGGCTATATCCAGGATGGAACTCCAGTCCATCACTGGGCACCGGGGACAATTTAGTCCGCAGGCTAATGAACCTATGCAGCAGCATGTCTTTTGGCTGTGAAAAGAAACCGGAGTGCCCGACGAAAACCCACGCGGACACGGGGAAAACATGCACACTCCACACAGAAAGGCACCCGCGCCGGAATTCGAACCCGGGCGACTTGTTGCTGGGAGGCGGCAGTGCTACTCACCGCGCCACCGTGCCGCCCGGAAGAAAAAAACCTGAGCTTCTTAAATGCCTCCTTAGCCTGTTAACCAGATTAGATTAGGCTCGGAGAGCCTTTTATCCAGCAGCTGATTGATCACGGCTGACGATTATGATAATAATGCCATATTTACGGGGCACTCTAGACCGCATTAAAACGAATGTTCTCGAACAATCAATCCTTACTTGGTTAAAAGAAGGAACTCTCCCATAGTTTACAGTCTACGGAACCGCGCAGGGCACATTTTGTTTATTTTTATTTGCAATCGTTGCCGGGGTGAAAGTGAGACGAGCACTCTGTGGCGCCGCGTCACCGAGGCACCGCGAAGCTCACGACTCACCACATCTGCTGCCGATGGATCAACGACGCAGCTCTCTCTCATCGACATTAATAATAATGATGATTTTACGTTTATAACGCGTGGCACATATTCACTCACTGTCGAAGGTACTCATAGGACGAGAGAACGACTCTGAGGCGTAGCGAGGAAAGCGCAGAGGCGGAGGAGGCAGCCAGGCGGTTTTTTCCGGCGCCATATTGCCACATACTGCTTCCTATATATTATGTTATCGGCAAAATAATTAATGAGTTTTTTTTAGTTTTGGGAGGAAACCGGAGAACCCGGAGGAAACCCACGCAGAACAGGGGGAGAACACACGAACTCCACACAGAAAGGTTCCCGAGCCGAGATTCGAACCCGGGACCTTCTTGCTGTGAGGCGCAGAGGCTACCTCAGCGCCACCCTGCCGACATTCATTTGATTACGTTAGCAATTGCCATGGCACCGGTTGCTGTTGACGTGGGCGTGAACAAAACCACGAACCATATTCTCTGGTTTTAAAGAAGCCTTATTATCCCGCTTGTAATTTAAAGTGAAACTGGGGGAGTGTGTATTGCGATCTGGGTCGGTGCAGGGTATGTGTTACCACAGTTACCAGATTTGGGTAACTGTGGTGAGCAGCGCTGGCGCCTCACAGCAAGAAGATCCCGAGTTTGAAGCCTGGCTTGGGTGCCTTTATGTGTGGCGTTTGCATGCGCTTCCCGTGTCCGAGTGGGTTTTCGCCGGGCACGCCGGTTTCCTTCCACAGTCCAAAAACATGCTGCTGCGTAGGCTAATTGGCCTGCGGAGTAAATTGCCACGGGTGCCCTGTGATGGACTGGCATCCCATCATGGGTATAGCCCTGCCTTGCGTCCTGTGACTGCCGGGATAAGCTCCGGCTCACCACAACCCTGTACAGGATTAAGTGGTTTCTGACAATAGATGGATGGATACGTTACATAAAATTCAACAGCCAGGTCAAACAGAGGGCAATTTATCTCACAATCAGTCGAGTCCACACTCAGCGGTGATGACAATCAGCAACAATTTGTGACGTTAACAGCGGTTGTCCTTTGCAAGAGCCCTTTTCCCAGCGAGAATAAGAATGTGGATTTTTTTCCCCCCATTGGGCAAAGGATATCTGAGCGAAGAAAATCACCGCCGAGCGATTGTTTGAATCGTAGTTTACATTGTGACTTTAATTTAGTTAAAGAAATTGAACTGGCAGTAAAAAAAAAAAGCATCATTGTTGTCCTATCGATAGAAAACACTCGCTGGTCCGCCGGCCGAGTTCGCCGTGCGATGGTCGTGACAATCGATTAACGCTAACAACGGCTACAAACGTCCGACCACTTGAACATAAATCAAGTTTAAGCCAAATGTAATTAACGCACAACACAATGTGTCCTTGTGTTCGGGCAATTACGGTCGCGGTGTGTGTCTTTACCTCGGATTTGTAGGTTAGGGTTTATTCATTCGTTGATTGTCATACACCGCTTAATCCTGCACAGGGTTGTGGTGAGCCGGAGCCTATCCCGGCAGACAGAGTGGGCAAGGCAGGGCTATACCCAGGAATGGGACGGCGGTCCATCACAGGGCAGCAGGCCAATTAACCTATGCAGCAACATGTCTTTGGAGTGTGGGAGGAAACCGGAGTGCCCGTTGAAAACCCACGCGGACACGAACATGAAAACTCCACACAGAAAGGCACCCGAGCCGGGATTCGAACCCGGGGCCTTCTTGCTGTGAGGCGGCAGCGCTACTCACTGCGCCACCGTGCCACCCCCATACCTAATTAGCTCCTCTCACAGCATTTGAATTATTTTAGTGATACGATCAACATACAATTAGGAGCCATAATAACACGTGGGCGCTTATAGCTGTACACTTAACAGGCACTCCCCCGTCAAACACTAGCATTTACAATCTATGAAAACATCGTAAAATACTTCCCCATTATTGTCACTGCCAAAAGTAGCTAAAACATTGCTTCGTTAAAAAATTATTTAGGGAACGTTTACACGC
>JAZEWU010000025.1:6673792-6703532 GCA_036362915.1 Geotria australis | reverse complement strand
AAAAACATGAAAACACCGTACTTTGGTCTGAGAGTGGCTGCAGCGTCGGGAACGCGCCGCCATTGTAGCCCCGGGGGAGGGGCTACAATGTAATGAGTCGCGCGTGAAAACGCGTCACTGTGCAGTGTAGACGTATATTAAAGGGGGAATTGATTCTGGAGTCCGATAATAAATAAATAAATAATATCATTTATAGAGCGCCTTTCACCCGAGGGTAACAAAGCGCTGCACAGGGCTGTGGAGAGAACGGTCCAGAATAGAGTCTAAAAGTGATCTTGTGTTTAAAAGGGTTGGAGACCATTGCTTTAGAGCTTCATCTAGCGGGGAACGTACCACCAGTATTGCGATGAGAAAGAAATTGCGCTACTGTACCGAACTGTGGGTGCGGATATTTAGACTGCTGGGTGGGACACAGCTGGGGGCCATTTGAGAGATTCGCAGATTATTTCAAGTTGCCGCGCCGGGAGGTGAAATCCACGCGGCACATTCCAGAATACAGGGGGCGATGTGCGACGCGTTACACCGCCCAGAATGTTTTCACACGATCATCAAATGGTGTTTTTGGTAACTCACACCAGCAATTACTGGATGGCAGTGGGAACCTTTGGCTCCTAAGGTCACATGTTACATCTGTCTATCCCTCAGACTAGCACAAACATTGTGTACAGTACGTATAAATTGTTTACTTAATTCAGATAACATCCGGCGTTTTACTCAAACGTTTACAAAATTGTTTGTAATGGCAATTAGGCAAATGTTTACTCCGTGACGCTATTTTGAGGCATCGTGTTTACTATTACCAGGCATTACCCAGGTATGTGTTTCATTGCTATTACAACCACAACTGATAACAAATACAAATTAATGACTGCAGCATCTCGTCTCGCCTAACCTAAACATCTAATCTAACTTGTTGATCGACTAACTGTGCTGTACGCGGGCCGTTTCGACTGCTGGGTTGGGGAGAGGCAGGCAGATTTAAGAAACTTGCTCCGTTATTTGAACTGCCACGCCGGAAGATCGAATGAAGCCGGCGACCTCTGCATTACTAGTCCAGCGTGCTAAACAGTGACACGATGGCAGCTCCATCTAACTTTATAGAACGTTCATTTACATTTCAAGGATTTGGGAACGTCTGACAACTGCATGGGCAGTCAAATTAATGATGGTTGCTCTTCAGAGCTGTTCTTTCGGGATAGCCGTGTCGCGCGCTCCTGCTCTCTCCTTCGCAGGTAGTAGAAGGAACGGTAAAATAAATGTAAATGAGGTACAATTAGAGGTGGCACTGTGGCGCGGTGACTAGCGTTGCGCCTCACAGCAAAAACGACCCTTGTTCGTATCCCGGCTCGGGTGCCTTTCTGTGTGGAGTTTGCATGTTCTCCTTATGTTTGCGTGGGTTTTCGCCGGGCACTCCGGTTTCCTCCCAGCATGTCTGCCGGGATAGGCTCCGGCTCACCGCAACCCTGTACAGGATTAAGCGGTTTCTGACAATGAGATGAGATTGTGAGATGTAATACAGTAACGTGAACGCAATTCAAAAGCCTCTACAACAACACAGTAGCAGCATATGTCTCACTGAGGCACCACACAGCAGGGATCACACAGGCTTTCTGACATCCTTCAGGGACCCATGTACACTAGATAAAAATATCTGTGCATGTGTTTGTTTGCATGCATGGTGGGACGTCGGCATGTTCACGGACTAACGGAGAGATTAGCGTGTCAAGACTCGGCAAGGGTGTGTCATTGCCGGCTAATTTTGGAAACACAAACATGGAGAAAATATCGATGTGGGAAAACGTGGAAAAGGCAACGGGGAGGTTTAAATGCCCGGCCGAGATACAGTACAGGCACCAAGCAGTTCACCCTCCCAGACATTCGACTCGGGAAGAAAACTTGCTTTCATCCCGTTTCTCGTGTTTTCCGTTTTGTTTCTTCACGTTTTGGTCGCTTCGTCCGTGACCTTCTCGTGTTTGTCGTGTCGCGCCACCGTGCCGGCCCTGGAAATAAAATCTATCCATCCATTTTCTAAACCGCTTGTCCTGGTGAGGGTTGCGCTGGCAGCAGTCCAAGGAGAGCGGACCAGACATCCCTTTCCTCAGCAACAGATTCCAGCATTTTCTAAATTCAGCTCTTCCTAAATTCACACGATGGCCCAGTCGACTCGACCTGCCATCCTCAACACTCAGCGCCACTTGGCGAGAGGTCAACGTTGGTCGTTCAACGTGCTGACTCGTCCCCACCATGGGAACGTGGAATCTCACCACTGGCTGAAGGCCAGCACCGGAGATTAGTGCCAGCACATTGCTCATTAACAGTCAGGCAACCACTGACTTTGAGCAGTAATTGGTTGTAAATTCGTCTGGAATGATTGATCTATGCTCTCTAAAGCCTACTGCTTTAGGAATCGGTGTACTGCATACAGAGACGCTGCTAGGCAATTAAATTCACATCCAGAAGAAGCTTAAGAGGTTTCTAAAAAAGCTCCCGGCACATATTGTGAAACGTCGGACACCAGTCCATACACAGCACACAACAAACGTGACGAAGCATCCAGGAACTACACGGAACAACCACGAATCAACGGGTGCAACGCGCCCGGAGAATATGCGCACGTTACAAAAATACATTATTAGTATTATTATAATATGCAGGAGTGTCGCTCGATTTGAGAATCTCATTCACCTCGACTGAGACCCAGGATCTGAACCTTGGATCACAGCAATGCTGGCTCAAAGGCCTACCCAGGCCATAAAACCACCACAAGTAATAGCTCCTGCTTAAGATCACTTGTTTCCTAAGCCCTTCTCAAAACATCCATCGAGTGAAAAGCATTTCTGCGACTCGCTGTAGGGTATTATGGCCATTTTAGGTATCATTCGGTATTTTTCACGAAAAAACATTTCCGAGGGTTTGTTTAACTCTAAGTCACTGAACGCGTGACTTATTGTAGCATTACATTAAAAAAAACATCTTAGCGTTAACTTTCCTCCCCCACCGCGATAAATAGTTTGGCTGCTATCGAATACTTGGTTTGATATTTAATGCAACAGACACCCGCTCCGGGTGTCTGTAACCTAACTAAGCGTGCTTGTTGGAAAACGACTCAGGAATTTGTTTATAAATATGTTCCTTCAAAAGGCAGTCCACGGTGTCCATCTTTAACGTAAGCCAGAGCGCCATGTCCCAAGAACCTGGAATGCCGGCCTTAAAAAAGTTTCCCTTACGTGAAGGGAGGCCGGTTTGAACCGGTCTCGATCTGGGTTTGGGCCGGTCTGGGTTTGTTGTTTATGCCGGAAATAGCTGGTGGTTCATTCGCCTCAGCACACCGCCGTGCCCTGACCAAACAGAGATTCAACTGGGCTCGCAGTGCCAGGCCAACTAGATTCCAAAGCAATTACTCTCGCCCCGTTTTCATAAATCCCATCAACAACTCTTGCCACAAGATTATTTACTTTAAAAAAACAGCAAGCTGGCAAAGGCTGTGGAAACATCTTTTATCTAAACATTTATTAAATATATTACACTTTTACTTTTAAAGTGTCAACGCCGAAGCAAGCGCAAGGTTATGCTCGTCTTTGTTGGTAGTTCAGTGATGTAAATTCCACATTACTATGGCAACAGCTTAGACCTTCTACCTTGTGGAAACAAACTGTCAAAGATGGAATTGATTCGATATGTGTTGGCCAATAAGCTTGAAGGACGATGCATTGCGACTGATTAATTTTGCATGGTTACGCCACAAGTATGTGTGGCTACCTGCACGTTGGAGCCTTAGTAAAAAGGTGTTCACTTGGTGTTTAAACATCTTAACACAGTGTTCTTATTGCCGGTAAGGGTAAAAACTTCGTATTTTATACTTTATTTGTAACAACGGCAAAAAGCGTCCAATAGCGGTTCATCCTGCGATGCACTACCCACCTCCCCTGGCGCAATTTGAATCTCTATTCCACTTGACAAGCAAGCCGTGCTGGGCTGATCCGAGTCAGCCTCACTCAGGAGCCACCAAGTGGCATCCCCACCACATAGGCCGAGTCTTGCTGACATCACGCGCAATGAGCATGTAGAGACACACGGAGACTAAGCGGTGACGCTGCAGTCATCACTTTGTACCAGCTCGTACACGGCGGTGAAAGTAACTTACATTTCTAGCCGGTACAGCCGTATCACAACCCTTCTTTCCACCTTCTTCTGTCTTCTTTGCGATTCTTCGAAGCGCGATGGTTAAACTACAGTTTCCCATTTCTTTACACAGTTCTTTGCATTATTATTGAACTCTACAAGGTCTTTTGAGCTGCAGAGGTTGGGTAGTAGAGCGCAGACAAGGCAGTGTTCCATAGTATGGTCTTGCTTCTCCACATTCACAGGTGGTTGGACCGGTCTTGTAGCCCCATCTGACCAAAGCATCTTTTGATCGTCCCGTTCTAGTTCTCAGGCGGTTGAGTGTCTTCCACTGAATCCATGGCGCTTCTGAGCCAGGAGGGATCTTTCCACCTGTACTGTACTGAGTGTTTCGGCCTTTCTCTAACCAATACGCCGTACCGGACCGTACCGGCTTGCACCTCTGCTTGTGCCACATACGATGAACACGTCATCAGGCCTGACCTCCTTGCTTGGCCACACTCAGATGTCGAGCCACAGTTCCAACAAGTCAAAAATGTTGACTCATTTGTGTTGTCTCATTTGTATTGTCTTTATATAAAATTAGCAAGCATTGTTATTAAGCCATGAAATGCATTCTTCAATGTGCGTATCATGAGTGTAAGAGTCAATTGTAATTTAGGAATTCATTGTTCAATGCATCGGATTGACATTTAATCTTCATAGGTGCACTATAATGTCTGCCCAGTGCACTTTTTAATAAGATTTAGATGTTATCTATGGTAAGATTGTTCATAAAAATGGACTACTGTGCTGGTATCAGCCCAAAATATATGAAAAATTGTTACATTTTACAAAGATGCAATCACCTAAAATTACCTTTGTTCTCATGGCATCGATCAATTGGGAAATGCTACTCCTCATTCACAGAGCATCGATTTCCCATAAACCTGTATCAACCACACAGAAGAAGATGGACCGAGTCAACCACAACCAAGATCCGAACAGCCTTTGTGTCTCCAGATACAGCACGGCGGCATGCAGAGACACACTTGTATTGGGGTAGAACTGAAGCACAATTGCACTAAAACGCCACCATTAGACTGAACGGTTTAAATTCAAGGCTTCGTTTAAAAAAAATACATATTCATAAAACACTGATGAACCAATTACGGATGTAACTAATTTAATTAAAAGCAAATTCGCCAAATTGAGCATTTTTATCTAAATGGCAAGATACATTTTCGAGCGAATGTGTCAAATGTATAAATTGCCAAATAACCAGATGCCATCAATTAAACAAATACATTACACAGCGCGCCATTAACATAGTATAATCCCCTAGATCTCATAAATATTCCAAGTTTTACATGTTTACTTTGAAGGCATCTAGACGTGTTCGCGTGACAGGTCAAGGTCAGGTGACGCGTGCATTAGCCTCCATTCCTTTCACCCGCACCGTCGATTCCGCGAATTCTCACGATTTGGGGTGGCGATGTGATTCAGGAAAGAGTTCTGTTTATTCTTCATGACCTCATTTGTCTTCTTTACCCAGTTTATTTCACTCAATTATCCGAAATTTAATGGTGGCATATCATTTGCATTCAATTTGCATTCATTGTTAATCACCGTTCCTCACGCTCAGATCCTGCGTACATCAAGCGCGGAGGAAACTATTTTAAATGTTTAAAAGCATGTACGTAGGCTTATAGTGCATATTAACACCTCGAGAATGACGATGATGGATTGTTTGTTGTGTCGCAGGAATCCCGTAAAGAGCTTGCAAGGTCACTGGGCATTTTTCTGCTGCAATAATACACATCTAACTCGAATACTATCATGACCAATGTTATCCATAGTATCGCTCTTTTACGAGTTTTCACGTGACCTAAACTCATATAAAGAGCTATACTATCTATCTAGCTATGGTGATGCCTCTAAACTCCGAACTGTCATCTCATCCGTTCCAGAATTCCGAAGATGACGACAACGACGGGGACAATCACGACGATGCGGACAACAGGAAACGGGAAGAGAAACCCACGACGGCACCGAAGCAGGACAACAAGGTGCAGCCGCAGCAGCAGAAGCAACAACAACAACGGCTGAAGCAGCAACAACAGCAGCAACAGAAGCCGCCGCTGCAGAAACCGCAGCAGCCGCCGCCGGCGAAAGTGGAGGAGCAGCGCGCGGCAGACGAAGACCGCAGCAGCGACGACGACGACGAAGGGGTGGCGAGCGAGCAGACCGACGACGACGACGAGGAGGAGGAGGTGGAGTTCGTAAAGCTGCACGCCAAGGCGCCGGTGCGGGCGAGCCCCGCGGCCAAACCCGCCGCCGAGCCCGCGCCCGAGAAGAGGCTGGCGGCGGCGGCGGCCACGCTGAAGCCGTGCCCCGTCAGGAAGGCCGCGTCGCCGGCACCGGCCGCGGCATCGTCTTCCGGCGACGCCAACGGCAACCCGACCGTTGCCGAGGAGGTGCTGGAGCGCGTGCGCGACAACGACCCCGGCGTCACCGAGGTGAACCTCAACAACCTGGACAACCTGACGGCCGACACCATGGGGGAGTTCGCGCGGGCGCTCGCGGCCAACGGGCGCGTGCGCGCGTTCAGCCTGGCCAACACGCGCGCCGACGACCGCGTGGCCGCCGCGCTGGGCGCCATGCTCAGGGAGAACGCCAGCATCTTGAGCCTCAACATCGAGTCCAACTACATCAGCGGCAAGGGCGTCCTGGCCATCGTGAAGGCGCTGCAGGTGAACAGGACGCTGACCGAGCTGCGCTTCCACAACCAGCGCCACATCCTGGGCGGCAAGGTCGAGATGGAGATGGCCCAGCTGCTGCGCGAGAACGACACGCTGCTCAAGCTGGGCTACCACTTCGAGCTGGGCGGCCCGCGGATGAGCGTCACGGGCATCCTGAGCAGGAACATGGACAGGCAGCGGCAGCGCAGGCTGCAGCAGCAGAAGCAGGACAGCGCCGCCAGCCCGAAGCCCGTCAACAAGCTGCTGAACATCGCGTCGCCCAAGGGCTCGCCCGTGTCGTCCCCGAAAACCTCCCCGTGTCCGTCGCCGCTCGCCACCAAGAAGGAGGTGAAGAGCGCGGCCCAGAAGCCGGAGGCGCGGGCACCGGCCGCTAGCCGGGCTGGCCCCCGTGCCTCCGCGGCTCCCGCGGCTCCCCCGGCTCCTCCTCCGCCGCCTCCACCACCTCCTCCTCCTCCGCCGCAGGAGCAGAAGGTGCCGGCCAAGCCGACGCGGAAAATCGCCGAGATCATCAAGGAGCAGGACAAGGGCAAGAAGGGCAAGAAGAGCAAGACGGAGGAGCAGGGCGGCGGCAAGAAGGCCAGGCAGGCGCGCAACGGCGAGTCCAGGCAGCTAGCCGCGCTCAAGGGCTCGCTGCGGCCCGTCTCGAAGGCGTCCGCGGAGAGGCAGCCGCAGCAGGAGGGCGGCTCCAGGCCCTCGACGCCGCAGGGCAACTCGCACGACCAGCTCATGGACGCCATCAAGGGCAGTTCCATCAAGCAGCTGAAGAAGGTGAGAGCGTCGGCATACGGTCGGGTTGGTCGCACTTCACCCGGCGGTGTGGAGCAGCGATTTTAAAAGTGTGGGGGTGTTCCAGGGGTGGTGGGACATGAGCACCGCAACCCCCCGGGCTTCGGGCCCCCGCGCGTACCGTACTTCAACTGTTTACTCTTGCCGCCCTGCTGGCCTAGTGGGTTGGTCAAATGGCTGCGATTGTCCGGATGGCCGTTCAATCAATCTAACTTGACCGATAGGATGGGACGGAATCCGAGTTCGAATGCCGCTCAAGGCCAACACCAGTGACGAATTTCTGAACCGGTCCTGGGCCTCCCCTAGGTCGACTCAGCCTTTAAATTAGGACCTAGTGCGGTGTGTAAACATTGTCACTAGGGAGACAAAGGCGGCCGGGCGTGGTGCTGGTCACCCACCTCCCCGTGTGCTGTGTCGGCCTCCGAATCAACGGGTGCAACGGCCCCGGAGAAAATGCGCGCGTTACAAAAGTAGATTATTATTATAAACCCTATCACCTGTTTGAAACCCTATCACCTGTCCACTGTCCATACCTCATAATAATAACAATAAAACATGTTGAGTCCATTAGCCTGTGACCCTTCGGGACTAATGTGACTCAGCGCAGTGTGTTGAACAAGCACATTTTTGACCCGTGCAAACTTCTACGGTGCTCATTAGTCAACGCTCTCCTGGATGAGTCTTCCTAATCCTATGTTGATCGTGGGGGTGGTTACCCATTCTTCACCACGCTGGTCATTGTTAGCGAACAAGCATCCATGGACAGTTCGGATAAACATCGCCACCGATGTTTAGCCAACGCCATGAATCAAACTAGGTCACCGGGTTCGTAGCAAAAAAAATGATAACCAAGTTCTTCATCATGTACGCAAGATAAAACATAAAAAGTGATCCTGCCACCTTCGCACTATAAAGGAGTGCCACCGCGAGGTTGTGATGAAAGGCCTATTGAAGAAACGCGATGAAAATAGTTTCTGTGAAGTCAGGATATCTCTTGGGGCGTTATCCATGACCGTGACACGAGGCTTCGCTGCCTACGGGGAGTTTCACGAAATACGTCCGTTACGTTTTGCTCCGGCGGCGGTAACACAATTGGGATATAATTGGACGGAAGAAGCCGAATACATACATGGAGAATTACACGGTTATATACAGCTCATGGCAAAGCAGGCATGAATAAGTAAACACAACAGCAAAGTGGGGTGACTTAACGGCATTATTTGGGGGTTTGTTTGGCTGAAATATCTCCATTGAATTATGCGTTTGATATCACATTCGTTTCACTAAGCCGCTCGCGGTCACGCGTGACAAATACCGTATCAGCACGAGAGCCGCAAATCTCTCCGCTTACCGCGTGAAGCCGCCTTGGCGTTCGGGGCGAGGTCCCAACGTTTCCGCTCCACTCGCCGGGAGCCGGCGTCACTTCCACCGAAGCCGGCTCCCGGCTCATGACAAACAACACGCGGCACAACCGGGGGGGGTGGGTGAAAGAAAATTACATTTCTTACCGGCAGGCGCGTCGCAGCCGCGGGTGTTACGGGTGTTGCGACACCCGCACTTTCAAAGAAACATGATTCCATCCCCCCCCCACTTTTTCCTGAGGTAGTCTGATGAAACGAAACAGAGTTCCCAACACGTGAAAACCTGTTGGTCAAGTTAGATTGATTGAACGGCCATCCAGCCAATCACAACCGTTTGACCAACCCACTAAGCTAGGGCGGGGATGATGGACATTGGACAAGAATAGTGGTGGATTTGCAGCAAAGCGATGGACGGACCACGTGTGGTGAAAAAAAAATGATGAAAATGAGCAGCCATGAAGAAGGGAAATAACTGAAGAGTTAATAATAATAATAACAAACTCGATTTATAATGTACACATATTAATTGCATCTCGAAGGAGTTAATTCGAAGAGAGAATGACTCAGAGGCGCAAGGAAACCGCAGAGTGGCGGAAGAAGCAGCCAGGCGGTTTGCTGGCGCCAACATATTGCCACACACTGCGTCCTATGTATTATGGTATCATCGGTGAATTATTTAATGAGCGTTTGTTGGGGGTCAAGGTAGAAGCGTTCACGTCGCGATCCCTGTCAGGTAATACTTGGTATTGCCTGTCAGGTAATACTTGGTATTGCCTGCGAATTCTACCAAACACTTCGAAGCCGAGCTGAAAGACAACGATGTCCAGAGGCTGACCATCGTGCTTCGAAGAATCGCAAAGAAGAAGAAGAAGCGTTTGTTTAGTTGGTTTAGTAAACCGGGAAAGCCGGAGGAACCCCACACAGAGCAGGGGGAAAAACACAGACAAACTCCACACAGAAAGGTGCCCGAGGTGGGAATCGAACCGCCTCGGGCAAGACCATTCTTTCCGCGTGTCGCAGATGTTATGACTGCACCACCCTGGCGCGTTGAGGATAAACGCCCGGCAACAATACAAGTCAGACACCAGCTGCCACTGACGTGCAGTGCTTGGAATTGAAGGTCGCTCACTAGGATCATGGCACAGTGTTCCATATTCGCCGCATCCCCGCTCCTCACCGTGCGTTATACATAGACACGCACACAGCACATTCTGTGCACATGTGTGTGGCTCGAACTCGATTCGATTCTTCGAAGCGTGATGGTCATATGACAGCCTCCCTCCGCAACAAATTCTTCTTTATTTGCAGACAGCCCTTCAACATTTAGAGATACATAATAGTCAGTGCTGGCCTCAAAGGCGGGCATTGGCCTCTCTTCTTGCTCCAGACTGAGGGGCTTCTGGCATCTGTTGAGCTTCTGGACATCGTTGTCTTTCAGCTCCTCGGCTTCGAAGTGTTTGGTAGAGTTTGCAGGTGATACCAAGTATGACTTGACAGGGATCGCGACGTGAACGCTTCTACCGTGTGTGGCTGAAACCATTAAGATCCTCCGCGTGTGACTGACTGCCACGAAAATTTTAAAATATATGTATTAGTCTTCCGTCACAATCCAATAGCGGATGAAAGGACGTGTAAATGTGCACGGACATTTATATTAAACCCCGCTGTCACCGAAATGATTTATTTTCTGTGTTACATAATCGCGACTATTGAACTAAAAATAATGTCACGTACATTTATGCCTCCACACTCAAACAAAAGTTGGTGCTCATCTCCATTGGAGACCCTGAGACAGCAGTCAATATTCCACATTCCTATGGCAGGCGCTTCTCTCTAGAAAATCATGCGCGTCTCTAGAAAATCACTGCTGTCAACTTCCAACAACGTGGTTCTTATTTAATTGATGTACCGGGTTGGGCCCTATAGAAGGGACAATTCTTGAAAGGTGAGAGACGGGTATGCCGTGACCGATGTTAAGAATATCTCTCAAGGAAACGAGGTGGAATTGAGAAAGGAGAGCCTAGGCAGCGGTTACTACATTTCTCGAGAAGGTAAGGTGAGACTTTGGATGGTTTGGAAATGTTGTTATTTTTGTTATGTGATGAGAAGAGACGAACATGATGCATCGAGAAGGGCACTGGAGATAGGTGAGCCATAGATTCTCACCCATAAACTCGCACAGAGATTCAAAGGCTCACACAGAGACCCATAAACTTGCATAGCAAGACAGACTCGCATAGCGAGCCATAGAGGAGGAGGAGTATAGAGATGCCAATGGTGAAAGAGCAGAGGGAGGACAGGAGGAGTGAGGGTGAGATGGGAGATTGTGGCGGAACGAGATGCCGGGACAGTGGATGAGACGAGAGAAAAGGAACAGAATCAAAGCTCACGGCGAGAGAAAGTCTGAGCAGCTGACACCACACAATGATGGACCGTTTGACCGACATAAAGGTCCGAGTCAAACCACGACTGGGATGTTAACCCATAACCTTTCCACAGTTGTCATAGTAAGAACTGGCAGAATTTAAAAAAATGTACAATGTTGTGCTTTGAATGCCTTTAATTTAAAACAATCGGATGGACTGTCACGATGCAATCAGGCAGAGATTATTAAAATTTGCAGCATAAACGGAGCCTTTGACTCCCTATTGCTGTAAAGTCAGTTTGTTTTGCGAGAGGATTTATCCCAGTTTGAGAAAACGATTTTTCTGCACAGTTAGACGCAACGTTGCACATTTAACGGATCACGTTGATTACCTCGGACATGTTTGCTCTCCAAATGCACTGCGACGTATTAAATAGTTGTCCCCACATGCAACCATAGCATGCGACTCGTGTGCATACATCGCATTAAGAATATGGAATATATTACTGGGCGACAGCGCGTAATGAGGTTTTTACGCTGAACGGGCCAAAAAGTGTTTGTGGATGGCTCTTGCTGATAGCATCGGACAACCCGACAGAATTAGATTAACTGCCCTGGCCACTGATGGGACTTATGAGCTGAAATTGTTCCAGAATGTGCCTGCTTAAACAAATGGTTCTCGGTAGCATTGCTCCAAAAGGCCTGCAAGCCACGGGAAACGAATGTTATTTTTATACACGGAGAGACAGTTTTGTCCGATTATTTATTCATCAAACACATCACTACTATATTGTTTGCTCTTCTCTCCAGCCTCGACGTGTACACCATTGCCAAAGGCAGCCCATTAAAGTTTCCGTAAAAAAAAGAAAAACCCCGTGAATAAGGCATACGCTATAAGGAAATTAAATGAGAGAGAATTGAGAAAAGGCAATTCTACCATTAAGGTTCACCTTATCACCGACACAGAGCCAGATCATCTTGGCTCATATATTTCCTATTAGTAGCGGGTCTAAAAATAACGTGTGAATTGGCACAGCACCAATGCAACTATCAATTATCGTTACCCTCCAAGGAACCCCTACCCAAGTGACTCCTGGAAGAGCCTGTGGTGTATCGGCTAGGCTGCTCTGTGTTCTAAGCTGCACCGCTTATAAATAGCCGTCCGCCTGTGACAGCAGCGTTACCTAGATTTTCTTGCAAAATGTAAAAAGAACAGATTCTGCAGGCTTGCACACTAATTATAGAGACTGACTCACGGTCATATCATCTGGATTTCAAATCGCGATCAGGAATCGACCCAGCCTATCCTCTCGCAGGAGTCGATACAATTAGTACTCTCTTGTGGGGGAGTCAGCCCTGGTTTCGCTATGGACGGACTTGGTCCTTACCATGGGAATGTGGAATTGTCTCCGCTGGCTCAGGATTGCCAATAGTAAACACGTCATTACTGGTTTGAGCAGGAACATGCTTCCAAGCCATTTTATATGTTATTATTATTATTGAGAAGACTGAGATGGCAAAAGCCCAGGAAGGCCCTGATATAGCACTAGATGACATTTTCATCATCATTGTCCGAAACCGCCTAATCCTGTACGGGTTGCGGTGAGCCGGTGCCTATCCCGGCAGACAGAGGGCGCATGGCAGGGCTATACCCAGGATAGGACGCCAGTCCATCACAGGGCACCGGGTTGCAATTTTTTTGTGAAGGCAGAATTCTGGTTACACCATCTAATGCAGGGGTGTCCAAACTTTTTTTCCTGAGGGCCACATACAGAAGCCGTAGTTTGGACACCCCTGATCTAATGGGTACTTGCTAACAGCATTATGCCCAGCAGTACAGTCCTACGGTACTGTATATGTAAAATACTAAAATGTGGATTTCTGTCTACATGCACTGTTGCAAGCATTATTTCTGTAAATTACATTAACCATTACAATGTTCCTTAATTTGCCATCACCTATTTGAAATATCTAACAAATTTGAATATTTAGTTTTAATCATTCCATCATCAATCATGCTCAAATGGCTCACATTATCTTTTGAAACGTTTATAATGAAGAAAATAAATCATATTCTCGAAGAACAATTATGGTTAC
This sequence comes from Geotria australis, assembly GCA_036362915.1. Classification (NCBI taxonomy): domain Eukaryota; kingdom Metazoa; phylum Chordata; class Hyperoartia; order Petromyzontiformes; family Geotriidae; genus Geotria; species Geotria australis. The sequence goes on along the minus strand of JAZEWU010000025.1, from coordinate 6,690,060 downwards.
TGTTAGCGTACTTGTGATGCAATGTTCCCAAAGTGTTTACAGGCTTTAAAAATTAGTTTCAAAAGGTGATCCTCATTTGAGCAGAGCAGTAACCATGCAGAGCGCCGACTGTTTAATTAGGAATTATGACGTTGGCCAGGCATCGTTGGCTATGCGCTTCCTATGACACACAGCAGGCTGTGTTAGAGAATAACACAAATATCAAACACTGTGCTGTGAAATGCCACAAACAACTTTCAAAGTTGGCATTTAAGAAAGTAGTCTGCAGGGTTTTAAGATCTTAACACTTTTTCTCATTGCTGGAATGGGTTAAACCTCGTATATTTTATATGGAATACACTTTATATTTTCTGGAATGTTGCTAGGATGGCTTGGCGCAGGCATAAGGCGCTACCTCTACAGCTCAAAGCATGCCCATCTATAATTGTCCTATGTTATTATACTCCATTTTCCAATGATCATACGAACAGGTTTATACGGCATAAGGCGAGATTGATGCGGTATGCCACAATTATGCCCAGATCAGAGTTCCCAACTGTTACGGCGGAAATTAAGCACTTGCTTTACGCTTGTTGGGCTGTGTTCAGTAATTGCAATTTTTTAAAAAAAATCCACTTATTTTACCATCGTGTTGCCTCATGCGGGCAGTAACCTCTGGGTCTCAGATGTTCCATCTCAGTATTAAACAGGGGATACGTTTTTATGTTACAGCCCCACAACTCACCGAGATGACAGTGGAGTTGTTGCAATCGATTTTTATATTTTATACGTGGCAGTCTAGCGGAAATACCACGAGGCATTCCGCAGTAATAAAGAAAACATATTAACCTGTCTGATCCAGCACCAATGACTGACAATGTTATACTCCGCCAGCGAGCTATGATGTCCGGTAACCTAAAATATAAATATTGTTTACACGGTTAAACTTAACTTCAATGCATTGCAATGCAACAGCACGCTATATAATGGATGTACGGATTTCATGCAATTCAACTAAGAATTCTGTCGATTCAACTTAAATTTCTGCAAATGTCTGTTAGCTCCCAGTACAGGAACAGTAATCATTCTTGTACCACAAAGCAGTCCACCGTTCTGCCTGCACTCCCATAAGAGGTGGACGTCATAACAACACATAGATCTATTCTGTATATATCGTACTCAGCTTCACATAGACACACTTGGAACTCAGAACGCCTGAGGATGCCTCCAACGTGGCAGGCGAAACGTCGCAAAGGAGAGAGAGGGAGCGCTCGACGCGGCTATGCCAAAAAACAGCTTTGAAAAGCAACTATCAGTATTCATTCTTGTTTGGCAAGCGTCAAATAATGTTGAAGAAACACCAGCTTAATAAAAAACAACAGCACGTGCTCTTCACCATTCTAATGCGACAAGCACCTCTGATCATCGTCATCAGAAACCGCTTAGTCCTGTACAGGGATGCGGTGAGCCGGAGCCTATCCCGGCAGACACAGGGCGCAAGTCAGGGCTATACCCCGGATGGGACGCCAGTCCATCACAGGGCCCAGCGAAAACCCATGCAAGCTCCACACAGAAAGGCATCCGAGCCGGGATTCGAACCCGGTGACTTCTTGCCGTGAGGTGGCAGCGCTACTCACCGCTGTGCCACCGTGCCGCCCCGCACCTCTGATGTCACACGTTAATACACTCAGCAGACACAGTAACGTGTTTCTCTTTTGTTGTTTTTCCATTTAGGTGGAAGTGCCCAAACTTCTGCAGTGATGAAGCTGAACTGACAGCACAGTGCAGGCTCAAATGGAAGGATGAAAGTCAAGAATGATGTTAAAGAAACAAAATGCACCGAAACTCCTCCGACTTTCAACTCGGTGGCGCCCAAAGAGCTGTGGATTTTTCTATAAGGGATACGTGTCCTGCTTAATGTACCGTGAATGTAAGCGGGTGGTTTTATTACATGCGATGTTCTGCGGTGTCGAGGGTGTCGTTTCCCTAATGAAGACGTATTGTTATGATGTTGTTATGACGCCAGTTTCATTTGAATCTGGTTGAGAGCTTTTTGAAGTCCTTTTTGCGAAACTGTCTAAACGAGCTTTGGATGTACATGTTTGTATATGCGCTCATAGCTACTACTGTGCTTTTGAAGAAATGTCACCCGATATAATGCCACCGGATTAAAGGTTCTCATACGCAGAATACACGACGCAGTTACATGTACTGTAGCTAATTTCAAAGCAGTTAACCATATATATTCACGTGTTTTCGGTCATTTAGAAACCTAGATTGTTAACGGTGTTACGTCGTTCTCATGATAAATTATCGTGGGAAATGCTGACACTGACAAAGGCCACTTTGTGTCTGTGACCAATAATTATTTCACACGGAGCAAACACTGAACTCGGTTCATGCACTCGATTGTCACCTCTTTCAATCGGATACGAGTTACGTAATTTCATTAAGGCCATAGTAGTTTCAGATTGTTGGAATAAAAATGTGTGTTAGATATTTCCTAAAGCGATCAATACAATTCAGTTGAATCAATAATTCATTCATTCATTGTCAGAAACCGCTTAATCCTGGACAGGGTTGCGGTGAGCCGGAGCCTATCTCAGCGGACAAAGGGCGCAAGGCAGGGCTATACTCAGCATGGGACGCCGGTCCATCACAGGGTCAACAGGCCAATTAACCTATGCAGCATGTCTTTGAACTGTGGGAGGAAACCGGAGTGCCCGGCGAAAACGCACACAGACACGGGGAAGAACATGCAAACTCCACACAGAAAGGCACCCGAGCCGCGATTCGAAGCTGGGACCTTCTTGCTGTGAGGCGGCAGCGCGACTCACCGCGTCACCATGCAGCCTCTGAATCAAGAAATTGTTACGTGAAAATTCGAGACTAGTATTTTTAGGCAAAAGGTCTGTGATCTATACAATATTAATACCGTGTACTCGTGCCACCATTATTTCATGGTTATGTTTAGAATACAAAATCCAATCTGTATTTTTTCGCCGTTTAAAACTGTAATGAACCATGCCACAAACTGTCTTAAGTTTTTGGAACTTAATTTTGCATTAAGCAGCAGACAGCTAATACTAGGAGTGTCTGCATAGGTTTTTCAATGAGCTTCATGTATACAATCCAACGTGTTAGTTTTACCTTGTTGGCCAGGATGTCTCACACCAAAGGCTCAACACACCCCTTGTAGTGAAATGGAAAACTCCGTAGTTGATAACAGATGCAGGTTGTAATCTGTGGACTGAACCATTCCTGAACGGGGTGGCTATAATCATAAATCTTACCACGGGGCTGTATCGCCTGCTCTCGTTTGGGCTCAAAGTGTGATTTATCTTGTTGTCAATTCTATCAGTATGTGGGCTAATGTTGCAGTTACGTCACACGTTGCATTTCGCATTTTATAACCCAATAACACAGCGCGTATATGGAGTTATTTTGCAATGCCTAAATGCACTTTTTCTTAAGAATAAAATACCAACAGTATAATTTTGACATTGTGCCTTAGTTTTGCAAAAACCTTCGCAATAAAGGGTGTCATAAAAATTAAAGTGTTCGTAAAAACGAAACGTGTCTTTTTATTAACTCTTTTTACAATATATTAAATGCACTGCCTGTAGCACTAGCGTTTTTGTAAATTACAATAACAATAAAAATGGTTATATATACCACTGAGTTAATGTCTTATATTTAGTTGTATGTGTCGAGGAACGGGGGACATCTCTGGCAAGCTGAGAGAAGCAAGTCGGTCTTATTTTTAAAATATCTCCATCAGGCATCATCCACGTCCATTTCATAGCTTCCTTCACTTTGCAAAATCATTCATTCATTCATTGTCAGAAACCGCTTAATCCTGTACAGAGTTCCTGTGAGCCGGAACCTATCCCGGCAGACACAGGGCGCAAAGCAGGGCTAAACCCAGTATGGGACGCCAACTCATCACAGGGCACTGGGGGCAATTTAGTCCAAAGGCCAATTAACCTATTCAGTAGCATGTCATTGGACTGTGGAAGGAAACCGGAGTGCCCGGCGAAACCCCATGCGGACATAGGGAGAACATGCAAACTCCACACAGAAAGGCACCCGAGCCGAGATTCGAACTCGGGTCCTTCTTGCTGTGAGGCGGCAGCGCTACTCACCGCGCCACCGTGCCGCCCCACTTTGCAACATGTGTTTGTTATGTTCAAGTCTTTGCTGACTGGGAACCACAACAGATGCTTACCTGTTCTCATTTCGCACTCCAATGCCAAACTTTCCAATGACATTACACATTGTATAATATTCCCTGCTAATGGCATCTTTACACGGCTTCTAATATCACATTTGCAGCACATACGCACTTATACATTGCCATAAAAACCATTGGGAAGCTGCAAGATTTGAACCATTAGTTTTGTGCAAATTGCCCAAAATACAGATCCCACTGAGAAACTCAGTCCTGCACTAATCAAATTCTAGTTGCATGACAACATAAATCAGTCCACAATGCCGTTATGTAACATTACCAGAGATTTACATATTGACCTGATATTTCAGTATTAATAAATGTGGCAAATGTACAATATATTGAGTTTGGGGTAACAAAAATAGCACGATGTATTTTTGTCGTTACTAATACATTTAAAAAATAGCTTGTACCCGGCTACAATGTTCACATACGTGTACAAAAAATGCCGCTTGTTTAGATTGAAATATTGTAATGGCTGTGGCTGTTGGGGAGCACCTATTGAGGCTGTAATAGCACGTGGTGATCTAGCCTGACCATAACCGATGTTGAACAAGTAAAGCCAGATAAATGTTTTTTAGGCTGAGCCGATCCAAGTGAGTCACAGGCCAAGGTTAGATTGAAATCGCCGTGAGTGTTTTGCATCAAGGCCAGGAATTATAGTACAGTACTAACCGCGATGCCATACATCATAGGCATGCACATAAGCTGAAGTCAAAATACACACGGGTGCCACATGGACACAGAACAAATATGTAACTCCGCTGAATTCAGTTTCGCATTAAACGCCTGAGGATGCTTCCAACGTGGGAGTGGAAACGTCGTGAGGGAGAGCACTCGATACAGCTATCCAGAAAGAACAGCTCTGAAGAGCAACCATCAAAATCTATATTTTCACATTTATAAGGATAGAACAAACAGGTTTGCATCGAGCATGTTATTCTTCACATTATTTGTGAAGAAAATCAACCGTGACTTTGAACACGTGTGCGTGTGGCTAGGGCAGTGAGTGGCACCTGAGCTCTATTACTGGACATTGCATGTGGTATCTGTTTTGAGCCTCCCCTAAGTTAACTCAGCCTGAATGTTTATCGTGGAGTAAACAAACATCCCGACACTGGGGAAGGCACGGGGCAGCTGGTCTCCACGCGACCACCATGCCTAGCGTAACGGCCTTAATAGCCGATTGCTAACAGCACTTTCGCAAAGTCTCTTCAGCTCAATGTGGCAATGTCGTATTTCCATGAGCGTGTGCATGACAACACTGTACTATATATGTTTATGTTGCCTATAAACAAACCGCACTTGCTCCTTCTGAACATAATACGGCAGGTAAGATTTCGCGACACGTCAAATCTATACGATGATAAAGAGCCGTTTCCAGAAACGTGACCTGCTCTATTTTCTTTCCTCTTTCGGACCACGTTATTGATGAATGTGTTGAGTTTGTAACGTGCGGCCTGCAGAAACTGCGGGGCGGTGGCAGCAGTGAGCGTCAAATCACTGACTGTCACGTGGCTCGTCGGTGAAGCTCCCGTCAAGCCCGCTGCAGTTGCAACATATGTCAGGATATATCACCATCCATCCATTTTCAGAAACCGCGTAATCCTGTGCAGGGTCGCGGTGAGCCGGAGCCTATCCCGGCAGACACAGGGCGCAAGGCAGGGGGTCTACCGAGGATGGGACGCCAGTCCATCGCAGGAAGATATATCACGAAGGCCGCATTTGGAACCGTCACCCGTTCGTGTAGATATTTGGTTAGGAGCGCGATTTGTGTTTTTGTTTTGCTGTTCCAAACAAGTTAGCTCATAAAATATTAAAAGCAACACAATGTTAGCGTTGCATTTTTTAATGGCGATTTACAAGATTTTATTTGCTAACTGTAACAGCCAATCCTTCTTAAATATACGGGGGGGGGAAAGCTCAGACTCGTAAATGGCACTGCCCCAATCACCGCGTTATCGATGAGCGTGTTTAGTTTATCTGTCCGCTGTGCTCACGCACCATTGCCAATGTAGCAGCATTGCCAAATAACGTCTTGTAAAAAAATGCAATTTGACACAGATGTTTTTTGGGGTCAGAAACACATTGCAAGGGAAACGTGGACCACACCGTCAGATGAAATGAACAAACCGATTTCACATCTGCTCTCCATGTCAGCACAAGCAATAGATCGTCGTCATCAGCCATGATCCATCCGCTGCTGGATTATAGCCTCTGCAAGGCGTGCACATATTGTGAGCAAACAGGTCAATACTAATCAATGACCTGTGTTAATGTGGATGTGTACCGTTAGCACGCATCAGGGGAACCGGAGTGTGCGATTGCAACATTTTTACTCGTTAAAACTTTTTGAACGCATCGTCATGATCACCGGGACGGCACGGTGGCGTAGTGGGTAGCGGAAAGGCCCCCGAGCCTATCCCGGCAGACACAGGGCGCAAGGCAGGGCGGCACGGTGGCGTAGTGGGCAGCGCTGCCGCCTCACAGCAACAAGGACCCGGGTTCGAATCTCGGCTCGGGCGTCTTTCTGTGTGCAGTTTGCATGTCCTCCCCGTGTCCGCGTGGGTTTTCGCCGGGCACTCCGGTTTCCTCCCACAGTCCAAAGACATGCTGCCAGGTTAATTGGCCTACTGAGTAAATTGCCCCAGGTGCCCCGCAATGGACTGGCTTCCCATCCTGGGTATAGCCCTGCCTTGCGCCCTCCCTTGCGCCCCTGGCTCTGAAAATGGATGGATGGTCATGATCATCACACCGTGCTCGCCAGCCACATAAAGCCTTCGCTGGTGGGCACGCTCTCAGTAAGCCAAGCCTGTCACTCGTGCGCAATGTCACACATCTTGGCAGAGGGCCGACACCTGTTTCGTGTTAAGAACGAGCATGCCTTCTGAAGCTGCCTCACCCCTCAAACTTAGAACGACAGCTCCACTCTTGTGCCTCGTAAACACTGCAGGGACAAGGTCTCAGGAGACTGGGTTCCAGGCAACCCCAAAAACTAGTAGTGGAACGATGCGACAAATTATGCCACATCGATTATTTAGCTGGGGCGGCACGGTGGCGCGGTGAGTAGCGCTGTCGCCTCACAACAAGAAGGTCCCGGGTTCGTATCCCGGCTCGGGTGCCTTTCTGTGTGGAGTTTGCATGTTCTCGCCGTGTCCGCGTGGGTTTTCGCCGGACACTCCGGTTTCCTCCCACAGTCCAAATACATGCTGCTGCATACGTTAATTGACCTGCAGGGTCCGTCCCTAAGGTGGCAAGTAACCTCACCAGGACTCGCTGAACCAATACAGTTACTAAATGTAACAAATGCGATATTATGCCACGTCTACAAGTGATCAAATATAAAAGGAATATTCCCCAAACCTGGTATGAGCGCATTTTCAAAATACCACATAAAATATAAAGCATATTTTGACGATGCTGTTGAAATTTTGATAAGGGTTCAACTTGACCCGTTCTGCATTCGGCAACAATACAATGTCCATCGCTTCAAGCTGTGAAAAGTCTCCTTCGTGACATCAGTTAAACTCCGAAACAGAGCTCCCATTGTCATCACCTTGGCCGCATAGGATTATCCATTTAGCGCTGGTTTTTATTGCGAGGTTGTGAGAAACACAACCCAACTTTGCATTAAAGTGTCGGGTGTTTTTAATCATCTTCACGAGAGTCATTGCGACCCCGGTTTACACACAGCCCAACCGACGGACAGAGCTAAAGCTGCAACGCATTCATTGCTGACCAACATACCGCTGTGCTGAAGTAGTAAAGAATCGGCACGTTTTGTTCACGCGACAAACCTTACTCAGTGGAGGCGCGTCTACGACACTTACTCACTACGTGACCCAACCCATAAAAAGGGACATACATGTATTATGGATAAACAATGGTCACGAAAGCCTTCACGTTAAATTTGCTGACTATCTATTCTTAATAAACTTGAGAACCCGATATAAAAACCGGGGGCTTCCTGGATTTCAAGCGCAATGCTCAGCATCGCTGTCTCCAGAACACTGACAGGAAGGAGCTCTCCAGCCCCCTGGGCCATGCCATCACATCCCACTGTGTGTGCATTCAACACATGCTGCGTGTTTGGCTTGAGCTCCCGGAGCAGTTACAAGCGACACTGCTCGCTACCCAAGCACTTTTCACAGCAGCGCAACTCTCCCGCTGGTCCGCAGCTCTAAACCCGGTGTCTGTTTAACTCTGTGTACATAGCAGCGGGCGCAATGGATACCGCAGCGAGTGCCGACAAAACGCAGATGGGCGCAACGCTTTGCAAGACGTTCGATCTTTCAACGGCGCACGATGCCCTCCCCAGGTGCATTCAAGTCCCGTGCAAGTGCGGAGTGTTAGGGAAATTGTCAGTGTGAAAGCAGCCAGAAGCTTTCAGGTCTGCCTTACACATGATCAAAGATAGTGTCTCGGTAACACTAGCCGCCAGGGATGGGCGCCGAATTAAATCCGAGTTGAAACCATCCTCCCACCGCATCCATACTAATTGGAAGCAAGCGAACTGCCGGACAAACGGATCATTATATGAAGCTGACGGTGTGGATTCAGTGGTGGGGGGGGGAATAATCCTTGATCAGTGTGCAGGCTTAGCGAGGTGCCGTGTTGTGGTGTTGCCCTGACCTTTCCCGTGCAAGTGTACGGCTTAAACATGCAGACAAATATAACTCGCTGTCAATTTGGCTAAGCCGTTTCAGCAACCGCACTTTTAGTTTAGACCTATTGACATTCTCAACAATGGGCAAATAGCAATGGAAATAGCCTCATAAAATATTTAGCGAAGCATTACCGGCGTGTGCTCTGTGTTTTAAACTTCATACGTGCAAAATATGACGATCGACATTTTCACTTGGTTTTGTATGAGTTTTTGAACTGCTATTAAATTGATAACGCAGCGATGGATTACACGTTGTGTGGGCATGCAAAGTATATACTGGCAATGTCCTATGGGAAGTGTTATTTGTGACTAGCTGTTGTGTACGTGAGTTGCGCTGCCGCCACCCCATAGTAAGAAGGCGCAAGGTTCGAATCCCGGCTCGGATGCCTTTCCGTGTGGCGTTTGCATGTTCTCCCCGTGTCCGCGTGGGTTTTCGCCGGGCACTCCGGTTTCCTCCCACAGTCCAAAGACATGCTGCTGCATAGGTTAATTAGCCTGCTGACTAAATTTCCCCGGGTGCCATGTGATGGATTGGCGTCCCACGATGGGTATAGCCCTGCCTTGCGCCCTGTGTCTGCCGGGATTGGCTCCGGCTCACCGCAACCCCGCACAGGATTACGCGGTTTCTGACAATGGACGAGTGAATGTATTAAGGTGTGCGTTACAACCAGATTGTGAGATCGAGCGGACTCAACGGACACACGGGAATTATAACAGCTGCCAGAGCTTGAAGGTGGCGACAGATCGAAGATGCGGAAGGAACTCGTGCCGACAGCACCTGATGACGACGATTGAAGTGTGAAACGACCGCGATACTTTGAAAGGTAAGCGCGTACAGTATTTGCACGCAGCGTGTGCGGTTCGATGAAACGCAATCAATACAATACAACGTATAGGGCTAGCCGTGTAGTAGTAGGTGCCACGCGAAATATCACGTCCAAAGAAGATCTGGACAAGTTGGGGGCAGAAGTGACAGCTGCAAAGGTTGCAGGGAAAATGCATGCATTCGCGGCCAGGCCGACACTGCATGGATTTATGAGGAAACCAAAGAGTACAACTCAATTATTAAAACTAGCAACGATGCGGCACCGCTGGCCAGGTGGGGATGTACCTTTATAACTCAAGACAGGTCGCCTTAAGAGAGAAAAATCTCAACGTAACGGGCATCTATTCAATGGACTCGGGAAGCAACGGAAGCTGTCCGCTACGTCAGAGACAGCGGTCTGCATTGAAAATAATGGAAATTACATTTTTTATTTTAGTATTTTTATTCTTCAAATTATATACCTGTATTACTCTGTTTAATGATACTCAATATATAGGTTGTTGTAAGATATGGTCATTACTCTGTATATAAGATCATCATATAAACATCTGTATTTAACGAACATTGAGATGTAAACACTAAGCAGCACTGCTATTGGCTGAGAAGCTACCCAAGCGGCATGCGTTTGCTGAGTGGCTGCCACGCCACCCACGGTCACGCGCAACAATATCGTAAAAGGTATCGTAAGGTGAAATTTGATCGTAATGTGATACTAATGTTCTTATACAACTTATATCGTAAAATTATTTTATCGTATTGTGAGGCCATCGTTAAGCGAGGGACCACTGTATTTGTTTAACCTTCGCGTCTGGCATTGTGCTGCTCTAGATTGTGCACACGATCAACATGCAAAGTGAGCCAGGTCTAATGTTCCTGCACCGCACGCGGCCTTATTCAGAGCGCCGTGTTGATCTTTACACTTCTGTTCCTGCCGTTATTTTGTCAAAGCCGCCCGCCAACGTTACGCCATGTAAGGATAAACCGCGTGGAGTCCGAGGCGGTGAATAAGCTCGCTGCATTACGTAGCTGAACGAGGGCGATTTAGTATGCTACGTATGTAAACATTATTATAAGTGACTGCAACGATGACACAGTAATGCTGATACTATTTACAAGCCAGCATCTCTTGCCGTCGTGTGCTGACGTTAAAATGTCATTGGAAAACCCCCAAGCTGGAAATCTCAAGGATGCGATAACGCGACGGCTAATGTCGACTTCAAAGTACGCGTTCATGCTGATGTACGCTGATATCTCGGGAGATCGAACAAGCCCGTGAACGAGTTCCAGAGCCCGCGGCAGCTGAGATCAGGTGCATTTAAACGCGTCTTGCATTATGAAATCCAGACAGGCGTCACCCTCCTGCAACTGGCATGGGAATTCCCCCCTGCTGAAGACCTCCCTCCTGGCTCAGAAGCACCATGGATTCAGTGGAAGACACTCAACCACCTGAGAACTATAACGGGACGATCAAAAGCTGCTTTGGTCAGATGTGGTTACAAGACCGACCCAACCACCTGTGAATGTGGAGAAGCATTCACAGGTGGAGCACTGCCTTGTCTGCGCTCTACTACCCAACCTCTACAGCTCAAAAGACCTTGCAGAGTTCAATAAAAATGGAAAGAACTGTGTAAAGAAATGAGAAACTGTAGTTTAACCATCGAGCTTCGAAGAATCGCAAACAAGCAGAATACGAAGGAGCAGCTTTGACCAAGTAAACTAATTTCCAGTTCCACATTGGATAGATCCACCACGGTTAACGCTACGGCACAGTTTTACAAATTCCGGTAAGTAGATTGTCCACATTTTATGCAGAATCAACTGCACCACTGCTTTTATCTATTCCAGATGCCCGTTACTTAAACAGGTTCCCAAGTAAAGCCAATATGTTGTTTGAATTTAATTTGCCGTCTTTAAGCTCTGAAGCCTCAACAATTCAACGTGAACGCCGTGCATTGAACGCACTCCACCTCCGAGCACCCTAACCCCGAATGCACCGATCTCAACAGAGCTCACAACCTAAGCAGGGTCAGGCCTGAGTTGCCCAAACATGGGAGACTGCCTACCGAGACCAGGTGTGGTGTGCTTAGACTTCAAAGTGGCCAGATGGCAGTGAAGCAATTAACTGAATTCATCGATGTGGAATGTACACCCCTTGGCATCCGTGGGCTTTCTCTCGGCACTCACGTTTTCTCCCGAGTGGCAAACACTCATTAAGGAAATTGGCCCAAACACCTCGATGCTGGACTCTTTCCTGAAATATAACCGTAAGGCACAGTGAGAATTTGCTGGCAAATAATGGACTTTGTTATTATTAGATTACTGTGAACGACGTGTAAGGGTGCGTGTGAACAAGTGCGAACGTGCAAACTCCACACAGGAAGGCCCCCGAGCCGGGATTCGAACCCGGGGCCTTCTTGCTGTGAGGCGATGTTTAGAACGTGGGTGCGTCGTGTGTTTAACCTCCATAAGGCCAGCTTCCGTTAGACATGCGGCTTGCACTAAAGATGTCAGCCAATTAATGTCGACTGCGGAGAAAACAGCTGTTGGTCATGCCTGTCAACTCAGTGACAGATAACCCATAGTACCACACAGAAGGACGGAGTTACTCCTAAACCTCCTGTTATGGCAGCGGCATGAGCCCACATTCTTATTTTATTACGTTGAATAATTTTCTTTGAATACATTTTACGGCAGTGGAGCAAAGAAGTAGCCTTCCCTAAAACTGCCATACAAGGCACACCCCTGTATACCAAACACTGTCCGCAAACCAAGTTTCAATTCTCACCTGTTTATGGAACAGATTATGAATGACATGTTCATGAATACGCAATACTCAGTTCTTGGAGATGCTGATCACCGAAAGTAAGAGATCGCGAATGAAATCGACAGAAATGAAGTTTCTCCGCAGGGTTGCCTGCCACTTTGGAGACATCATCAGAAAAGCCTGAGGAACTGGCCCCGTTCATCACCCTTCTGCTCAGTTCACCTCCCAGTGGAATTTAAATTGGCAGCGTCGAGAGTGGAGAATATTACCACAGCATCGCCGTCTTGGATTGTTTTATAAAAAGTCATTCAGCAGTGGATTGACCGTGGCTCATGATGATGATGATGACGGTGTAGTAATGTCTAAACGCAAGCTGGCACAGCGTGGAGCACAGGTGGTGCCGCTGCCAGCCATCTCAATCATTCGGCCTATGGCACTTGGATCTGTCCCGTGGACCTCTTTCCAACTGGCTTTCGACACTTCACGTGACCTCACGGTGCACCTGGTTTGGCACAAGCGCGGTGGTGCCGTCACCACCAAATAGTGGCGAGCGGCAGTTGTTGTATACCCCAGCCACGAATGTTCACCGGTAACGTGACGCTAACTTGGAGGTGGCTAACTGATGTTGGGTGACGCGCTGCGTGGCACAAGCCAGGTCCACTGATGAGCGGCGCGCGAAATCGCGCGGAAGTGCATAATTAGAATTCCGTCTGTCAGCTGGCGAGACAATTTGCAAGGAAAAAAAATGTAAAGGCCACCCGAGGTCCTTCTCCTTGACTCTTTGACAAATACCACCAAATGTCAATACACGCGAGGTGGCCGCTGCTATTGATCTTCGAATGCAATTTCTTTCGCAAAGAGAGGCGCGGGGGTGCCCGCTGGCATGGCGGGGAATAGCGAAAGAGGGGAAACCATTAATTGGGCACCTGCCCTAACCCAAGTTACGTTCAGCACGCCAACAGGGAAATACCACTTTGTTTGTGGAGCGGGGGAGAGGTAATTATATCTACATCACAAGGCCTCCTTAACGTGACGAGACTCGATAGCCGAGTGGAGCTATTGCGTGTGACGCCAGAGCCTCGCGTCCCCCGGAGGGAGCGCTCTCCAGTTCACGTAAGTTCACAGAATTTGCCTTTCCACGCACGCAAGCCTTGTTTTTTTTTATGAAGCACGGACCGCGTTAGCCCCGAGAGCACTCAAGCCACAAAGTGTGACATTAGCTGACAATGGGGCCGAGCTTGTGAATTACGTCACGGCCTCTGGAATGTCCACATTGCGTGAGATTTTCCGCGCCTCCGAATCAACGGGTGCAACGCGCCCGGAGATTATTATTAGATATCGCGCCTCGATTAGTTTTCCACGTGGAATACGGCGACAGGCATGACGCGCCAGTGTCCTCCCACATTCCAAAGACATGCTGCTGCAAAAGCTTAATTGGCCGGCTGACTAAATTGCCCCCTGTGATGGACTGGCGGCCCATCCTGAGTATAGCCCTGTCTTGCGGCCTGTGTATGCCGAGATAGGCTCCGGCTCACCGCAACCCTGTACAGGATTAGGCGGTTTCTGACAATGAATGGATGGATCTTTAATTTTTACAGTCGACGGCGATACTTGGGTTCTTAATCAACAATCCACGGGTCTGCGGGCTTCACGAACCACGCGCCAACGTCCCCCGTCAAATTAACACACACTGTATCGTGCCAACGGCTGCCACCACCGCGGCTTGGTGGCTATTCTAATCCGAGCGAGGATTCTTAAACGTCCACAACGAGAGAAAAAAAACCCGCAGGGGTCAACGAGGTGGTAAGGCAGCTCCCTGCCTCCCCCACCGAACGCCCCAAACACGGGGCCACACGATGCCACCGTGGCGGGGCAACTCTCCGCTGTGGTGGGTGGAGGGGGGCACCGCGTCTCGTTCGCGACGAACGTTCTCCCCCCTGTCCGCGTGGGTTTTCGCCGGGCCACTCCGGTTTCCTCCCACCGTCCAAAGACACGCCGCTAGGTTAATTGGCCTACTGAGTAAATTGCGCCAGGTGACCTGCGATGGACTGGCGTCCCATCCTCGGTATACACCTGCCTTGCGCCCTGTGTCTGCCGGGATAGGCTCCGGGTCACCGCGACCCCGTGCAGGATTAAGCGGTTTCTGACAACGGATGGACGGATGCAGGGGTGGAGCAGCGATTTTAAAAGTGTGGGGGTGTTCTCGGGGTGGGACTTGAGCACCGCAACCCCCCCCCCGCACGTACCGTACTTCAACTGTTTACTCTTCCCGCCCTGCCGGCCTAGTGTGGGTTGGTCAAACGGCTGTGATTTTGGCTGGATGGCCAATCACGTTTCTGTGAAAGTGCGGGTGTCGCAACACCCGTAACACCCGCGGCTGCGACGCGCCTGGCGAGAGAGCCGGCGGTCGCGTCGTCTCGATGGCGTCACCGCGCGGCCCTGGTTACCGGGCCCCACTCCACCGCCACCGACCCGGCAGCTGGCGCTCGGAGCGAGTGATGTCTCAATGTGCGGAGCTCCGAGCGGGGGCAGGAGGCGAGAGACAGTGATGAATGGTTGTCGTACAGTGCGTCTCTTCCCCACGCATCGCGTCTCGCCAGCCGTGGGTATTATCCGCATCGGTCGCCCCCCCCACCTGTGTGAGTAGAGCCACTGCCTGGCAATCAGCTTTGATGGGGGTCGGTGGAATTTTTTTCATTTTATTTCTCGACAGAGTGGACAGGAAAATCATAAAGGTGCATTTTTTTTTTTTTTGCCCGTGATAGATATTCTCGCGATGGTTTTCAATTCGGTGCGTTGAGCCGTTACGTTGACATCGAGATGTATATTCCTCCTCAGCACTCTTTCCCTCTCTCCCGCCGACCTCACACCGTCGAAAGAACCCCCCAGTAAATCGCACGAAGGGCGCGACAGGTACTATTTATAATAATAATAATATGCCGCGACACAACAATACAATGACGATGATTGCATGTGAACAGCCTACGGCGTGAAGTAAATTGTAAATTTTCCCTCAAATATTCACTGAAAACCATCTCTCTCCATTAGAATTCGATTCGATTCTTCGAAGCGTGATGGTTATATGACAGTATCCCGTTGCAGCAAGTTGTTCTTTAGTTGCAGACAGCCCTTCAACATTTAGAGATATAATAGTCAGTGCTGGCCTTAAAGGCGGCGGGCATTGGCGTCTCTTCTTGCTCCAGACTGAGGAGCTTCTGGCATCTGTTGAACTTCTGGACATCGTTGTCTTTCAGCTCGGCTTCGAAGTGTTTGGTAGAATTTGCAGGTAATACCAAGTATTACTTGACATCGCTCGTTATCAGTACCCACTTAATCCTATACAGGGTCGCGGTGAGCTACAGCCTGCCTCGGAAGATGCAGGACGCAGGGTTGGGCCGTACCCTGGATGGGATGCCAGTCCGTTGCGGGGCACCGGGGACGATTTAGTCAGCAGGCCAATTAACTGAGGCAGCAGCATGCATTTATATCACATACTGGGCAGGAGAATTGCTCTCCATAGCTGTTCTTTCGGGATAGCCGTGTCGAGCGTCCCTTCCGTCTCCTTCGCGACGTTTCGCCCTCCCACGTTGGAGGCATCCTCAGGTTGTCGCCTGAGCGAGACGCACGGGACAAAATATTGCTCTTTGCATCGTCCGTGTTGTGTCTCCCAGCAGGATGTGAAAGCGATGCTCAGAATCGTTCTCCGGAGGCTGCGAGCGCATCTCGTACGCGGGCGGTGGACCACAGCGTGTGATTTGGACACGCATATCGCGGCCAACTTAAAAAAAAAACACTCATTAAT
>JAZEWU010000025.1:6608720-6664693 GCA_036362915.1 Geotria australis | reverse complement strand
TCACGCACGAAATAATTAAACCAATGTTTCGAGTGACGTTTATAGGGAGAGAGGGAAGGTTGGGAACCGCAGAGCCGACCTTTTTAGCCAGCTGGCGTTCTTCACAGGGTAGAGTGTTGCGTGCACGTGTGTGTGTGTGTTCGTTCGTGCGGTGTGGGGAGCGGTAGTGTGGCGGTTAGCGCGCTGCACTACAAACCCAGCAGCGACCCGAGTTCCAATTCGTGCTCACGGCCAACACCAGTGACAATTTGAACCAGTGACAATTGTCTGTCTCGCTGTCTTCCTGTCTCTGTGTCCCTATGTCTCCCTCCCTGTCTCCCTCCGTGTTTGTCTTAAAGGAAGTGACGGCCTTCTTAGGGGACGCTGGCAGATTTTTGCCGCTCTTAAGATTGCCAGTTTCACGACCTTTCAGTCTATTCGTAGCAGCCTTAATAAAAATAAATTGTTCCTTTGGCTTTTTTTTTTCATTGTTAACATGCCGTTCTCTTCGCGACCCTTGTGCAGCGCTTTGTGACCCTCGGGTGAAAGGCGCTATATAAAACGCAATTATTATTATTTGAACCGTGTTCGATTCGTGACGCAGCACGTATCGGAACACGCGTCCGAGCAAACATTCCCAACACGTGTACCTAGAGCGGGGGCGTTCGCAAGGCGTCACCGCTGCATCGATGCGAGTTCGTCATTCAGCACGCTGCGTTCTCACCAGGTATCGACTGAGCCATAGTAATTAAGCAGAATGATGGTACAGTCGATGGGGGAATAGTGTTTAAAAAACACAATCAAACGGAACTATAAATGCATCACACCTACACGCCCCGCCATTGAGATGCCAGCGACAGTCATCAGAAAGATATTGAAAATCTGACTCGGCAAAGCTGACTATATATGGATACTAAGTGAGAACTAATGGCAGTCGGTGGTTTTTTGTTTACGCTCAACAACTTTCCTACACATATCAGTTAAGCATCCTCCTCCTTTGGCTAAACCGCGCGAGGAAAAACAACATTTCCAAATAAGTCTGTGGGTTTTATCCACCCCCTCCTTCACAGTCAGGCCAAACTCCTTGCCTTGTATGAGCAAAACTCGAGCAACCATTTTCCTATAAATAACGGCCGGCAAGCTGCGCCGGTGTGGCTTGTCACGATAATGTGTCGCAAGTTGCTCAGAGGGGAGGGCTGGGCCTGACGGGTGCCCCTTGCACTGGGATTTACTCAAATCTTTGGAGAGAGAATTAGCTTGTTTAAAGAAAACAGACACACACACAAAAAATCCCATTAAAAATCTGAAGTGTATCAGTCTTAGTAAATACACACGTACAATATATACCGGTAGTGCTGTGTATATTCTGGACTGTACGTGCGGATGGAAGATATTACTTAGGTTGTTCATGAAATGTATGCATCGTACTGATGTAGTTTTTCACAGCTCGATGTATGAGAATTGCTTTCCAAAGCTGTTCTTTCGGGATGTCGAGCCTTCCCTCTCTTTCCTTCACGTCGTTTCGCCGCCCAAGTTGGAGGCATCCTCGGGCGTTCTGAGCCTCTCAGAATCTGCCCCAAGGTTATGTTTTTGTCTCTTTATTAGTGCTTTCCTTGTCTGTACGCGATTAATAACCTAGGGCCTTAATGCAATGCATGTTAGTTTGGGACAGCCCAGCCAACCCAAGCCTAGATATAGTGTTGTTGGAATTTTGTTTACATATCATGCCCAGCCATGGACAGTAAGGGGGCGGGTGGTGGAGGGGGGTGACCTGATGGAGGGTGTGGAGATGGACGCAGGTCATGCTGCCCTTTCTCCTAATGTCAGGCGTGGAGTAGATCAGCGATTTTTGTAACAATAGCCACGACGCCGATGCTGCAGCACCAGAGGTCCAATTCCTGGGCCGTTTCTTGGCCACAGAGCCTGGGTGCTGGTGGTCACGGAAACATTTAGCGATAGCGGGTTAGAATTCCAAGTCCGCTTATCGTTTAACAATCTCACAATGGGTTGACAGTCACTCGGTTCTCGTTAAGCGGTACTTATTTTACCAGCCCTAGAAAAAATGAGGGGCCGAGTCAACAGCCACGATCAGAAATTATAATTTTCGAAACGTATATTTTTTTATTGTGAGTTGAGCATTCTTTCACAATGCCAACCATCTGGCTCGAAAGCTTAATGGGCTCGTAAAGCTATACGTACACACTCGCGTCGACCTACAAAATTAAATGCATAATTCATTCATCTGGATTGTCCATCATTAGGGAAGAACATGTAGTGATTCATGGGTGGCACGGTGGTCCGGTGAGTAGCGTTGCCGCCTCACGGAAAGAAGTACCCGGGTTCAAAACCCGGCTCGAGTGCCTTTCTCCGTGGAGTTTCAATTCAATTTAACTTTATTGTGATTTCTGCATTATGTACAGGACATATAGAGGATCGAAATGCCGTTTCTCTCAGACCTCGGTGTTGGCATATACATGGACTGGAACACAACAGCATGTTCTCCCAGTGTCCGTGTGGGTTTTCGCCGGGCACTCCGGTCTCCTCCCACCGTCCAAAGACATGCTGCCAGGTTTATTGGCGTACTGACTAAATTTCCCCATGCGCCCTGCGATGGACTGGCGTCCCATCCTCGGTGTCTGCCGTGATAGGCTCTGGCTCACCGCGACCCTGTAAAGGATTAAGCGGTTTCTGGCAGTGGATGATGTCGTGATTGACAATCACCTATGGATTGTCCTCGGCACAAAAACCGTCGCAGCATGTGGCATTGGCTACAACAACGAAACCTGCTCCCTGGCTCGCGGACTCCCGCCGAGTGAACGTGAGAGAGCTGGAATTGCCAGCTGGCGGTAAGGAAACAATTTTCTGCTTCGAATGCAGCTATAAGCAAAGAAGCCTTTGATCGAGATTCACAGAAGCTCGGGTTGGTCCATTTGTTCGTTTTCTGGAACGCACGTTCTGTTGGATTTAAGTCTATTTACGAGTCTATGGAGTAACAAACCGCGTGTTTACGCAGATGAGCGCGTCAATGGCTTTGCGTTGGCTTTGACCTGATTTGGTCACCAGCTGTGCGGAAGAGTGACGGATGATAAAGTCGTTCATTCATTCATTTTCAGAAACCGCTTAATCCTCTAAAGAGGTTGCAGTTAGCCGGAGCCTATCCCGGCAGACAGAGGGCCCAGAATGGGACGCCAAACCAAAGTCATGTTGGGGAAAAAGTAAGCAGCAGGATTAAGATCCAAGTGTGAGAGAATACATTTAGGTCTCAGAATTGCTCTCCATAGCCGCTCTTTCGGGATAGCCGTATCCCCAAAGAACAAAACAGCTATGGAGAGCAATTGCCAATGTCTGGTCACAAGGTTCATAGCGCAGTGCGCTAACCACTGTCCCGCCGCTCCACCTTGTTATTTTCGCTCGTAACGTCTCGCCAATAAATCACGCAACGAAAAATATTACAATTCCACTAGTTTTGAGGTGTAGCTCTAACTGGAGTGACGACTGGAGAATTGAGAATTGCTCTCCATAGCTCTTGGGTTTTTTTTTTTTCAACATAACCGTGTCGAAGGAATGGCTATGGGGAGCAATTCTCATCGAGCCGTGAAAACCTACATCATTAGGTCTAGGTCTATGGATATGCTTTGCATCAGGAGGAGATGTCAGAGTTGGGGAAACAGAACGACGTGCTGTGATTTTGGTCAAGCATGTAGTGTTCGAATGTGTCAGAGTTATAGCTGAGAATTAATATTAGCAAGACGGATCTAGCGTTGGTTAAGCAGGTTAAATATTCTCACGCGAGCACCGGACGTTCAAATTCGCGAAACTCACAGCCTAGGTTGTCTCAGAGCCGTACAAAATTCAAACTCAATAACGCACAAAGAACTTACCACAATAAGGTTTTGGTAAACAGCTTGGCCGGGCAATTGTGTATTCTGAAACAATGTAAGCTCACAAATATCAAGCCCTGCAAATATTTAACTCACACACGTAGCGGTTTTACGTGCATTGCATTAACCAATGCAATGTTTATACGCTTAGAGTTTGACTAAAATAAAGGTCCATTGTGAAACTGTTAACGTGCTCACGTTAGGAATTAAATTTCAAACCACAGCTCGTTTAGCATGCTGTTGCCAGCTTTAACAATAAACACGAGACTGCCGAGGGCTCCTCAATCGTATTATAATTAGCTCCACACGAGCATTTCAGTTCAATAAGTTTCATGGACACAACCATAGCCCATCTGCCACATCCTATCAATGTGTTGTTCCCTTTAAACTACGGAGACGTATTAAGATTCATTACGATTCTGCGTATGAGACATGGATAATGATAACTGCACGGATGGTGATGTATATTCTCCTGACATTAACTTGCAAGTAATTCGGTTTTGTCTTTTTGTTTCATTTGTTTGAAATTGTGGGATCATCATCATATCGTGAAACCATATATCCATATTTGTTTTACTTTACATGGCTGAGAGGTAGGTGTGGAGCAACAACTATAATAGTGCATTTAGCGGTATGGTGGCGCAGTGGTAACATCTGCGCCTCACGGTCCAAAGACATGCTGCTGCATCGGTTAATTGTCCTGCTGACTAAATTGCCCATGGTGCCCTATGATGGACTAGCGTCCTATCCTGGGTATAGCTCTGCCTCGCGCCCCTGTGTCTGCCGGGACAGACTCCGGCTCACCGTAACCCTGTGCAGGATTAAGCGGTTTCTAACAATAAATTAATGAATTATTAATTACTAGCTATCTTTGGCTGGTGTGCGCCAGGATACCAAAGCTTTCTTTATTTGCGATTCTTCGAAGCACGATGGTCAGCTTCTGGACATCGTTGTCTTTCAGCTCGGCCTCGAAGTGTTTGGTAGAATTCGCAGGCAATACCAAGTATTACCTGACAGGGATCGCGACGTGAACGCTTCTACCTTGTCCCCCATACCAAAGCTAAAGGTACGTCCTTGTGTTTGGCGGTAACGGTATCACACATCTCCCCGCGTACAGAACGCGTCGCGTGGCGTCGAGACGGGCGGATTACACGCTGGTCACTGAAGCAGATTTTCTTTCCCCCCCACCGTCCGATGCGCACGAGCGGCGAAAACATCGATCAACGCCAACGTCACTGACAATTTAAATGTCACGGAGGCTCAAAAGCTCCACAATCGCTGCAAAAACTTAATAGCTATCGATGACAGATGAGAAGAGCAACGCATAGATTATAGGACAAACCCGAATCAAAGACATCGCGACCGCGGTTAGGGGAAGAAAAAAAAAACGGGCTTCAAGCAGATCATGCTGATGATGAGTTTAAACGCAAAAGACACGAAGCTGGTCGTGGGACGAGAGCAGCTGAGAGGAAACGTACAGGAAGAGATAGAGAGATAGATGTTTATTATTACAGATGCCCGAAGAGGAGCAGGACTGACGCGGCTGGGCAGTGTGAAATGAATTGCAAATCCGTAGCACGCCACGCATTGCTGACATGTCGTTCTCTCCGCGGCCGTGTGCAGCGCTTTGTGACCCTTGGGTGAAAAGCGCTCTATAAATGCTATTATTATTAGAATGTGCATGGTGGGTCAGAAATAACGGACACATTTCTTTCTTCATTAAATATAAATGTGTCAGGTATTTCTGGGCCATAGTGTATTAATAAGAAAAAGCCATTCATCCGTTTTCAGAAACCGCTTAATCCTCTACAGGATCACGGTGAGCTGGAGCCTATCCCGGCAGATATAGGGCGCAAGGCAGGGCTATACCCAGGACGGGTATAACCCTGCAAAGCTCCTGCCACTTTGCCATTTGTCTGGATATGAATGCGTTCATTAGCAGCGGCCATGCTTTATCCACTGCTGGATCAAGGCCTCCCCAAGTTGCCGATGCAACGATCCGTCTAACTCGTAGGCGCGAGTCGATCTCACCGCTCCATCTCCACGGAGGAGGCGCCCTGTCGCGTTTGTTGCCTCCCTTCAGCTGTAACTCCATCACGTCTCGATAATCGGCCATCATGCCTTCTATCGACGTGTCCTGGCTAAACCCGCTTCCATTTCTTACCACCTACGAGGCTGTCTCGAAGCAACATTTGTCCTCCGATCCATGCGTCCCTGCCTCCGTCAAAGACAACGATGTCCAGAAGCTGACCATCGTGCTTCGAATAAACGCAAAGAAGGAGAAGATTCCAAGCATGCAACCCTCTGCTGCTTCATCAGACACTGTTGAGCTTTTGTTTCGTCTTCTTTGTCAGTGTCCGTGAGACGGACCACAAGAATGTAATATACTTCCATTATGGAAAGGGGATTTTTTTAGAGTAAAAGCTAAGCATGCGATTGATAGTGCAATGCCAAGGTTAGAAAGTTTGGGGAATGCTGTTTATGTGTGCGGTGAATTCGTCGTCAAAATAAATGACCAGAAACAGATAGATTACATGTGCTTGGTAGAACGTTACCAGGAATCCTGTAAAGAGCTTTCAATCTCACTGAGTATTTTTCTGCTGGAAAAATAAACATCAATATATCAAAGCAATAATGAGTAAAATATTGTGCAAAAACAAGGGGGAGGCTTATCGTTGCACGAATTAAAATCGAGCTTGCACACCCTCGTGAAGTTTGTAAATAAGCGGCATTAAATCGACATTCCCGGTCGGGTGTTTTTTCAGCCGTGTAGATGCTGAAGATTTACAAACGCATGGATCTCAGTGACACCAACAAATGTGCGGTTAAATCGCCGTAGACGATTGTTAAGAAAGATGGACGGACAAAAATATCTTGCACAAGAAATGATGGGTAAACTAACCTACCATCGTAAACCTACACCCGCAGAGCAACTTTTGATCGCCCGATATCGGATCACAAGCCATTCGTCACGATTTGAATGTTATAGTTTCGTAACCTATGGGGCTGTCCGACACAGACGCCTGCAGCACGGAGGGTCAGAGCGCCGCGTGTCTCACAGACAGTGCATCATCATTGCCCGTCACGACACCGCACTCAAGTTCACCGTCGCACGTTGCACAGCGTTCCATCTCAAAGTTGCTGGAGATAGAATTCTTCTGGGAATGTTTAATAAATCAGATCGCAAATCCACGGCTCACACCGTTCAATACATCATCGTCAAGCGCTATTTAATTACCCGGAGGGACATTGGCAAATAGGCATGCAATAAGCCAATCCGCACGATTTGGTTAAGATTCCGAGGCTAAGTTATTGAGTGTTAATACCAGGGTCAAATTTGCAGAATTATATTACATTAATAAATTATCTTGTCTCCATTATTGAATACCATTATTCTATGCCTCTGTCCATAAATACCAGAGTTAGGATTAAAGTTGGTTATGATTACAATGAAATACCTTTTTTATTTTATAAATGCATTTTTACGCGCGCATAGTCATTCAATTTCGAAGGTATTCATTCAAAGAGAGAACAATTCAGAGGTGCGAGAAAACCACGGGTAGCCGGCGCCAATATTTGCCAGACACTGCGTCCTATATATTATGATGTCATCGGCCAATTTATTAACGAGTGTTTTGTAGTTGTGGGAGGAAACCGGAGAACCCGGAGGAAACCCACGCATAACAGCAGCAGAGCCCACAAACTCCACACAGAAAGGCGCCCAAAGCGGGATTCGAACTGCCTCGGGCAGGACTTTCTTTCTGTGAGACCCGGATGTTACCACCGCGAGACTCTGCCAGCCACTCCGGCACTGATCCACTCGCTAATGGGAGCAGGTTGTGGGCAATTTAATAATTCAGGCAATTTCACAGCGCCGACCACATGCATTCTACAGAGCTCTAGTCCTTCGGCGCAGATGTTATCACTGCGCCACCATGCTCATGATGATGATGATGATTATTAAATAACCATCGCTTTCATCATCATTATCGAGTTGGGTGGTCAGGGGTCAACTCAGCCTATCATCCCTCCAGGGCCAATGCAGGAATTATGACGAACAGTATCCATCTTAGACTAGGAGCACATTTTTTGCCCTTAGTCTAAGATGCATGTGTGGCTGCTTGCAAACTTGAACCTTTGCAAAAAGGGTGTCCATTCGATGTTTAAAGATCTCAACACTTCTCTCATTGCCATAAAAGGTAAAAACCTTGTATATTTTACAGTATCCGTGTTATAGACTCAGAGTGATGCCCCCTCTCACTGCCACCTTAAAAACACTGGCTCTGGGCTGCCAATGTCGACAAAAATCGCCCAAGATGCCGTGAGCAGGGAGCCTCCCTGACTTCACCGAGAAAGCCGTAAACATAAACTCTGCTTAATCTCATCTCACTGTCATAAAACCGCTTAATCCTGGACAGGGTTGCGGTGAGCCGGAGCCTATCCCGGCAGACACGGCGTAAGGCAGGGCTATACCCAACATGGGACACCATTCCATCACAGGGCACTGGGGGCAATTTAGTCAGCAGGCTAATTAGTCTTTAGATAAATTCGCCCCCACCGTAGGAATGTGAACTTTCCACCACTGGCTCAGGTCGGCACAAAGCCACGGGGTTTAACTCTTGATCATGACTCAAGACCATTAATAGCAACAGGTATTGTATGATCCTCGTTCGGTTAAAGGTGCTAATTTGTGCTAGCCTATTAATAAAAATTTTGATTATAAGTGATAAAACGTACTTTATAACAAAAAAACCCGAAGTGTTATACATCATTAGCCGAAAACAACACGTTATTAATTGCTATGTCCTAGGAAGAGCCTAGTTATATTGTACTTAAAAACAGGATTGGCATCTCTATGGTCTGGACCACATTTTGAACCCAAGACACCACGGGGTCCTTGTTGTAAACTTTCCTTCGCGGCCATGCAACCTGCCAGAATATTTCAAACAAATAATGGCCAAAGTTCCGGTAGTTGAATTTGTTTGCTGAGGAAGGTGGGCAGATATCCCATGAACTACACTCTCGAGGGTGCTCAAGTTGATATTGAGTTTTCAACGTTTGCGTTTTGTATGCGTGTGCCATAGCCTGGTGCTTATCCAAAGTGTTAAATTATTTCTCAGCGTTATAAAATGTTTATGCTGTTCACTGCGGTCAGCCCTAATTCGTGGTGCTTATGCAATACGACAAGACACATCTTAACTTGGGGCACTCTGAACGTTTGGAATCAAAGTTAAAGGTCATATCTTAAATATATTTAGGGGAAGGATGTCATAATGTGGGCGGCACGGTGTCGGGGTGAGTAGCGTTGCCGCCTCACAACACGAAGTGCCCGGGTTCGTATCTCGACTCGGGTGCCTTTCTGTGTGGAGTTTGCATGTTCTCCCCGTGTCCGCGTGAGTATTCGCCGGGCACTCCGGTTTCCTCCCACAGTCCAAAGACATGCTGCTGCATAGGTTAATTGGCCTGCGGACTAAATTGCCCCAGGTGCCCTGTCATGGACTGGCGTCTCATCCGGGGTGTGGCCCTGCCTTGCGCCCTGTGTCTGCCGGGATGGGCTCTGGCTCACCGCGACCTTGTACAGAATTAAGCGCCTTCTGTCACTGAATGAATGAATGTCATAATATTTTTTTGTTGCACACTGACCACGGTAGGTTAGGCAATAGCCTCGGTGGCTCATCGCTAATGCCACGTTCCGACACAGGACGCAGCTCTGCCACAGCTTCAAAGCACACGGTGTTTACTTTCAAATCTGAGATAAGTCAATAGGAACATCTTGTTTCTTGCCAACAGCAACTTTACATATTTGAGAAGGCGCCGTAATAAAAACACAGGCACGTTGCAGCAGAACCGTCAAAATGTGCGAGACAAACATTGCAACGCACCATACGGCACAGCCGCCGTGTATGTATACACAGGGCCGGATTAAGTTGGTGCGGGGCTTGCAGCATATGTTATAAATGGGCCCTAAATTAAACAAATTCGAAGCCGCGATGTGGAAAGCCGCGATGTGGGAGGGTCTACTATATACTTAACCTAACTCAGTAAAGTTAGATTTGAACGAAATAACTGATTCGTATCATGTCATTAATGACGTCCGTAATGATTACGTACCATGCAGCATTCAGTTCCCCCGACGTGTATGTCCAGAGGCTGACCATCGTGCTTCGAAGAATCGCAAAGAAGAAGCTACAAGGTTAATCCGGCACTGTGTCTGCATAGTGTGAGCGTTGGATGGTGCTGCCGCGGTGTGAATCTGCGCCCACTGTGCTTGAAAGCCGGATCTGCCGGTTTCACCTTCAACTAGCAGAGTACCCGCCCTACGGGCGATTGAATAATAGCGTTCTTCCGACGTCATTACCAATGCGAAGGAGTGATTAAGAGGGTCGACGGTGCTGTTGTGCAAAAGTGGGAATTTAAAGCTGAAATAGTGTCGGAGTGTCAGAAGAGTAATCGATACGTGGCGAGTAAAGCTGGAATAAGACACAAAAGGCCCGTTGTTGTGCAGATAAACTTTGCCCTTTGCGAACGATTTCTACCCGGTACCAACAGTGCAGACATGACAACAATGAAAGCCGTACTGATGTAGGTTTTCACGGCTCGATGCACGATAGTGCTCTTCAAAGCCGTTCTTTGGGGATAGCCGTGTCGAGTGCTCCCCCTCGCTCCTTCACTACGTTTCGCCTCCCACGTTGGAGGAAAGAACCGCCGTTCGCTACGAAGTGGCGTCACCACGGAGCTTGTGCCAGGCACGGTCCAACTTGACAAGGGAGACGTTCCCTTAATGCCAACCCGCTCCTCTGCCCACCCTTGTTAAGTCGATAAGCAGGTTATATGTGGTGGGGTAAAGTGTGGGTACTTCCGTCTCTTCCCAGGCATCAGGCCCAGTGTGGGAGAGTCAGCGAGATGCCCTCTAGAGTTCCCTGTAGTAGGAGGTAGGGTTCCCACCTGGGAGGCACACAAAACCGGGAAGTATTGTCGGGGGTAAACAGAATGAGAGAGAGAGAGGACCGTACCCTGTGTAACTGGCAAAACATCCATCCATTATCAGAAACCGCTTAATCCTGTACAGGGTTGCGGTGAGCCGGATCCTATCCCGGCAGACACAGGGCGCAACTCAGGGCTAAACCCTGGATGGGACGCCAGTCCATCACAAGTCACCGGGGGTAATTTAGTCCGCAGACCAATGACTTGTTCCGTGAAAATGTGCAGATTTCCCAGGACAGCTGCCTTCTGAAAAAGGAAGACGATCCTGGAAAAACCGGGACAGGTGGCAACCCTAGTGGGAGGCCCTTCCGACAGCAGTGGCGTGAGCTGGCACTTGCAGGGCTGCCGCGTTACTTGCCGTATTCAGCGGAGCTCATACACTGGTCAAATATTTATCTCTTTAATGTAATTCTATCTTTTGTTTACTTCGCCAGGATACATATCTCGGACGGCCCCGTCGTGCCGGTGACAAAAGGTCATACGCTGCATTATAGATATAGCAAGCGAGCCATATTTGAAGATGGGCTGCTCCGCGGCCATGATAAAGCATTGGTATGGACGCACATGAGGATGAATGGGCTTCCTGTGCGAAAGACAATTGCAGTTAAAACACAAACTGTTCGGTACGCGAGAAGCCCACGCAGTGATTACAGATGCGGAAACTTGTTTCGTAACTCGGAAATTAAGACAAACGAGCGGCGCGCGTGATGGCAGGCGGGAATTTAAACGTGGGCACGGGTATCGGGGTAGCTCTGCATCAAACACGAAACACACGGGCGTCTCGATGGCGTGCTGACGAGCGCCGCCTCCTCAGAAACAAGGGCCCCCGGTTCGAATCCCGGCTCGGGGGGCCTTTCCGTGTGGCGTTTGCGTGTTCTCCCCGTGTCCGCGTGGGTTTTCGCCGGGCACAGTCCAAAGACATGCTGCTGCATAGGTTTAATTGTCCTGCTGACTAAATTGCCGCCCGGTGCCCTGTGATGGACTGGTGTCCCATCCCGGCTGGGTATAGCCCTACCTTGACGTCTTGTGTCTGCCAGCATAGGCTCCGGCTCACCGCGACCCTGTACAGGATTAAGCGGGTTTCTGACAATGGATGGATGGATGGAAAAAAACCACACATAAGCTCCGTCGGCGTCACGGTGGACATTGACGACACCGTGACATTGTCGAATTACCGAATGATTATGTAAACCGCGTGGCAAAATCGCCGCCACCCCACTGCCGGCTGCCTATACCTGTCTGTGAAACACCGGCGCCTTCGCCGATAGCGTTGCGCGATTCGAATTCGATTCGATTCTTCGAAGCGTGATGGTTTTATGACAGTTTCCCATTGCAACAAGTTATTCTTTAGCTGCAGACAGCCCTTCAACATTTAGAGATATAATAGTGAGCGCCCGCCTTAAAGGCGGCGGGTATTGGCCTCTCTTCTTGCTCCGGACTGAGGAGGGGCTTCTGGCATCTGTTGAGCTTCTGGACACCGTTGTCTTTCGGCTCGGCCTTGCGCGGTGACAAAGACACGCATTCCACGTGTGTTCATCGTCACTGCTGGTATTTGTCTTACCATCGGCCGCGGCTCTTAGACCTGCCACGAAGGATGGAGAGAGAGAAAATTGCTAGGTCCGGCACGTAAGCTCGCACGCTCAGTGGTTTGAAATGGCAGTACCACCATCCCCGCTGGATACCGCCTCACTCCCCCAGCCCACCACCACCCCTCCGCTTTCGGAACCCCTTCTCGCTGAAGGCAGTGATATTGGGGGGAGGTTCCTACGTGATTTAGGAAGCTGGGACACGTGGAAGACGAATGGCTGCAGCTTGACTGCGGGCAACAACGTGTGACCTTAATAGCGGCATCGGGCTCAGCGTGGGAAGCGAAGGATGTGACTTTCAATGCCGCGCTGGATCAGCGAGGGAAGGCGCCACATGCTGGTGATGAGTCGTAATTGGCAACTGACTGTGGCCGCAAGCCAGGTAAGTAAGCCAGGTTGGAGTTGGATTTTGAGGTTCGATTCTCGGCTCGGTGGTGGCGCAGTGGATATCGCTGCCGCCTCACAGCAAAAAGGGCCCGGGTTCGAATCTGGGCTCGGGTGTCTTTAAGTGTGGAGTTTGCATGTTCTCTCCGTGTCCGCGTGGGTTTTTGCCGGGCACTCCGGTTTCCTCCCACCGTCCACTGATTAAATTGCCCCAGGTGCCCTGCGATGGACTGGCGTCCCATCCTCGGTATACCCCTGCCTTGCGCCCTGTGTCTGCCGGGATAGGCTCCGGCTCACCGCGATCCTGTACAGGCTTAAGCGGTTTCTGAAAATGGATGGATTCTCAGCTTGGGTGCCGCCTTTCTGCGTGGGTTGTCACGGGTTGACTTTTCACCTGCCATCACAGCTTGCGAATCCCATCACTGGCTCGAGAATGTAAAGACGAGAAGAGCCTGAGATCGTGATGTTGTGCGAGGGCGGCACGGTGGCGTAGCGGTGAGTAGCGCCGCTGCCACACAGCAAGAAGGACCTAGGTTCGATTCCCGGCTCGGGTCCCTTTCTGTGTGGAGTTCGCGTGTTCTCCCCGTGTCAATATTGGTTTCATAAAGCGCGGAGTGGTGATAAGGATTATATATGTATTATAGTGTGAAAATTCCTCGACAAGAATGCAACGAAATATCACCACTACCTTCCCTTGTGTTTTACCAAGTTTTCCTTACACAGAGACAATGCATTCAACGGTCTCTGGCTTGGTTAACGAAAATACACTAACTCTGTTGTGTAAACATAGCTATCACTGTGCATCACTCGCTAATCGTCAGACGCGCGTTTGAATTTTCATCCGTGAGCACAAGTTAATGAACATCACCGCCACCGGCCGGGGGTCAAGGTAGAAGCGTTCACGTCGCGATCCCTGTCAGGTAGTACTTGGTATTGCCTGCGAATTCTACCAAACACTTCGAAGCCAAGCTGAAAGACGACGATGTCCAGAAGCTAGCCATCGTGCTTCGAAGAATCGCAAAGAAGAAGACCGCCACAGGCCCTCGAGTTATGTCGTCACACCGCCTCCTAGTGACATCAGTGCGGTATGACCGCCGTAGCATCGTGTCCGTATCAACCTGCACCTTCGACGGGCCATGACAAAAATTGGTACCACCTAAGGTGGCAAAAGAGATATAATTATATAGCTAGTAAAAAACACAAGTACTGTATTAGGCGGCAGGGTAGCGGAGTGGTAACAGCTGCGCCTCACAAAAAGAAAGTCCTTTCGAATTCGATTCGATTCTTCGAAGCAGAACAAGGTGATATGGAACATTATTCCCCGGCTGTTTGAGTATACTCAAGTTGGCATAGGAGTATCTGCAAACAGAAATTAGATTTGCTATTTCCCTCTATTGCATATCAGGCTCAGAACTTGTTGTACCCCCCTTGTACATAATGACAATGAATCAGCTACTGGGCACGCAGAAACCGGTTTTAAGGATTATCATGCACTTGGAGAAATCAGATCTGGCTGGGAAGTGCAGTGGTCCCAGTCCACGACAATCAGAGTCAAGATCAAATCCCAGTTATGGTTAAAACACAATAAAATCATCCTTCGTTTGGTAAAAAAAAAATCCAGAAGAAAACACGCATTCACAGACAACATATGTAGGAAGGAGGAATGTTTTTATTGCCAAACAAGTTTCTGCGAATATGTACATTTGATGCTAATTTGTTTGTTGATTATTAAGTTTAAAATGTGTTTAAGGGTACCAACTCCTTCTTTACATTAAAAGTCAGTTTCACAGTGCAACATACATTGTGGGAAACCCCCAAACAACTAGATGTGAAATCGTCACTCAATATTCCCCCAGCCCCCTACTCTAAACATACAAAATTATACACAAATGTAATGTTTATCACAAAAAAATCATACTTTATACGTAGGGAAAAAAAACATCCAACTGAACACAAATCGGTCTATTTGCCACGTAGACGTTGCCCACCACAAAGACAGTTCAACGGCAACGGCGCTCGACAGTGGGCCGGCTTCTCAGTGTCGGCGTATGCAGCGCGGGCGCCCACCGCCGCACACAACCCGAGCGCGGTTTTCCGGTCGCTCGGGCTGCGCGTGAAGCCATTTCTTCGCTCCGAGCTCGCTCGCCGCTCGCCGCTCACTGTCGCGGCCCACAAGGTCCGCGGCGCGCGCGTCTTCGGGAGCCGCGACGAAAAGCTCGATTGCCGAAGAAACGCCCGACGCGGCGACGCGGCGGCGCCACGCAGAACGCCGCGAGCTGGAGGCTCGCTGGGGCGAGCGGAGGCGCAGCGGCAACGTCGCGCCGGGCCGCTCAGGCGGCCTTGTTGCGCGAGGCCGCCTCCGCGTTCGCTCGCAGCACGGCGCCCGGGCTCGGGTAAGGCCGCTGCTGGAAGAGGGGCCCCGACGCGGTGGTGTCCGCTCCTGTCTTGGCGTCGCCTTTCCTCTGCAGCCCCGCGCTCCAGTTGCCGCTGAACGGGAACGGGAGGAGGAGAGACGTGTCAAGTGTGGGTTGGGTGGATTCGTCCACGGGGTCGACGCAAAATGAGAACTGCTCTCGAGAGCGGCTCTCTACAGCAATTCTCATGCAACGAGCCGCGAAGACGTGCATCAATACGTGAGCGACTTCAATGAGTACCTGCCGCAACGCGTAAACATTAGTGCTGGGAAGACAAAGGCGGTTTTGTGTGGTGCTGGAAACACCATTGCCTAACGTGCCGTGCCAACCTTAAAAGGTGCTTGCTTACAGAACTTGGCCCCAACAGTCTATTGAAGGCTACACGGGGGATGTCTGTGTGTGCACGCCAGGGTAGATGCAATAGCCTGGCATAATCGTCGTGGTGATCTCACTGCTATTTAATGGCGATTGGCAGCTGTCGTTTCGTGCGTGTGTGTGAATATGCTCACGTGTACGCATGTGTGTACTTATTTATGGGGGGGGTATGTTCTTTTTGTTTTCCCAATTTCCACCACCTACTGCGACACTTGATTGCATTGCACGTTTAAAACACAGCATAATATTTTACCTCGGACAATCGCTTGCGATCGACGGGGTGCAATCCAATACAATCTGATCACAACCCATTGATTGAACCAAAATTTCACAACATTTACAGGGGGACTTTATCTCTGCTGAGAGTGCTGGGCCATTCCTGAAAAAGTCACATTTCCATGGCAGGGATGGCCACCGTTGGATCCCCCAATGGACCAAATAAACCCTTGACCGGGAATTAAAGTTCCAGCATTCCGGCTGTTAGTTGAACATCTAACAATGAGGCCTATCTAGGTGGAATAACTCAGAATAAGAGGATAATTTAAATGGAATAGTACCCGACACACGCTTATATTTTATCACAAAATTAATGCGTTGTGCCAAACGTGACTTTCATTTCCCTCGTTAACATTAATGCTATGGTAGTTACGAAATGCCGGCAATAACCTGCAAAATCAGTATGCGGCATTTTAAAATGACCTATTAAGGCCACATTTTACATCTTTTATTTATCAAGGAAAGTACAAATACAATATATGTATAAAAAAAACGTCAGTAATAAATGAACTCCAAACACGGATTGATGTATAAGTCTGACGATGCCTCCGATGTGGGAGGCAAAGCGTTGCAAATGAGATAAGCGGAACGCTCGAAACGGCTATCCCGAAAGAGCAGCCTTTGAAGCAATTCTCCAACTCGAAGCAAGTCAAGATAAATGTGGATCTCTTTTCAGCTGTGTGTGGGAGCGTGACATGCTTAAACATAGCATAATGCTGCCTCACATTCCTTTAACAGCTCATAAGCTAGGGACAAGGCAACGCTTTACATTGCTGCTGCTCAGTCAATTCATCGCTCGCGGATATACCAATATTGCATTTGCAAAGAATTTAAATAACGTGACAGCATTGATATTTCTCTGGCGTCAGGGGGAAAAAAATCAATATGCCTACTATTTTTTTTGCCTATTTAATCAGTCTTTTCAATTCTAAGCACACCGCAATGTTCCTACGAAAATTAATTGAAACACCTTGTACTTGGGTGCGTTGTCAGCTGAAGCAAACAAACATGTATGTCGAACATGTGCCGCGCGTGAAATAAAAAGAATGAGTATTCATGGTTTCCTTGAGTAGCACCGATAAACGAGCATTGCAGCGCTGTCATTTGATAAAAACCCAAATACATTTTGCACATTATTTATATACCTATATAAAATGTTTTGCATTTAACAACCAAGATGGGCCGCTAAACCTTGACATGTATGAGGTTGCGCAATATTTTGTAATAAAATGTAATATAAGCGTTACGTTATTACATTTTACTGTTTCATTGATCAAAAGATTACCACAGTACAGATTGTGGTTTATCACACACATAACTTATGTTTGCAATAGAATGTCTTGCATGTGCATGAATCATCATTTACAAAAGATATGATGCTCATTTATCTAAAACGCTGCCCAGACTACGTCTTTCATACAAGTCATTTACTCATAGCTGAGAGGCCATTAGGATAGCAAAACGGTGGCCCAGGGGTGGGGCAATGCGCTATCAACTCGACGACCTGAATTCGATTCCCAGCCATAGCTAAAACCAGCAGTGGCGGATCATATCTGATCATGGGCTCCCTGGTGACCGACCCGCAGTGATCCGTATGGTGAAGTATAGTCACACAGCCCCTATGACTGACACGGCATGGAGAATCCATCATGACAGAAAACTAACATCAAGAGCCCACTGTCTCTTTTTCAATAGGGAAAAATCAATATATTCAAGGTAATGGTATCTTAAGAGCATTGTTACGGTGTGATTATTCCGAAGCGTAAACATTGTATTGCCCTTGTTGCGTCCTAGATTTTGACATCCTTACACACTGTCGTGAGTGACCGTGTTTACAATTAATGTGTGATGGCATAGGGAGGCAGGTCGAAGATCAAGGCGAATGCCGACGACGATATTCCTGGGTGTACAGTAAGGTGTGTCGCTGTGAGGCTGCAAAACAACGAGTTGCACAGCGGATCTTACCGTGGAGCATCTGAGTAAGCACTGGGATCCATTGGATCCAGTTCTTCCTTTTCTTTTTTATCCCGACCTGCAAACAATAACAACAATAACATTTAACGAAACGCTCGCACTTCCTGCTTTTCAAGCACAAGTCCACTGATGCAACTGGGATGCTATTTGGACAACTCCTCACGCCGGGAAATCTCACAATCAGCAGACATCGGGGCGAACGTTTACTGAAATGTAACGCACGACTCTGATCCTGTCCGGATTTGTCGCCCCGCGGCTATCGCAGCAAATGACGAAATGTGCTTTATCGCAAACGACCCTGTCTGCAGAGTGCTGCATCACAGGCGTCGCGCTAGCACAAGTATGCACCGTGCGGGGCCTGCGCGTAACCTCGGGAGGGACGAGGAGCGGCGGGAGATGAAGTGAGTCGTGTCAGCGCAACCTCACCGCGTTTGCCCTTCTGGTAGGGGGCGGCTTCCTCCCTGCGCTGGAGGCGTCGATCCCTGGCGGCTCTGGGAATCTCATCCCTGAGGTCCAAGTCCAGCAGCGCCGCCCGCTCTTGCACCTCCACAATAGCGGGCATCGCGACCACCTCCTCCCTCTTCTCCTCTGCAACAAAAGTTAGATGTTAACACCATTGCACCACGGTCGTCTTCAACGTTGTTGAAAACTAGCGTGAAGAATAAGACTTAACTAGATAACCACCGGGTCAGTTTGCACACGGTTCAGGGTTTGAGTATTCTGTAATGTTGTTGCTAATATTATTGACAGCTCGGTGACAATTTAGCAAAAGCATGCCATTGTATGTCAGTGTCATGCAGCGCTTTGTGACCCTCGGGTGAAAGGCGCTATATAAAATGCTATTATTGTCATGGCACAGTAAAAACAAATATGTACGTGCAGCTAAATTATAAACAGACATTAACGGGCTCTTTGCAATCACGGTCATCTTAGCTCATCACCACAGGTCCAAATGGCTTTTATTTTGACAGGTATAAAAGCGTTAAACGTGTACAGCACAGGCTAAAGAACAGATGAACCGATTTATTACAGCAGGAACTGGTGTAGTGTATTAATAGTCGGTATGTGACTGGACTCTGTGCAGGACGGACATGATTTACACTAATGAACAACTGATAGTGGCTGTTACAAAACAATTATACAAGGCAGCAAAACAATGCTCACAACAGATCCTACTGCACAGACGTTTGATAGATTGGGTAGTGCAGGTGGTATCTTTGTCTGGTAATCCAAAATAGCTCGATCTATCACGTGACCTGTCAGCGGCCCTTTGCCATGCCACATGCAGATAAGTTGGCAAGATTTCCACTTAAAGAATGGCAGATGGTGTATGTGTACACTTGAGTGTTAACCAAGTGGTAGCAAAGTGGTCAGCGTTATGCATTACAATCCGCGTTACGCAGGTTCAATTCCAGGCAGTGCACACAAGTGGAAATACGTGTACAATCTTGGCTAATGCTCGGTTGAATTGGCCTGAGAAAGACTGTTTAGTGTTGAGGTGTCAAACAATTAATGGACAGGAAAAAAATGTGGCCAGATGTCATGTTGGCCTTGAAAGCCTTATAGGTGGTTTGACAATAGTACTTGCATTATGATATACTGTGTCCGGCTCACCGCAACCCTGTGCAGGATTAAGCGGTTTCTGACAATGGATGGATGGATATAGAGATGAAATTAAGTTGTATCTGTTTATGTCTATTGCTATTTTCTCAATTAAAGTGTTTGTGGTGGTCATTGTATCCAATGCAATGTGTATTAATGTCAACTGGATTAGGAGGAATTGTTTTTATGCTTACGATCTTACAATTTACAGCCATTTATCATTCCACTGCTGGATGAAGGCCTCTCCATGAGCTTTTAGCAATGGGGGTTTGTTTGCCCATACTTCATCATGATAGTCAGTCCGAGCTGGTGAAGTGAGGGCCACGACCGGTTCAGATATCACAATCCATGACATCTAACTCATGTTGCTGGGTTCATAGAAACGTGGATGAACCACCGCTCCCTCACGCCACAGACATACGAGATATCTGTTTTAATTATACAGTGCCTAGATACAACAAGATCTGACTTTCACAACTGAAGCGTGCAAGTCATGTTTCATTTTGACTTTGAATCATTAATACCACTTAACACACAAAGGTCATTAAGCAGGCATATTAGGAAAGAGAACCGGGTGAATGAAAAATTAAGAGATGAACTACGTGACTTGGTGAGCCGGTATGGATTAACGGAATTAGGGTCGATTATTTCCCATGCTTTGTGTTGAGATTCTATTAATATATGACAGGATAATTAAATAATTTAACGTCAAAGACTAATTAACGTCATCAAATTATTAAACTACATTGGGAATAAAAAAGCTGTTTCTCTACTACACTTTATCCTCCATGTGAATTGCACAGTTATATGATTGTAGAATGCTGCTGCAACCAAATATCTCACAGCCGTAAACAACATGTGCATACTGTATAGTACTGAACTGCCAAATAAACATCTTTACGCATAGAAATCGTAAAAATTAAGGCATTTTGGGTTAAATATATGTAAAAATATTATTTATGGGGGGGAAATGTTTTAAGATGGGTATTTGAATGAAGAGCTCACTTTCAATGAACTGATAAGAGTACTATATTTCACTGAATGGGAATGGTGGAAATTAGAAAAACGTAACACATCACATGACATTATAATCGCCCTGGGTAGGAGTCCCAGCTTTGCACCAAGTGCCAACACGGTAGCATGAACCGTAATATCCTTGCCTGAAGCTTCAAGTCACAAAGTAGTGTTAAATTCCCAAAATCATTATAGGCAGCATTGCAGGCAAGCACTGACCTTCCTACACAATTTTCAATTTATTATAAAATGACTCATAACGGAAGTGTGCAAATTTACATTATTGAATTATCCATTGTGAATTGCAAATTCAATCTTCTTTATAGTCAATGCAGTTTAATTTAATTCAAAAATAAACCTCCAAAAATG
Organism: Geotria australis; assembly: GCA_036362915.1. NCBI lineage: Eukaryota > Metazoa > Chordata > Hyperoartia > Petromyzontiformes > Geotriidae > Geotria > Geotria australis. The sequence continues at coordinate 6,643,855 of JAZEWU010000025.1, read as the reverse complement.
TAATATTTTACGTTTTTACAAAGCGCCTATTGCTTTTTATATGTAATCGCAAGTATGTTGTGTTGGGTTTGATTGTGTTCCTTGCAAAGGGTAAAAAGTGTGCACGCGCATACTGGAGGCAATGCTATACTTAACCAGTCGGCGGAATCTTTTTGGCTGCCTTGGTGATCACCGCCTGGGGGTCTGCCGGGGACAGCCACGACACCAGGTCTGTCTCTGCGTTCCAGTAGTACGGCAAGTGGCTGCACAAGTTCACTCTCATTAGTCAAACGCACGCACGTGCTTTTATCAGCCTCTCTTCATTATAAACGATAGACAGCGCTAATGGAATAGCCACTCAGCAACCCTGGCCGTTGTTATTGTTTGTTCACGAACGGACTAAACAAACAGCTTCCAGTATGTTTTTGGGTCATTTATCTGGACATTTCCATTGCACATGATACAAGCCACGTTTCGATATGCAGTTGAAAATTAATGGGGCGGTTTTTGCACAATTTAAATATATTTGTTCTATAAATAAAACTCTGGTACACACAAATGAGTTGATAATAAAAATACATATTTTAAAATGTCAAATACAGTGGTTCTATGCCTTCAGCAATTATATATTGCTTGGTAGATATGCAATACCAAAACGAACTATGCTCTAAAGTGGATTTAAAGACCACGTCACATTTATCCTAATAGGCAATTATTTTCCTATGCTAGAAGCAGGAAATTAAGTCATCATGCAATTTGAAAACATACCCACAATTCCATTTCATGATTATTCAATGTAAAACAAAGAGATGCAATGAAATCAAGATATATATTAAGTCTACACAAGTGCTTAAGTGTGATGAAAATAAACAACCCCCACGTTCATCATTACCACTTCGTTATGAGATAAATATGCTCTAATAACCAAAAATGTCAGTGTATTATTCATATTTTCTATTTAAGGATAACTTTCATTATAAATGCAAAGTGTTTTGCGTGTGCAATGTCAATGCAGTCTATAAATATTGCATTTCCTTTCCTAAAAATATAACGACAAAAATCAGCGTTTACGTACCAGTGTTATGGCACCAGCTCATCGTCAATATATTAAGGAGGTATGCTATGGTAATAATAATAGCATTTTAGATAGCGCCTTTCACCCGAGGGTCACAAAGCGCTGCACAAGGGCCGCGAAGAGGACGGCATGTAGTAGTATGACTAAGAAAATAACTAACATGATTACCTGTCTGGGTCAAGTACTTTGTACCAGTTGAGTGGCAAATTTTCATTCTTTGTAGATTCATAATCAATTTCATTTTCATCATAATCTTCTGCTATAATTTCTTCATCTGCTTCTGTAAATAAAACACGCAATCCGTTTAATATTAATCAACTACACAATACACATTAAATCAAAGGACAGTCACTGACAGAACAATGACTTCAGAATGCCATTTGGGCCAGATTTGAAACAAAAACATTACAAACGTATTACAAATTCTGACCGATAAAAAGTGTGAACGAGGTTTGCAGGCACTTGGTAGCTCATGGTCAGTGGTTAAACAAACGCCCATGACAGACATACGTCTTCATCCAACATTGGATTGGCAAACTGTAAATTATTATTACTGTACATTGCTTCCATATCAACATCGGATAGTTTACACCCCATCATAGCTCTTGAACAACGGCCTACATCCCTTCTATACAGACCTGCGTTTGGTGTCTCAGGAATCCCGCATCCAGAGCTTGCAAGCTCACTGGGTATTTTCTGCTTTAATAATAAATTTCTATGTAATTATACGCATCTATCTAACCTGTCCTGCCCATGGCCACTTCTTTCCAATCAGTAAAAACGTACTTCTTTGGAACGCAACTTTCTAGCACTTTTTTACTACTTCAAAATAGAAAACTTAGTTGTCCCATCACACTAAATGCCAACATATCCAGCAATGTCTTAAAATCGCGATTGCTGGGTTAAAGGTGCAAACCCCTAATCGGCCAGCAACAGAGAATTAGTAAAGGTGCAGTGCAAAAGGATTAACGTTGCTTGATTAAAGCAAGATTGTAATAATAGGGCTCATCAGCAATATGTGTATTCATTCAATCAGCGGTTCTCAACATTTTTGGTCCCAATCAACAATCAAGACCACTTATTCTCCATAGCTGTTCTTCGACGTTGGAGGCGAAATGTTGCGAAGGAAAACGGGAACACTCGACACGGCTGTCCCGAAAGAACAGCTATAGAGAGCAATTATCATACATTGAGCCCTACAAACCCCCATCAGTAAATCATAGACCAATGCCCTCCTACAAAAACCGACTAGAAATCTTAAAACACTGGCCGCATGTGCTGCGCTATTTGACAGTCTGGACATTATATAGAGTAATACGCATTGACAGCACTCGCTGCACATACGTGTTAAGATGTCTGACGAACCTTAATATGCTGCTGAATCAAGATTAAGTATTACATGTAGTACACTGAAACACCATTCACTAGCTTACAATCTACGGAGACCTGCATTAGTATTGTGTTCCTGTAAGGCATCCACGCCGCAGGCTGAAAGTGGTTGAGACCCACTACATTTTGCGCCTCAAGGCTCACTTGGGTGTGATCTCATCGGACCGCTAGGTGTCGCTCGCGGCCCATCGGTTGCGAGCGGCGGCGCCAGCTCATGCCAATCGCTCCCCTCTATCCTACACAGCTCCGTGGAAAACTCGGTGGCGTCGGCGGGCCGATGCAACCCTCTCCCCCGGTAGGAGCATCCAGCAGAGACCGGTGGCCGTGAAGGCCTCACGGGGTTAGCCGCTGAAAAGCCGTGTCCCCGTCAGGGAAACTGCAGCCTCACCTGGCTGAACGTTCTTGAGCAAACCGCGTTTGGCCAGGCGCGCCTGCAGCGCGGGCGGGAGAGGCATGGCTTGAGAAGAATGTTAGGTTGTATGTTACGCGCTTCTTCGCCGATGTGCGGACGGGATCGGAAACTCAGCCCACGGCGTGGCTACGGGTGCTGCGTGGGCTGCCGACGGTCAACCAGGCATTCGCAAACGCGATTTATAATTTATTGACCCTGAAGTTACAGCGAACGTTGCGATTTACAAAACTCTGCAACGCGCTGTGGATCTATATAGCGCCTCAAAACGATCGCATCCACTGCTGGATGAAGCCCTGTCTCTACAATCTAATGACATCGCTGGGCGGAGCGTGACGTCACCGTGGGCCAGCCAAATATCGATTCTCACAGAGTCGATTAATCAGCTCACAATATAAGTCGAGACTCCGTGCGCCTTCTTTGTTCGACGATTTAGCTCATACCGTACTGTATTCAAATAATTAGTACATGTTGCACGCGAGCCGTTGTAGCGAAGGAGGCGGAATGAGGCGAATTGAAGGTCACACAGCCTATTGGAATCGATTCTGGAGATTAATTAGAGCGGGCGTGAATCGCGACGGGGGAATCGAGCGTGAGGGCTGTCATGGAGGAGTACATGCGGGAGCCGTGGTAAAGAGGAAACTTTTGACAAACAACAACAACAGTAACAACGACACTCACCTTAACGCGTTATAGTGAAAACAACCTGTAGCACGTTGCGGTAATGAGCGCGGTCGTTACCAATGAGGGCGCTGATATTGCACTTGCGGAAGAGCGGTGACATGAGCGGCTTATGTCAACACATGTGTGTGGGCAGCGTGGTTGCTGGTCACCCACCCCCTCGTGTGCCGTGTCGACCTTCATAGGTGCTACTCGCTCACGGGACGTGCCCCTACGGTCCGTTAAGGCTATATACGGGGGATCTTGCCTACTCCTGGCCCAGTCCTGCCTTGCCTAATCTCGCCTCGTGGTGTCCGCGTGTGTTGTTTGTTGTGCTTCAATGCTGATTGTTTAATTTGGATTGGCGTTGTTTCCCCCTCGTGTCTGTCTCTCTGTCTTCCTGTCTGTGTCCCCGTGTCTCTCCCTGTTGCTCACCCTTCCTCCCTGTCTCCCTCCGTGTTTGTCTTCAAGGAAGTGACGGTCATCTTAGGGGACGCTGGCAGAATGTTGTCGCTCTTAAGATTGCCAGTTTCACGACCTTGCAGTATATTCGAAGTAGCCTTGATCATTTGTTTTCTGTTGCTTTGGTTTTTATTGTTTTTTTTTCTTTCGTTGTTGACATGCCATCCTCTTCGCGGCCCTTGTGCAGCGCTTTGTGAGCCTCGAGTGAAAGGCGCTATATAAATTGAAATTATTATCTTTGTGGTAGCGGTACAGTGTATAAGTATTAACGTCGTTACATTGTCATTTATATAATTGGTATAAAGTTAGTCAAAGGCTCTGTCAACAACTGGCGTCGTCATCTACGAAGCTAGTGCGTGGCAAGTGTTGATACGTGTGCGGTGGTGTCATTATAATTACTGTAATGGTATTTATTATATTGCATAATCGTATAGCCAAGGGAGGTTCTCAACCTGTTCCACCTCAAGGCCCGCTTGGGTATGGTCTCCACGGAACGCTCGGCGTCGCTCGTGGCCCACTGATGGGCCTGTTGAGAATGGTGGCTATAGCCAGTGCTTTATTGTCAAAACTACGGGTATGTTATATCTGAAATTAATAACTTTCAAATTATACAGAATTGTCCACATTGATGGATTTGTTTGTTTTTTGACACGCTCTGTGCTGGCAGCTGTGTTGACTTGCGTCACACGCTGGACAGAGATATGTGAAAACAACCCGTGTTGGGGGGGTGGGGGTCACATGATACACTTGCAACATAGTGTGATTTGAGCAATGCCACTCTGGCCAGTGTAGTGGTAACCCTGATATATGTGACACGAAGAGAACGATTGATCTACTTCTGCCACATTGGTGGAATCGCTCTTCATTAAATTCTCTACATAATGTGCTCCAGCCCTGCACGCGTTAGAATGAAATGTAACCACCATTTGTTATTAATGTATAACCCATATACTTATGATTTATTCAAGTTTAGATTTTCCATCTCCCCTTTAGGGAAATAATGCAATTCCTTGGCAATTAGATAAGTGAGCCAGGGAACCGTAGCGCAAAGAGATTGTGGGATTTTTCAGCACTTGCAATGCGTATTTACTCTGACACTTGGCGTTGAAAATTCTCTTCCCGGACCAAGAAACTATAATCACACCACAATTCCTTTGTGACAGGCACCTTCAGGGCACAGGGAATGGTACACTTGGGTCGACAGTGACCATCAGGATGTGCCGTAACTCGGATTAACCGACTGTGCTTCCAAATGGCAAGGGGGTTAACTTAGTGGCATTGAAGCCTCCAGACCTAGCTTTGCATTGATCAGATGTTAATTCCCAATACCTGACTGTGAGAAAAATGTGATGTGGGTTTTCCCCAAAGCCTTGATTCTACTATTTGATTAAAAAAAAATTGACCTTACTGGTGCAGATATACAGAATCGCCAATGATCACCGTATTTCCAGAATTCACTGTTTAAATTACACTCCGTAGACCAAATCACCTTAGAATACTGATTACCAGTTCACAAAAGACAATAAAATGTTTAGGGAAAATAAGGTAAACATCTTGAAAGTGTGTATGACCTTCAAGTTAAAACGTATAATCGAATAATGTTTTCCAGATGAGTTATGTAATAGATTACGACTAATTTCATTTGCAAACAATGAGGATTGTAAATGTTCTTAAGGTACGCCAGCTTCCATGAGTGAAAAGTCATTTTTTGCAGCGATAGAAAGCATTAAATCTACCAACTTTGATTTAAAAAATATATGTTACGTGCTGTAACACGTTTTTTGTTGATCACGTTTTCTCATGACTTGCCTGCTTCTTGGATATAATGCAAAAGAGTGCTTAAGAGGGTTGATAGTGCATCCATCCATCCATCCATTTTCAGAAACCGCTTAATCCTATACAGGGTCGCGGTGAGCCGGAGCCTATCCCGGCAGACACAGGGCGCAAGGCAGGGGAACACCAAGGATGGGACGCCAGTCCATCGCAGGGCGCCTGCGGAAATTTAGTCATTACGCCAATTAACCTGGCAGCATGTCTTTGGACGGTGGGAGGAAACCGGAGTGCCCGGCGAAAACCCACGCGGACACGGGGAGAACATGCAAACTCCACACAGAAAGGCACCCCGAGCCGAGATTCGAACCCGGGACCTTCTTGCTGTGAGGCGGAAGCGCTACCCACTACGCCACCGTGCCGCCCGGTTGATAGTGCAAAAGTGTTAATTTAGAGCTGAAATAGTGTTACATTTGCAGAAGAGAAATCAATCAGTGGGAAGTAAAGCTTAAATAAAAGCGTTGGTTTTGTGCACATAAAATGCACTCCCATGCAGGATGACGGACTCTAACCCGGTACCCTCAGTGCGGACATAATAATAATAATAGCATTTTATATAGCGCCTTTCACCCGAGGGTTACAAAGCGCTGCACAAGGGCCGCGAAGAGGACGGCATGTCGACAACGAAAGAAAAAGACGTGATACGTAAAAATACTTTCTCCATGACACGTAAATCACATCCAGATTGTGTGCACGTGTTGAGCCGTGTTTCTCCCGTCGGCAGCCCATGGCGGATCGTGGACGACTGTGGAGGCGCCTTCACGATGGGGGCCATCGGGGGTGGCATCTTTCAGTGCATCAAAGGCTTCCGAAATGCGCCTGTGGTACGTACGCCGCGGTAACAGCAGGACGTCCGCAGGACGAGCTGACCTCGTGGCGGCACCAGGTGGCGCGAAGCACAAAATAGAGGGCATAATATGCCGCTAGCAATGTTCCACCGTTTGATCGGTCCATTTACACCCCACGTATGAAGAATTGATGACGATGAATGCGTGCAAGAATTAATCGATGCCTGAATGAACATGTTTTGAGTACGTTTCATTTTTGCAATAGTATCGTCAATTTTTGTAACTATTGAATTACGACTTGTTGCGACGTTATTTTCGAGGGAGACCTGAAAACAATTATATCGAGGGGATCGTAACCAAGACACGTTCCTAATGTAGCGGAGGGTGTAATTTTACTGGAGTAATTCAAAAACCTATGGAATTGATATGTTCTTTGTGACCATCTGGTGAAAGGCGCTCTATAAAATGCTATTATTATTATATAGGAATTAACAAATTATTATTGCAATGACTGGTTTTGTACCGGCGGACAAAGACACGCCATTGCACTTTCTGTAGTGCTGCCACTTACACATTAAATATTACAGTAAATGTTCTCGCTTGTAGGTGAGTTTTTGATTAAATTGAGTGTTGAGTGTCAGCTGAATGTCAGTGGTGAGTGACTGTCATTTAAATGCCGAGTGAGGGTCAGGTGTCAGTTAACTGTAGTGCAGACTGCCCTCTAGTGATGGTCCACTGAATATTCACATATATATCCGTTGAATAAGAAATTTATAATATAGAATAATATAGGACGCATTACCTTTTTGAGGTATCCATTACATGTCATCACTCTGGTATGGAATAATCTCTCTTGTGTATGATGGCACGGGGTCGTAAACGTGTTAGTTGGTAATGTGGCATTATCAGGTCGAGGTACCAATTTGTGTCAATTGAGCCATTATTATACTAAACCAAACGTAACCTGCAATGGTGCTGGTAGGCCTAGCCGTGTTTATATACTTTCGATAAGCGTTTTTTGTGTACCATTATCCTTTGCTGTCATAACCAGTTTGGTTAGTTAAGCATAAAAAAAACCTAGTCATTGACATCATAATTGTTTCTTAGAATGTAATAAAATGCTTGAAATTTTGTAATATTTCTTAAAATGCAGAGTGAAATGTTAAACGCTGTGCCCTGTGTGTATGCAGGGTATGAGGCAGAGAATGCGAGGCAGTCTGAGTGCCATGAAGCTCAGAGCTCCTCAGATTGGAGGTTAGACAAGAGGCACGCACTATCCACTGAGATTGGACATTGATAGCAGCACACAATTGTCATTCGCTTTCGTTATACAACCTATGCAAAATGTACTCGCCATGAAATGGCCAGTACATTGCCCACTGCGTGCTTCAGTCTTCAGCATAATCATTTTGTATTTATGAAACAGTCTGACCAACCGCCAGCTGTCCCAACATTTGTCATTGCTTATGAAAATTCTCATAGGTTGGGAAGGACGTTAACTTTAAATCGTTTTTTTGTGAAAACCCTTTGTTTAGTGTGAATAATATCTTCCACAGTGTGCATGTCTTTTCCATTATAACATCCCTAATCACAGTATTATAAGGTCTTTTTTTTCCAAAAATGTGAGCATGTTACGTGCTCATCTCCAATCATGGCTCTGAGCCAGTGGCAGAATATAAACAAAATGCAATGTTTGGAGGGAGCCACTCCATAGAACACATATTGTTGACTTACGACAAAGTGTTACTTAATTAATTAACCCCAGGGGAATTATAGGTTGGGACAAGCCCCAAACAGCATAAAACTGCAACATTCTAATTGTAAATTGTGAGCGACAGCACCACCTGGCAGGCCATGTACCAGAACAAAAATGTACTGACCCTTTTAATCTAGAGGATGAATGTGGTCGTTACCCTATTGCTTTACTGGTGCAAAGTGTAAGATGTCAACACATTCAGATGCTTCATTAAGCTTACTGCCAGATGGGGCTGCTTTGCAAGTCATGAGCAGAATTTTGAACTCGATCTGTATTTAATCTGCAGGAAACAAATGATCTTCAGTAACAATGGAGAGGCGTGTTGACCCTCATGCTATTTAAATAAAATCCTTACAGGCCAACACATGCACCCAAATGCTAATTCGCGCCCGTGTGTAAACCTAAGTGAGCCATTCTGCATGACCTCTAAACAATAGCACCAAAGGAAGAATTAGCAACTTGTTCACGTACTGCTCGGTAATGTTTTGCTTTACCTCGGATTTCATGACAGTCTCATCTCTTTGAACGGAGCAATCGCCTGATCATCATGTAGCTAAACAAGTTCAGGTGTTTGTTCCACATACAAGAGGAGCTAGGTGACTGGTTGCCCGAAGTGTCACATTGAAAATAGGGGTTAAACAATTCAGCGATGAGGCAGTTGCAATCAACCAAACCATTTGTGCAGTAATATATTTGAACGTGTGTATTTATTCTCTTGAAGAAATAAAATGTGTTTCAAGGTATATACATGCTCAATTGAGCACTTCTTCTTTGCGATTCTTCGAAGCACACTGGGACGGTGAAATGTACAAGTGCTGCAAATCTGACATTTCATTGGCAATCACCTCTGTCTAGAAGACATTTTTCATGGTGATATATATTTCATTGAAATATGACAGGCTGAGTGAAACCCTGGCTTCTTCTTTCTTCTTCTTGTGACATCCAGTCACATTATATAATTATGCAATCTTGCCTCACAAAAACACATGCTGTTAATTATCATAGGTTTTCTTGCTCAGTGGTACTGTGTTATATGGTCGCTGACAGAGTGGTGGGTCTTCTTTTGTCCACCCTGCCCTCAGGGAGCTTCGCAGTGTGGGGCGGCCTCTTCTCCACCATCGACTGTGGGCTGGTGAAGCTGCGAGGCAAGGAGGACCCGTGGAACTCAATCACTAGTGGAGCTCTGACGGGTGCCGTGCTCGCCTCCCGCAGTGAGTGCAGTCGCTCCCATGCCAACCTTGCCAGCGTAGATTGCGGCCTCGATAGACTTGAATAACTCAGGCCCAGGGTGGTCCAGTATATCCACTTTTTTTTAAAGAATCTTTATTTCAATGAAGACGAACATTTAGGCAATTTTTTTAGATTATTTTTAGTGCTCAAAAATTAACGTTTGGATCCAAGTATTATATAATACTGTGTAATTAACATACTATATATTTTTATAAAGATATAAGAACTTGGTCTGAAGGGTTCAGTGGTACAGTACACTACTAAACGGGGACTGCCTGATATATCTGCTTTGCACACTGTTCAGTCATTAAGCTTTGCGAGTGCGTCTTTGCCATCAGTGTAAGAGATACGTGGACGGGTCGCCTTGTAAATATGCAAATCGGCTATAGTTCTGCATAGTTTGTCCTCTGTTTTACGTGCAAAGATTTTTTTTATTTCCCACTCAAACTCTTCTGAAGTGTACGAACTGAAACTGAGCAAACACATTTCTGCCTTGAATGACTTGCGTTTAGGTGGCCCGGTGGCCATGGTGGGCTCAGCGGTGATGGGAGGCGTCCTCCTCGCTCTCATAGAAGGAGTCGGCATTGTGCTCACCCGCTACACGTCACAGCAGTACCAAACTGGTGAGCACTATCTGCTGAGCGCTCCTCACTCCTGCCGCCTCCGGTTAATGATGCCAAGGATGTCTTTGTGTGTGATAATTAGTGCTGGGCTTTTGGAGTGAATGTTGCCCCAGCAGAGGCAGCACGTCGTTTTCTTGTAATGGTCTATATCCGCCATTCTCAACCGGTGGGTCACGACCCATCAGTGGGCTACGAACGCCACCTAGTGGCCCGTGGAGACCATACCTGAGTGGGCTTTCAGATGCAAAAGATTGAGAAGCTCTAGTCTACATAGAATGTATTGGTATAACATGTAAGGAGCTGAGATGAAAATGTAAGCAATTTTGCCAAACACCAAACACATTTGTAACTGCTGGCGATTTTCTAAGATGAAAATTATTAAAGTTCAAATTCATATCTCAAAAAACTATTTACAAACACAAAGCAAGTTTTCATACACACACAAATAGGCTCCAATACAGGGGTGCACAACTTATTTTGTATGAGGGCCAGTTCCATAATAAAATAACCAAAAAATGGCCACAAACTGGTCACGACTTCCACCCTCTCTCCAGATCTCCCCGGTATATGTCTACGTCAAAATACGAGTGTATTTTAACGTATGCCAAAAATCTATGAAATTATTTTCAATACAACTTCATTGATTTAGAATTATTTGTTGCAGACCAAATAAAAGCTATTGCCGGGCTGGATCTGACCCGAGGGCAGTATGTTGTGCACCCTGGCTCTAATGTGTCATGCCCACCCACGGGACAAGGACAGTTGGACTATAAAACACCCATGGATACCGTTGATAATGTATGTTCTTTGTGCGATAATTTTACTGCAGTGGAATTTGCTAAGTCATTGTAATAACAAGTGTACTTTCCAATTTCACAGGGCCTCCCCAGTTTGTAGATGACCCCTCGCAGCTACCATCAAAAGGAAGCTCAGAGCAAGATCTGGGAGGCTACCGGCAATACCAGTGAAAGCACCATTGTAAGCACCATTGTCGCAATCAAAAGTCCTCCTGGAGCTCAGTGTGTAAACATTTCATCTTTTGTTTTGATGGTTGCTTTTCAAAGCCGTTCAGGCGTTGAAGATGCCTCCAACGTGGCAGGCAAAACGTTGCGAGGGAGAGCGCTCGACACGGCTATCCCGAAAGAACAGCTTTGAAATGCAACCATCATGAATCGAGCCGTGAAAACTGAAATCAGTACATCCTTTGTTTTATTATACATCGTAATTTCAGAACTCCTTCAGGTTATAATTTCACAAATGTATAAATTCTTTGTTTTATCACTGGCTCAGGGCAACCAATTTAGAAGAGCATCTCATTGTTCACTTGAATAGCATGCAGTGGTCATTGTAAATGTCTGGCCATGTGGTGCCCTCCCTGCATCGCACACAAACTACTGAGTTGCAGTCTCACTATCTGGCATGTGACATCACCCCATAGCAAATTGTTCAACATTTTAAGTTTTTGGACAATATTTCTCCGATGTTCCAGTTATTTGACTTCAATATGTCAAATAGAACAATTGTCACTGTGTTGCATTACAGTAAAACGTCGTCTTGCTATAAACCAATGCACACAAACCTGATGCATTGCACAGGATCACACTGTGCAAACATAATTTCCCCAGAAATGAAGACTAACGTGATGTTATTGTCATGCTGCCAAAGGCATTTTCATGGCTTACGGGATAAACGAATGAGGGAATTTGTTGGTTTTATAAATAGACCAACATAGTTGTCTGCAATATCTGTGCTTGATCACTGAAAACAACAATCATCGGCTTGTTTTCCTACGTGTGAAAAAACGTGTCCTTGTCTTTCTTGTGTTGTATACAGCACTTTAGAGTCGCCACAGAGCAGAGCAATAACCTTGAAATCAACTGCAATTGGATGTTTACAAAATAAAGTTGATAAGAGATTGTAATCCTTTGAACACATGACTAGTTTTTTTAAATCAACGTATCTCATATCTGATTTCTAATCTTTGGGTTTCCACTTTTTGTAAACTAAATGGGATTCTTAGTTCAAGCTGTATTTGCAGGTTTCTAATGCGTGATTACTGATCATGTAATGAGACTCCTCCACTTGCTTAAATTAGAATTAGGGATGCACCGAATAGCATGTTTAACTGTCCGACCAAATGTCAGATATCTAGTTACGTGTGTGGCCCCTAGAACAAGCCAAGGTGTTTAAGGATGGCAGCCCACAGCCCAAATATTTGACTTCACACATAAATGCTATAAAATGAAGTATCTGGCCAAGTTTCAAAGAGAATCAAATATTCGGTGTAACCCTACTTTTAATAATCAGCACTATCTCGGCTTATACGTCCATGTGTCCTGTGTCCTTTGTTTGCTCTTGACACTGTTATAGAGGAATATACATGTGGATAAAATGTTTTACGAAATCAACATTTCTACACGTTTGCTGTTACAAGTTTAACACTTTCGCTTGTTTACAGTGTCCATGTATACGTTTCAATATCTGTAAAAATTGTCTAGCTTCTGTGTTGACGGTAATATCAGATTCTCATTCGTACGGCGCACTGCTCGTCCTTTGAAAAGGATTTGTGTGCATTTCACAATTGTCTGTATCTCGGTGTAAACAATGCAAATGTTGAGTATTTTACTGCTGTGGACTCTGTCACGGTGCTGCAAGACTGGCGAGTGAGTGGTTCGCTCCCGAGTGGCACCTTAACGCACACGAAGTATTGGTACAATGTGCTGTGTTTAAGCAGCCTAAATGAACATTTATTTTGAAAAGCTAGCATCATAAAGATACAGTTGAGTGTTTCCCAATGATGTAATATATGATAAATAAAGTATTTAAATCATACTTGATTTGTAATGTTTCTTTAACATAGTCATTTTCTTGTTATGTTTCACCCAGTACAGTCCAACTGTGCCAGCAGAATCACGGAACACACTTTCAACGTATATTTGAACCCATGAGACATCACAGGACTTGGCACATTCTCTATCGATCTCCAATACACATTGTTGTCTTGAGAATCATGTCACACCACAATCTACAGACTGTTGTTTAGCTAGACAAGTAAACATTTCACTTCGTATCTGTTTGACAGTACATATATCCGCACCCACAACCTGGAACAGCCTCCTGCTGCAACATCGTCTGACCGCCACAACCTCCACGGACTTTTTGCATTTTTCCATTGCATACATTCATTCATTCATTTTCAGAAACCGCTTAGTCCTATACAGGGTCGCGGTGAGCCGGAGCCTATCCCGGCAGACATAGGGCGCAAGGCATGGCTATACCAAGGACGGGACGCCAGTCCATCACAGGGCACCGGGGGCAATTTAGTCCGCAGGCCAATTAACCTATGCATGTTTTTGGACTGTGGGAGGAAACCGGAGCGCCCGGCGAAAACCCACGCGGACACGGGGAGAACATGCAAACTCCACACAGAAAGGCACCCCGAGCCGAGATTCGAACCCGGGACCTTCTTGCTGTGAGGCGGAAGCGCTCCCCACTACGCCACCGTGCCGCCCCCATTGCATACAATATCCCCGTAATCGTGCAGCCACTTTTCAAGGTAAGACCACTAAATTGTAATCATAAAACAGTCAAGGTGATGATAAATAAGATGAAAAGTGTTGATGTTTTTAAAGTTTAAAAAAAAAAATTCTTATAAACATTGTGTTAAATACGTTTTACAAATTATATTCTCGCACATATAAACGTCTAACAATTACACCGATTTAACACTGGTTTCCGCGGCCGATAGATGGCGAGTTGGTGTGACGAAGGCCCGGACCGTGGGGGTGGGAGCAGTCTCGTTACGGGTTTGGTTGCCCTGCCCTCTGCTGTTAATCACGAGGCGCCGCACGCCAGATGAACACTTGTACGCAGTGGTCAGTGGTGATGGATCGCTGGTGTCATGTCTCGGCTGGGAACGCATGGGAATCCCAGGACACGATGGAGGGACTGTGTCTCTCTAGACTAGGAATGTCTGGGAATCCCGCAGGAGGAGCTTGGAGTCCGTGGTAGCATGCTGCTGCCGCGACACCCCTCACCAGGAAAAGCGGCTTTTTGAAAATGTTTGGATGGATGGTGTCGATGCGGATGTTGTTTTCGCAGCGCTTTGTGACCCTCGGGTGAAAGGCGCTATATAAATTGAATTATTATTATTATTATTTGTCTACATTCCACCACAATTGTGAAGTGCGGCACACTGCTAGGCTAACTGTTTAATCGCATCCGCGCTCTGTTCGATCACCATGCACTGCAGGTCACCACGATACAACCACCCACTGACACGGTAAGACACAGATAGAGAGCAGGTCAAAACAAATAGATTGGGGGATGAGCAAAGGAAGATATTCCCAGAGACAAAGACTGAGAACGAATCAGAGAGAGACAAGGAGGCACAGAGAGAAATATACGCTATGTACCCAGACAAGAAACGTACAGACAACGTACGAGTGAAAACACTTGGGTAAAACAGGGGGCCTGAGATTTACGCGGAGGCAAAGCGAGACAGAAAAACACAGAGACAGACACGGACAGATAGACAGCAGCATTGAGACAAGCACAGAACGACAGGAGAAAAAAACTGAGGCATGCTAATGTCTAATCTTTAACTAATTGTACTGCCAAAACATCTGTGCAATTTGGGCAATGAAGCTGAACAAGCTCATCAGGTTTACCCATGAAAAGAGCTCATACCAGGATACGTCACGCAAGCAGTCTGACCACTGGTCAAACAACAACCACAGAAGACACTTGATGACGTCCATCCATCCATCCATTTTCAGAAACCGCTTAATCCAATACAGGGTCGCGGTGAGCCGGAGCCTATCCCGGCAGACACAGGGCGCAAGGCAGGGGATGCACCAAGGATGGGACGCCAGTCCATCGCAAGGCGCCTGGGGAAATTTAGTCAGTACGCCAATTAACCTGGCAGCATGTCTTTGGACGGTGGGAGGAAACCGGAGTGCCCGGCGAAAACCCACGCGGACACGGGGACAACATGCAAACTCCACACAGAAAGGCACCCCGAGCCGAGCTTGATGACGTGCTGCATAAAAATATCTGACTTTACTATCATGGTAAATTTCACATTTTGGGTGTGTGTGTACAGTCAGCTCAAACACCAAAGTGCGTGCATGAACACGCGTGGACGTGGAGAGCGGAGCTGTCTATTTATGGGTTTGCTTGGCCGGCAAGGTGGCGCAGTGGTAACATTCGCGCCTCAGAGAAAGAATGGTCCTGCCCGAGGCGGTTCGTTTCCCACCTGTGTGGCATTTGGGTATTTCCCCCCTGTTCTGCGCGGATTTCGGCCGGGTTCTCCGGTTTCCTCCCACAACTTGAAAAAACACTAATTAATGAATTCGCCGATAACATTATAATTGATAGGACGCAGTGTGTGGCAAAATGTTGGCGCCGGCTAACCGCCTGGCTGCCTCCTCCGCCTCTCTGCGGTTTCCTCGCACCTCGGAGTCGTTCTCTCTTCGAATTAATACCTTCGAAATCGGATGAATACGTGCGCGTTATAAGTAGCGTTTATAATTAATATTAAAACATCCGACGTTCAAATAGAAGGGACTAAGACACAATGACCACTCTTGACTCCCCACAAAGTTTCATTCATTTTACCAACCCCAAATGAGGGTGATAGGCCGAGCCAACAATAAGCCAGGGATTTGCAATGGTGACCTTACAATAGGAGCCGTTCAGAAACAGTGCAGTTGAGATGTAATCATGTTTACACCGTGGCTCTTGTGTATGAAACGCTGACACGGTATCGAAGAATAAGCGCGAGAATCTTTTGACAAATTAGGCAAATCTTGAACCCCGCCTATCCCCAAATTCTGTTCTATTTTCGTCATGAGGAAACCGGTAGAAATAAACATATAATGCCCCCGCAGTATGGCCCAGGTAGTTGTGACGAACCACAGGACAGAAACGTCTCGAGAAGAGATGGCGCTCAATTCTGTGGAGCTCGCAGATATACAACGCCTGTTTGGACACGATTGTGAAGTAAGTGACTTGGAATTTGAGTCTAAAGCTTTTTTGCTGTAATAATAAACAACTATCTACTGTACTATTATCCGCGATTTGTCTTTACTTTACGGGGATCTTGTTACTTGTGTCTGTCTCTTTCACTGCGTGTGTCTCTGCGTCAGTGAAAATGTGCCCTTACGATCCGCTGTCATTGTAATCGCGATTTTCTGTCTAATTGCAGGTAATACAATCAGCCTCAGGAAAATATTTGATTGAATGTTCTGGACAGTGGCAGCCACTGGATTCTGGGAGGATTTGCCTTTTAAAACAAAGCAACTTTCAATTCATCACGCTCTACAAGGTTATTTAATATATTTGTTCTTCTCATTATCATCATCATCATCGTTGTGAGAAACTTCTTAATCCTGTACAGGGTTGCGGGAGGCGGAGCCTATCCCGGCAGACACAGGGCGCAAGGCAAGGCTATACCCAGGATGGGACGCCTCCTGGAAAATAATTTAAATACCAAAACATTTCAGTTCCTATAATACGGGATTGTATCATGTATGTATCAGTACCTTATCTTAAATGTTAAGGTACTGATACCGGGTATAGCCAGGATGGGACGCCAGTCCATCACAGGGCACCGGGGGCAATTTAGTCAGCAGGCCAATTAACCTATGCAGCAAGCATGTCTTTGGACTGTGGGAGGAAACCAGAGTGCCTGGCGAAACCCCACGCCGACACGGGGAGAACATGCCAACAGCGTATATGTCATTGCACATAATTGTTTGGCACAGAGTTGAGAGAGAGAACGGGAACAAATAATCTCACTGAAATGTATCGTACGTGATCAATAAACTTGACTTGACTTGAGCGGCGATACTTTTTGGCACTGAAATATGATCGCCGGTGTTCATCCGCGTTTCTCCCTCTGCACCACCTGTCCCTCCACCCTACAGTACAGTATGCTGAAAGGCTACATTTGCCAAGTGAATAAGGACGTCTTTAACCAAAAAGACGAACGGTTCTTGCAATTTAAGTCGGAAGGAGTAAGTATTTTACAGCGAAGCTCTCTCATGGCATTCCCTCACGCGGTGGCGCGGTGAGCAGTGCTGCCGCCTCACAGCTAGAATTACCCGGGTTCGGATCCCGGCTCGGGGGTCTTTCCGTGTGGAGTTTCCATGTTCTCCCCGTATACGCGTGGGTTTTTGGCTGGCACTCCGGTTTCCTCCCACACTCCAAAGACATTCTGCTGCTGCCAGGATAGGCTGCGGCTCACCGTGACCCTATACAGAATTAAGCGGTTACTGACAATGGATGGATGGACGTAAGCGCTGGGTTGAGAATGCACCTACTCAGCCAAGGGAGACAACATCTATGCGCTATGTTTACTGTGCCCTTTAACTTGCACGATTGAACTGGTTTGTTTCAGGGTCAGGATGTGGCCTTGTATTTCGAGCACTCAAACGAATTCAAGAAGTTTGTGGATGCCCTTCCCAAGCATACCGTTACCAAGAACCAAGGTATGACACCGCAGTACGCTGTGCAGTACAGGCGTGTGTTATATGCTTGACATTTTCAATTTGTACCATGTCTTGTAAGTCACTGTGACACGGTTGCTAACGTCACAACAAATGTGACGACTTGATGGGATCAAATCTCACTCGGCTAATGGTCCAGTGACTTTGCGATGATTCTAAACAGAAATCAACCTTGATCATGGTCATTTACATTCTCACTTTGTCCCAAATAACACTGTATACGTGCAGATCCACGTTGTTTAATAATATAAGTACCGGACTGTATAAGGCTACTGCAGGTTTATTCAAAACTTGGGTTATAACGTATGTTGGACTGCACCAACGTCCATTCGCTATTTGTTTGGCTCGTTAATTCTGGTGATGACATTATTTTATTGGCGGTTTTTTTTTGTACAATATGCACAAAGAAAAAAAGTTACAATTTCGTCCCCTATAGGTTAATTAGCCTGTGGACTAAATTGCCCCCGGTGTCCTGTGATGGACTGGCGTCCCATCCTGGGTATAGCCCTGCCTTGCGCCCTGTGTCTTCCGGGATAGGCTCCGGCTCACCGCAACCCTGTACAGGATTAAGCGGTTTCTGACAATGGATGGATGTTATGAAGAGTGAAACCCGAAAATAAGAACATCAATTATAGTGCCCTAGCTGTGCACGATACGCTAGAGGTGCGTGCAAATGCGTGACGCCTGTAGCTCCAACGCTAAAACCGGCTGTGATTTTTTTTGACAGAAAAAAGACGTCTGTTTGGCAAAAAAAATACAACCATCAGCAAGCCGACAGAATTCCTGTAAGGCGCTCACATTCTACCATTCACACACACACGACTCCATTCTGTGTGGAGTTTTCACGTTCTCTCCCCGTGTCCGCGTGGGTTTTTCGCCGGGCACTCCGGTTTCCTCCCACAGTCCAAAGACATGCTGCCGCAGCATATGTCAATCGGCCTGCGGACAAAGAACTCAGAACGGCGCTTCTCTATAGCCGCACCAAGAATCTGGAACAGCCTACCCCTAGAGTGTCGTCAGACCACCATAACCTTAACCGTTAAAAAACATTTCTAAACAACACCTATTTTTTCAGGCCTTTGTACACTGAGCTTGGCTCCGCGCCTCAGTATCTGCGTCTCGCTTTGACTGGGCGAGGAATTTGTGCGCGTTATAAATTGTAATGTTATTATTATTGCTAAATTGCACCCGGGTGTCCTGTGAAGGACTGGCGCCCATCCGGGGTATAAGCCCTGTATTTCGCCCTGTGTCTGCCGGGATAGGCTCCGGTTCACCGCGACCCTGTACAGGATTAAGCGAAGGCCCAGTTCCCGCACCATACAGGGCTCTCCCTACATGGAACTCGAACGAGTTAGTCGTGATTGTCTGAAGGGGGGGTTCTATAGCTTCGTGGTATCAATAACAGTCTATCTTTATTCTCACACAGGCACGTGCAGCACTATGAATTTGATTTTCAGAAGCAGCTCATGGTAAGGACATGCGTCGTTAGTTGACAAAGTGTCAGAACCAGAATGTAATTCCGGCTAGGGCGGCACGGTAGCGCAGTGAGAGGCGCTGCCGCCTCACAGCAAGAAGCCCCAGGGTTCGCTTCCCGGCTCGGGTGCCTTTCTCTGTAGAGTTTGCACGTTCTCCCCGTGTCTGTGTAGGTTTTCGCAGAGTACTCCGGTTTCCTCCCCCACTCCAAAGATATGCTGCCTAGGTTAACTGTCCTGCCTAAATTGCCCCCTGTGCCCTGAGGTGTTGTAACTTGCTTACCCCTCCCCGCCGGACAACTGGCGGCGAGCGCTACTCACCGCGCCACCGTGCCACCCTTGGTTAATGTCAGTGATAACAGAACTAGTCCTGGGCCCCTCCCTTTACCAAGCCATACTCACCAGCATGGTGAAGTATGGCGCAACACCACCGTGAGCGACGCGGTGGGTTTTTTTTCTGATCGATTAAAGGGCTGAACGTTCAACGTAAGTGATGAGTCAAGTTCCACATCAAGTCAAGTCTATTGATCACATACACGTAAGATACGTGGAAGTGAGATTTTTTTTGGTTCTCTTTCTGTCTCTCAAATTATTGCACAACAATTACGTGCAATAACGTACAAGCTTAAGCATAAAAAAAAGTAAAGACTACAATAAGATGATCCATCCATCCATTTTCAGAAACCGCTTAGTCCTGTACAGGGTCGCGGTGAGCCGGAGCCTATCCCGGCAGACGCAGGGCGCAAGGCAGCGGTTTACCGAGGATGGGACGCCAGTCCATCGCAGGGCACCTGGGGCAACTTTTTCAGTAGGCCAATTAACCTGGCAGCATGTTTTTAGACGGTGGGAGGAAACCGTAGTGCCCGGCGAAAACCCACGGGGAAAACATGCAAACTCCACACAGAAAGGCCCCCGAGCCGGGATTCGAACCCGGGACCTTCTTGCTGTGAGGCGGCAGCGCTACCCACTACGCCACTACGCCACTAATAGCATATGCACAGACAGCGAGTGTAAGTGACAAATGCGGCTTAGCAGCAATAGCGTTCTCTGTGTATGAATATATTGTGTGATTACGACTGTATGACTGCAGCTCACACGTGTTAACGAGTGCGCATGATTTCCCAGGTGGTGAAGTCTCCTGCAGCATCAGCTGTCACAGGCATGTAACACGTTCTACTTGTTCTTAGACGCACAAGCATCCCTGTCATGTAGTCGGCAGAGTTTGACGGAAACGTTATGTTCTCAGATTTGTCACTGATAACGGTACAACAACAAACATTGGAAACGTGTAGCAGTGTACTGATGTAGGTTTCACGGCTCGATTCATGATGGTTGCTCTTCAGAGCTGTTCTTTCAGGATAGCCGTGTCGAGCGCTCTCCCTCGCGACGTTTCGCCTCCCACGCCTGATGATGCTTCCAACGCGGGAGGCGAAACGTCGCGAGTGAGAGAGGGAGAGCGCTCGACACGGCTATCCCGAAGGAACGGCTCTGAAGAGCAACCATCAACGTGTATTAGTAGCACTTGACCTACTTTTACGGCTTATTCAGTTGGTGTATGGGGGTCAAGGTAGAAGCGTTCACGTCGCGATCCCTGTCAGGTAGTACTTGGTATTGCCTGCGAATTCTACCAAACACTTCGAGGCCGAGCTGATAGACAACGATGTCCAGAGGCTGACCATCGTGCTGCTTCGAAGAATCGCAAAGAAGAAGAATCCAACGGCATTTAATCAAGAAAACTCTGGAGCACAGTTTGCCGTTTGGATGGGTTTTTTTTATAAATGGGAAAAGATGAATGGAAGTATTTAAAATAACTCTACACGTTCGTAAAGCACAGCGAGGACAAATCAATCGTGATGAGCAACACGGCAAGGGCGGGAACTTCATCCACAAAGCATCGGCAAAGAGCTATAACATTTATGAACTTGAAAACGACATATGACAGAAATAAATCAGAGTTGTTTGAAATGCATATTTTAAAGTCCTTTGTAAAATTACTACTGTATATCATTCCATGTGAAGACGGACATTCTGCATCAGGCTCAACTCTGCCAAGGTAAACGAACCGATACTACAATACAACACAGGTAAACTGTGAACCGTAATAGCTGCGATAGACATACAGTGCTGTGTTGTTAAAATCAGGTGAATGCTTATTGAAATACGATGCCTGTTTTGCAAGGAAGATATAATTACGGGGCGGCACGGTGGCGTAGTGGGTAGCGCTTCCGCCTCACAGCAAGAAGGTCCCGGGTTCGAATCTCGGCTCGGGGTGCCTTTCTGTGTGGAGTTTGCATGTTCTCCCCGTGTCCGCGTGGGTTTTCGCCGGGCACTCCGGTTTCCTCCCACCGTCCAAAGACATGCTGCCAGGTTAATTGGCGTACTGACTAAATTTCCCCAGACGCCCTTCGATGGACTGGCGTCCCATCCTTGGTGTTCCCCTGCCTTGCGCCCTGTGTCTGCCGGGATAGGCTCCGGCTCACCGCGACCCTGTATAGGATTAAGCGGTTTCTGAAAATGGATGGATGGATGGATATAATTACGCGGGCGGCACGGTGGCGCTGCCGCCTCACAGCAAAGAAGCGCCCCGGGTTCGAATCTCGGCTCGGGTGCCTTTCCGTGTGGCGTTCGTATTTTCTCCCCGTGTCCGCGTGGGTTTTCGCCGGGCACTGCCGTTTCCTCTCACAGTCCAAAGACATGCTTCCGCATAGGTTGATTGGCCTGGAGACTAAATTGCCCCTGGTGCCCTGTGATGGACTGGCGTCCCATCCTGGGTATATCCCTGCCTTGTGCCCTGTGTCTACCGGGATAGGCTCCAGCTCATCGCGACCCAATACAGGATTAAGAAGTTTCTGACAATGAATTAATGAATAAAGGAGGTTGGCATCAGGAAGGGCATCCGGATGTATAGTTCTGCTCGAATATCCCCGGCATTGGGGAGCAATCGGCCAACCTGGGTGAACCTGGATACCGGCCGTTCAAACTGGCACCAACAACTTTCCTAAAAGCAAGCAGTCAGTTTATTCACCCAAGTGATATGCCACTTAGAGAACACACACGCTCATGGTAACGGTTAATTTTGTCACTTTACAGGTCACGGCGTGAGAGCACGGGCCATGATGAAAATTCCTTTGCTTCCCGACCTTTACCCGGTGATTATTGCATATATTCTGACTCTCAAGATGTTATAACAAGTGTTCAATCTGATTCTTCAACTCCAAACATTAATGGTGTTAAATTGCCAGTTTCACGACCTTTCGGTATATTCGAAGCGGCCTTAATCATTTAATTTTTGTTCCTTTGGTTTTTATTGGTTGTTTTTTCTTTCATTGTTGACATGCCGTTCTCTTCGCGGCCCTTGTGCAGCGCTTTGTGACACTCGGGTGAATCGCGCTATATAAAATGCTATTATTATTATTATTAAATCCTCCCTTCTGCTTGCACTTTTGTCTCAGAAATTCCTGACCAGGGTCCCGAAGTCTGCCTGGAAAACCATCCGACAAAAATCGGTAGCGTATTCGTCATGCCTGCACAATCCCGTTGCCGTAACGATGTTTTCATAACGCATTGCCCTTTATCTTAGAATTAAATGTGGGGTTTTTCAGTTCTTCGCAAGTCATTTCGGTGTTTGTGACATTTCAGGGCCACATAGCTCCAGACCATCGAGCGACATACCACGGAGGTGAGTACCTTTGTTAAACACATGACATATGCAGAATATCTTCTGCAATTAAAATATCGAAGAGTTTTTACATTTGCGATTTGAGTGGATAGCTACACACGTTTGGCAAATGCTAATCATGACACGTTTGTAATATGTTATAGTGTTGTTGGGTTTTTTGGGCTTCACGACAACTTGTTTAATAGAAACCTGCTCAGCGTGTGGCTTATTGCTGCAATATGGGAAATACAGTGCAGTGCTGACAAGAGTTGTGGCTAAGACAGCTTGTATTAATTGTAACAGAAATTAATTGTCGACGTATTTTACGTTCCAGGTCACGTCATTACGAAATTATGGTCAAGCAACGGTCTCATACAGGTGATCAATGCGCGAACCCCGGGGCCTTCTGGCTGTGAGGCGGCTACTCACCGCGCCGCCATGCCGCACACCTACATTTGTTCTTCTTTTAACCGCGCTGCGACAGCGAGATGGCCAGGACATGGCAGTACAGCAAGAGGGTTGAATAACCGGTGTGTTTGGACATTTAGGCGTTAGCCCCTCGTAGCCACGAGTTTCTTTAGATGCCCTACTCCACGTTTGTTTACAAACACACAACACCGCTCTCAAGCTGGAATTGGTTTAATGTCTCAACTCAGAATCCTCCTGGAAAAGAAGTGCCTCGGTGAGATCAACTAGGATGTAATTGTCCATTTGGCACTCATATTGCGATTGGGGTCCACTCAGGCCACCATAGCTCCTGTCGAGAACATGAGACCACTTGGCGGTTGAAAGAACGTCCCCGCCATAGGAATGTGGAAAAGGAATTGTGGCAACCTTTGCCAAACAGATATACTTATTCATGGGAATGTACAATGTAATTTTGTCAGAATATAGATAGAAAAAAACAAAGTCCACGTGTTAATTCTGTCCGTTTGTGTTGTTATAGAGACAGCTGTCGGAACCGTGACTCCCCGAGACACCTCCGCCCTGGCCCCCATGTCCGCCCTGGCCCCCTTCCAAAAGTCCCAAAGCAACTCATGCGATACTGGGCCTTGCGAACCTCCACAAGAAAGCGGTAACACCATGTCTGCTCTTTCCGAAAAGTATCGTAAATTGTCATATTATCAAAGTGGTATGCAAAAAAGCCCCGTTGGCACTTTCCTCGTTTATATGAATAACAGGACTCGAGATAATATTTCAATGAGCCACGCCCCCCAAAATCGTGCTTGCACGATGAAGCTGATCTTGCAACTGTCAGCGAAACGTCGTACCTTCATTGTAAATGTTGTGGATTCGCTCTCCAGCATAGCGGTGTGCTGAAGTAGTAAAGAGTCGACACGTTTTGTTCACGTGACAAACTTCGCTAATTGGCTGTGTCGGGTTGAGGCGGGTTTACGACACATCATTTTTACGTGACCTACCCCATAAAAAGGGATATACTATGGATAACATTGGTCACAAAAGCCTTCATTTTAAATCTACAAGGGGTAATTTTGGGCTCCTGCCCAAATTAGGAGCCAATACAGACGCGCAAATACCATTTTGGGACGTGGCTCATTCAAATATTCTTTCAAGTTCTGTTATTTGTAGAAACTGGGTGCAAAAGTATTCGTTTTTTTTTTTATCACGGTGGCTAATTCCAGGCCATGCAGAAATCAAGTTAAATGTTGATTCTCGAGGTTTAACTGTATTTGTCCATTATAAGATCTGATGCTCGCTGTGCGTTGTACTGAGCTACTGCATTCTTGTGCCGTGTGTCTGTACTCACAGTGTACTTAACGATCGGTCCGGATCGTGAAATTCAGCACACATCATTGCCGTCAGCAGCGACTGCTCACGATCCCATCAGTGGCCTGGCAAACGTCTTGAACGCAGGTAAAAAAAAAAATACAACTCTTAATTGAATTGTACACAGCCAAAGACATAAAATCGCCACGTGCAGAAGCATTTAACGTAACACGTGTTATTGTTTCAGCTCACTGGTCAACTAAAGAACAATTCCCACAACCAAATGTATCAATTAGATCCGACGTCTCTTATGACCTTGCTCAATGCAAGACACTCGTTTCAATCTGGCCAATCAAAAGTGTTGTTGCTGGCTGCTCACCTTGTTACAAAACATCAAGCATTGTGTCTGCATGTTTTTGCCGCACGGAGGTGTGGCTGCTTGCAAACCGGACACTTTATAAAACGGTGTCTATACGGCGTTTTAAGATCTGAACACCCAGAAAGGGTAAAAAAAAAAACCCGCGTATATTTTAAACGTGCCTTGACAGAGGAGGGAAGTTTCTAATCCTGCGTGATGTTGCTCGTTCCAGGAGTGGCTTCGGGCTTTGGCAAATCCTCACTCAGGCAAAGGCCTGCCGCAGCTGACAGAGTGCCAGGCGAGGAAGAGGCGCCCATCGAGACACAAGCGGCCGAGAAACCAGCAAAACAGACAGAGGGAAAACATGCGGTCGAGATGGAAGAATACTCAGCCCCTGTGGCCTGCCCCATCTGCACGTTCGTGTACCCCAGCTGGCAGGTGGAGGAGCACGCCAGCACGTGTGAGGACTATGTGACGGAAGAGAAGGCAGAGTGACGGGTGGACCCTCACTCACCGTTTTATAACCGGAGAAAAAGCTCGTACATGGCGCGTTTCCCCGTTCGCCGATTTGCCTATCCGGTTCACGGGTTTGCCAAACCGGTTTTCCCTGAATGCACCACCACCCCCCATCACCCCAGGTCCTCCTTTATGTCTTGATATGGTTGGCTGCAAAAGTCGTCCTTAATACCACCTGTGAAAAAAACACGTGAACTATGTTGCTGATGTTCCGTTCTGTCGTTGTTGACATGCCGTTCTCTCTGCAGCCCTGTGCAGCGCTTTGTGACCCTCGGGTGAAAAGCGCTCTATAAATGCTATTATTATTATTAGATATGGCTCGTATAGCTGTGAAATGAACTTGAGCAAGTTACATTTTGGGGGAGAATGATAAAGTTTACTGTAAATATTTATTCTGTTAAAGTTTACTGCAAATCTTGCTTCTGATGGTTGCTCTTCAGAGCTGTTTTTTCGGTTTAGCCGTGTCGAGCGATGTCTCTCGCTCCCTCGCGACGTTTCGCCTCTCACGTTGGAAGTATCATCAGAGCGGGATATCGCTCGACACGGCTATCCCGAAAAAACAGCTCTGAAGAGCAACCATTATTCAATCTGCATCGATTAGAACTTCCCTCAAAATGACGACATTACGTAAATTAACCCACCGCATTCATTGTCATGTAAACTTTCCGAGAGTAATTTACCTGGGGTTTTTTATGGTATTGTATGTCGGTCACCCATTACCTCTCCATTCCGTGCTTTCCCCGCCTCACTTCCGTGACCAGTCCGCCGCCGCTCTGCGTTTTTTCCGCGAGTCAGCCGCGATGTTTAACAAAAAAAGCCACCGTTGCAGTCGCACCCTTTGTTGTCATAATCTCATGCTGACAACACAGCGAGCCTCCGCAGTCCTCTCTCTCTGCACGACCTTTTTTGAGATCAGCGTTTATCTGGGTTTTGCTTAATAAGCAGGGTCCGTCTTAGTGATTCTGGGGCCAAGACAAAATTCAGTGATTACACCTCCCCATAACATAACATAACAACCGTCTTTCGCCACTATGTGGCGGTGACGTCACCACGTCGCCTGTGCCAGGCCATATGCACCTTGAGGCCACGTGAAGTGTCGAAGGCTCGTCGACAGGAGGTCACAGGACAGACCCAGGTGTCATGGGCTGCCTGACTGAGATGACCGGCAGATGCACCACCTGAGCTCCCTACTGTGCCAACTTGCTGTGCTTTGGCCGCTCGGCGCTCGGCTCGCTGTTGTGAGCGTCGCTCCTCCGCCCTCCGGCAAAACAACCCCCACCTCCTCCTAGTGGTGCCGGTCGGGAACGCTCAGGTGGCTGTCATAAGCCTGCGCAGCGGCCAAGGGGGCTCTGGTTGGGTGCGAGGGGCTGGTAACCCCTCCACCTACTAATCAAACTACCACTTAACCATGAAGCCACTGCGTGTGGCCACGTGGAATGTTCGAACCCTCGTCGCGGAGGAGAGGCTGCCACTCCTCTGTCAGGAGCTAGCCCGGTACCGCCTGGACCTCTGTGGAATACAGGAGGTCCGGTGGACTGGTTCTGGCTCCAGTCAACATGAGGGGTGGACAGTCCTCCACTCAGGACAGGAAACTGCCAGACAACAGGAAGTGGCTCTTCTTCTGAATAAGAGAATGGAGGCGGCGTGGAAGGGTGGCCGATGAGTCAGATGCCTTCTATGACCTCCTGTCCCAGGTGCTAGCTAAAGTTGCCCGTCGGGATCGAGTCACCCTGCTAGGTGACTTTAATGCCCGAGTGGGCCAGGACGCAGACACCTGGGCCGGAGTGATTGGTAGACCCGTACAGGGTCGCGGTGCGCCGGAGCCTATCCCGGCAGACACAGGGCGCAAGGCAGGGCCACACCCAGGATGGGACGCCAGTCCATCACAGGACACTGAGGGCAATTTAGTCTGCAAGTCAATTAATCTATGCAGCAGCATGTATATGGACTGTGGGAGGAAACCGGAGTGCCCGGCGAAAACCCACGCGGACACGTGGAGAACATGCAAACTCCGCACAGAAAGGCACCCTAGCCGGGATTCGAACCCGGTGACCTTCTTGGTATGAGGCGGCCGCGCTCCTCACTGCGCCACCGTGCCGCGGATAGGACATAGCATGGTGTACATTCCATTTAACAAGACAAGAGATCTGCATTTACTCATACTCAGCACTTCCGGCAGCGGAACATTCTGCAGTCCGGTTGTTTATTTTTGCTTGTGTGAAGTTTTTTTCGTGGGGGTATTTACTACATTTGCAACAGATGCTCAGTTAGAAAAGATCCTTAAACGTCTCTCCACGGGGCGGCACGGTGGTGGAGTGGGCATCGCTGCCGCCTCACAGCAAGAAGTCCCGAGTTCGAATCCCCGGCTAGGGGGCCTTTCTGTGTGGAGTTTGCATGTTCTCCCCGTGTCCGCGTGGGTTTTCGCCGGGCACTCCGGTTTCCTCCCACCGTCCAAAGACATGCTGCCAGGTTAATTGGCTTACTGAGTAAATTGCTCCAGGTGCCCTGCGATGGACTGGCGTCCAATCCTGGATATAGCCCTGCCTTGCGCCCTGTATCTGCCGGGATAGACTCCGGCTCACAGCGGCCCTGTGCAGGTGTAAGCGGTTTCTGACAATGGATGGATGGATTTACATTTCTATAACACCTTTCACCAAGAGGTCACAAGACCAAACGGAAAAATGCCCCGCCATAGCAATGTACCAATTATACATTTGAAACAGCTGACACATTTATATACATTTGTAATGTCTCCGTTATTTATGGCCCACCCTGTACATGAGGTTTCAGAGCAACTATTACTGGCTTAACTTCGTGACCCTCGGGTGAAAGGCGCTATATAAATGCTATTATTATTATAACGTACATAATTTCAGATAATCACACGGGAACATGAATACGCATATGCAGTACCAGTTTTCACACATATCGCGCACACATCTGCATCAGCGATGCTCTCAGATTCTCTTGTTCTCGTTGTACGTCCGTATATAAAGCGTGCTGTACAGTATTTCACGTTTTAAATGTGTGGGGTTATTTTTAACTCGTGCGCCGTCGGCACAAGACTAGCCGTGGCGTCTTTAGCTACAGCCTCCACGGGAGCCTCTTCAAAGTGCGTCAAAGTCGCCTTGGGTAGTGTCACCTCTGTTTCCTCCGCCTCTCACAGCCAGAGGATGCCAATTCATCACAGGGCGGGGGTCAAGGTAGAAGCGTTCACGTCGCGACCCCTGTCAGGTAATACTTGGTGTTGCCTGCGAATTCTACCAAACACTTCAAAGCCAAGCTGAAAGACAACGATGTCCAGAAGCTGCCCATCGTGCTTTGAAGAATCGCAAAGAAGAAGATCACAGGGCACCGGAGACAATTTAGTTTATCCATCCATTGTCAGAAACCGCTTAATCCTGTACAGGGTCGCGGTGAGCCGTAGCCTATCCCGGCAAACATAGGGCGAAAGGCAGGGCCATATCCAGCAGAGGATGCCAGTCCATCACAGGGCACCAGGGACAATTTAATCCGCAGGCCAATTAACCTAAGCAGCAGCATGTACGTCGATTGTGGGAGGAAACCGAAGTGTCCGGCCAAAACATGCACACTCCACATAGAAAGGCACCCGAGCCGGGATTCGAACCCGGCTCGGGTTCGATTCCCTCTCCCCCTCGCAATGTTTCACCTCCAACGTTTCGACTCTATCGCGGGAGGGGAAATGTCGCGAGGGAGAGACGGAGAGCACTCAGTGACACGGTTATCCCGAAAGAACAGCTCTGAAGAGCAACCACCATGAATCGAACCGTGAAAACCTACATCCGTATAATATAGATAATATTAGACGACGTTTCGGACAACGGCCCTTCTGAATACGGCGCGAACTCTTTGCGTTCTCTGCTGCGTGTGCTTGTCCACCATTGTGAACGGCAGACGAGCGCATAACGGCTCGGCGCTTTGCACACACGTGTGGTGTTGATTGACGCTAGTCATCTTCTAGCCTGCGATATTATTCCTTTAGGATTGACGGTCCTCATCGTTTCATGTTCAGGGGGCTGGCCACCCCTCCGTTTTAACCCAGGAGTCACCAACCCGCGGCTCTCGGGTCGCATGCGGCTCTGTTTGCTCTCATAGAAACGCGGCTCGCATGAGGAGTTACACGCAACATTTCACGTACCATGAAATGCTCTGTAAATATTTCGTGGTCATTACTCATTTTCATGTTGTGTGTTGTACACGTGTAAACCTTTAACCTACCGCTGAAACTTGACATGCAAAGAGGCGCCCGCTTTTCTGTACTAACGGCATCACCTTGTTATACAAACGAACATGCATAAGTAAATACACAGTGTATGCGTGCCGTGTTGACAGAATGTTGCCGCTAAGGCTGGGTGACCCCGGCCAACCCTGTTGACGCGGGGGGGAATTCCATATGACGTGGGCAAACGTGACGGCAATAAATAGAGTGGCGCTGCCCACGACTTCACACACGACGACACTCACTGCAGCGATGGCTCTGAGCAAAGAAGACTCCAAGATTATTTTGAACGAATATCCTCAGTGCAATGTAAGCGGCTGCTTCTATTAGTAACATCGTTACTTCAGGAATCAAAACAACACACATTATTGTAGTGTGGTGGTGGGGGGTTTTTTACGATTAATTAAGAGTAAGGTTTAGTACTTTGTTTTAATTCCACTGATAACGGTTGCTAGTGTTATCGTTACCGCCGTAAGACATGGTCAATCCACTGTTGGATAAAGGTCTCCTCAAGCAGCTGTCATGGTGGTCTTTCCACGGCGGGGGAGGGTCCAGGAATGACCCAGGATTGAACTCGGTTACTCGGTGGAGGGGGGCGCAGGGATTAGCGCTGCCGCCTCACAGCAAGAACGACCCGGGTTCGAATCACGGCTCGGGTGCCTTTCTGTGTGGAGTTTGCAAGTTCTCCCCGTGCCCGCATGGGTTTTCGCCGGGCACTCGGGTTTCCTCCCTCGATCCATAGACATTGCTGCTGCATGGGTTAATCGGCCTGCGGACTAAACTGCACCCGGTGCCCTGCGATGGACTGGCGTCCCATCCTGGGTATAGCCCTGCCTTGCCCCCTGTACCTGTCGGGATAGGCTCCGGCTCACCTCGACCCTGGTACGAGATTAAGCGGTTTCTGACAATGGATGGATGGTGTTTGACGCGAGGCGCCTTTGTCGCAGGTACGGGGAAGCGCATCGGCCACGTACAAGACGCGAGACGAGCGGCACGGAGACGTGTGCATATCGGGGACTGCGAGCGTGATCGAGAGCCTCGACTTAACGTACATCGTCATGTGCACGGTGAGTACGGAACCCCAGCGGCGTGCGGAGGTTCGGTGGAGCCCGGGGACAACTCCGACTCCTGGATTGTATGCCCTCTAGTGAGAACTTTGGGAACCTGTCATTCAAACATAAAATGAGTTGGAAGGCAGTAACTATAACGTGTCGCCGATCGTCGACAGGGCACAGTGGATGATGAAAAATAATAATAATATCAATTTATATAGCGCCTAATGTCGATCGGCGTCGACGGGGCACTGAAAGAGTTAATCAGCATTACGCACACAGTATTTACATGTAACAGGTTCTCTACTCTGGTCTCGCTTATTAAAACACGGATCCGCATTCACACCAGCTTGTGGGACTGTTTAATGTCACTCTTTGATTGGATGCCCCCCTGAAATGGATGCCCAGGGACGGCGCCCCCTCTGCCCCCCTCTCTGCACGCCACCGACCAATCGCCCATCGCCGTACACACCGCGTGTCTAGAAGCGTGTCGTGGGGGGGTAGGATTGCACGGTGTTGGAGGTACAAGGGCAATCCAGGTGCATTAGCAGAGGCGTATCTAGGGAATGGCAGGTATGGCACGTGCCCTGGGCGCCACTTGAAGCGGGCCGCCACTGAGCAGTTTCTATTAAAGTCAGACAAGCCATCATCGGATAGTGAAAAAGGAATCGTCTTCAGATGTGTGATCTGTCTGATTATCACGGGTGAGAAGCATTAGGATGGCCAGATTGTTAAACCACTTGTATTTTGAGCTGATGTTATAGTAAAGTTAACTTATAGTAAAGTTATCTGCGCCTCACAGAAAGAACGGTCTTGCCTGGGGCGGTTTCATTGCCGCCTCGAGCGCCTTTCTGTGTGGAGTGTGTCTGTCCTCCCCCTGTTCTGCGTGGGTTTCCTCCAGGTTCTCCGGTTTCCACCCACAACTTAAAAAAAACACTCATGAATGAATTGGCCGATAGCAGCATAATATATAGGACGCAGTGTGTGGCAATATGTTGGTGCCGAAAAACCACCTACCTGGCTGCCTCCTCTGCCTCTCTGCGGTTTCCTCGCGCCTCTGACCCGTTCTTTCTTCTGATTAATACCTTCGACATTGAATTAATATTTACCGCGCGTTATAAATAGAGTGTATTATTATTATTGTTGTACGCTTCGGATTCACGGCGCTCTGTGTCTTCGCTTGCGCAGGAGGGGAAGCTGATTTCCATATTGCACGTGGAGCAGCAGGAATTCGTCCTGACAATTGAACGAACGCTCAAATTCACATCGTGGAAGGTGCGAGTCGTTTTAATGAAGTCACCGTGCATGGGCTTCCACACAACACGCACTCAAACATGTAAACAACATGCATGGTACAATACAGGGCGGTTGCCAACATGGGGATTGTGCTGCTAATAATAACACAATACATCTCCGAGGTTGAATTTGTCGAAAAACACGAATACAGTTTCACGACCTTTTCGTATATTCGAAGCAGCCTTTATCATTTATTTTTTGCTGCTTTGGTTTTTATTGATTGGTTTTTTTTCTTTCGTTGTTGACATGCCGTCCTCTTCGCGGCCCTTGTGCAGCGCTTTGTGACCCTCGGGTGAAAGGCGCTATATTAAATGATATTATTACTACATCCATTCATTGTCAGAAACCGCTTGATCCTGTACAGGATTGCGGTGAGCCGGAGCCTATCCCGACAGCCACAGGGCGCAAGGCAGGGCTATACCCATGATATAGATAGGGCGAAGTCATGGCTCCCAGCCATGTAAACATAGAATGCGCTTATCTCTTTCCAGGGGAGAGAAATGTGGCTCAGCTTTGAGGACGAAGAGGAGTGCTCCGTATTCGTGAATGCACTACCACCCGACTTAGTCAAGCGACATGGTAAGGTCCATCCACCAATATCATAATACATGCTATTTATAACGCGCACGTATTCATTCAATATCGAAGGCATTAATTCGAACAGAGAACGACTCAGAGGCGTGAGGAAACCGCAGAGGCGGAGGAGGCAGCCAGGCTGTTTTCCGGCGCCAACTTTTTGCCAGACACTGCGTCCTACATATTATTGGCCAATTCACTATGGGTTGTGGCAGGAAACTGGAGAACCTGTCGGAAACCCACGTAGAACAGGTGAAGAACACAACCTCCACACGAAAAGGTGCCTGAGGCGGGAATCGAATTTCCTCTGGCGAGACCTTCTTTCTGTGAGGCGCAGATGTTAGCACTGTGCCAGCCTGTACACACAATGTCAGATTGAAACAGGTTAATTTAAACAGTTTTTGTGTTTTCTCACCAGATAAGAAATGTTCATCCAAGAAACTCTGGATCTTCTGGTAATCTTAACATTATTTTACTCGCGCATCACTTTCTTTTTTTCAAACACAGAGGGAGCCTCCTCTCTTATAATCATAATAATAGCAATTCATATAGCGCCTTTCACCCGAGGGTCACAAAGCGCTGCACAAAGACCACGGAGAGAACGGCATGTAAAAAATAAACCAATAAAAACCAAAGCAACAAAAAATAAATGATTAAGGCTGCTTCTTGAAAGGTCGTGAAACAGGCAATCTTAAGAGCGGCAAAAATCTGCCAGCGTCCCCTATAGCGAATGTTGTCATCGAAGCCTCCTCTCTTACTCAGTAGATGTGCAATTGTTCGGAAGTGTTCCACAATATAAATCCGGCTTGCTAAACGCGATCACTTTGCTGAGTCAGGGTTTGGTTTTCTGAGGCTACAAACCTCTTGATCAGGCATTATTACATTTACAGTATCGTACGGCAGCTGGAAGGGTCGTCGTTAGACTTCACGACCAACCGCGCGGTGAGTAGCACTGCCGCCTCACAGCCAGAAGGTCCCCGGTTCGAATCCCGCCTCGGGGGCCTTTCTGTGTGGAGTTTGCATGTTCTCCCCCGGTGTCCGCGTGGGTTTTCGCCGGGCACTCCGGTTTCCTCCCACAGTCCAAAGACATGTTTCTGCATAGGTTAATTGGCCTTGCTGACTAAATTGCCCCCGGTGCCCTTTGATGGACTTGCGTCCAATCCTGGGTGTAGCCCTGCCTTGCGCCTTTTGTCTGCCGGGATAGGATCCGGCTCACAGCGACCCTGTACAGGATTAAGCGGTTTCTGACAATGAATGCTTGAATTGTATCTGTTCCTTCAGGTCACGATCGACAAAGAATGACAACGTGCAGGTAACGTCAGCAGCATTGCCGCA
The DNA here is from genome assembly GCA_036362915.1 of Geotria australis. Taxonomy (NCBI): domain Eukaryota; kingdom Metazoa; phylum Chordata; class Hyperoartia; order Petromyzontiformes; family Geotriidae; genus Geotria; species Geotria australis. The sequence goes on along the minus strand of JAZEWU010000025.1, from coordinate 6,609,912 downwards.
TTGCCAACAGGCCGCGTGCACACTATAAATAAATCAGTTTCCAAAACATAGAGGAGGGCCTTGACATTGTTGTGACCCTGAGGCGGGTTTGCATAAACGCCCTACAGCACACCATGCGGCAGGCGTAATAATTCTCCAATGATCCACAGTGCGCTGAGTGGAGCATAGCGCCTAGTTTACCACTTGCTTCTTCTTCTTTGCGATTCTTCGAAGCACGATGGTCAGCTTCTGGACATCGTTGTCTTTCGCGTGTACTAATTGTAATGATAATACTCTATATCTATAATAAACGGTAGCTTCAACAGTGATGCAAGGACCGCGTGTTAAAGACATCGCTACCGGTCTGTAAGCATGTACATGTTCAGGCCTTCTGTTAATCCACTGCTGGATGAGGGCCTCCCCCGCACCGGGCGGAGGATGGGGGTTGTCTGACCATACTTCACCATGCCGGTCAATGCGATATGGTGAAGGCGGGCAGCATAGACTTAGGAACATGATACAGCACAGCGGTGGATTTTGATAAAATCCCTTAATGTAACCCCCCATCCTGTAACGCACTATCACGGTGAGTTAAGATTACGTCAATTAATACTTTTAAAGTAAAACACATGTAAACGCAACTTTATTTTGTCTCAACAGCGGAATACCCCACGGAAGTTGTCACTAATCTCGGAAGGTACAGTTCACACACACTGCGTGGTTTCCTATATTTTTAATACATAGGTATATTTAGTGGTGCGGCACGGTGGCGCGGTGAGTAGCGCTGCCGCCTCACAGCCAGCAGCCCCCCGGTTCGAATCCCGGCTTGGGGGCCTTTCTGTGTGGAGTTTGCACGTTCTCCCCGTGTCTGCTTGGGTTTTTGCCGGGCACTCCGGTTTCCTCCCACCGTCCAAAGACATGCTGCAGCATAGGTTAATTGGCCTGCGGACAAAATTACCCCCGGTGCCCTGCGATGGACTGGTGTCCCATTCTGGGTAAAGCCCTGCCTTACGCCCTGTGTCTGCCGGGCTACGATCCGGCTCACGGCGACCCTGTACAGGATTAAGCGGTTTTTGACAATGGATGGATCGATGGGCATATTTACTACCAAAGTCAAATGTAGTGCTGTCGGAACAGCGCTCAAGTCACAGTCGTTCAAATCCTGGCATTACAGTCAATGCTGCAATCACCCCAGCCACAGTTCCATTCCGAA
>JAZEWU010000025.1:6596036-6606979 GCA_036362915.1 Geotria australis | reverse complement strand
CCCAGGCGCCCTGCGATGGACTGGCGTCCCATCCTCGGTGTTCCCCTGCCTTGCGCCCTGCGTCTGTCTGGGTGGGCTCCGGCTCACCGCGACCCCGTACAGGATTAAGCAGTTTCTGAAAATGGATGGATGTGTGAGACCAGCGCCACGTCACGCAGGGGAAACATTTCTCCCCCCGTGCCCTCGGTGCATCCGGAGGCCGCGTGAGCCCAGCTCGCGTTGCGGCGGCATCTCACCTAATGGATGGACGCATCCGCGCGTGACCTTGTCCGCCACAGGCAAAGACAAGCAGGCAGACTGGACCCGCGTGGTTGACAGGCGCCCGGCGCAGTGCCCCGTCTGCCAGGGCTGGTACCCGTACGTCGCCATCCAGCAACACGCCAACAGCTGCTTGGAGCAGAGGCTGACCGCCGCGCCGCTCATCGCAGCCGAGAATAGGTGACAGCGGGTGGGCAGAAGCGCTGCGTTGGCCGTGCCAGGGCGCGTGCACCGTGGCGAGCTGGCGATGCGAGCGACGCCTGCCCGAGTGTCACCGCTTCAGTCGGGCCGACGTGAATTTCACGCCTGTTTGTACATCTTAAAATTTGAATGCGATTCGGAACACGCCGGGCATATTCGTTGAATGTCGGACGTATTCGAAGAGCGAACGGTTCGGTGGCGCGAGACCATGCAGAGGCGGCGGAGGGAAGGCAGCCACGCCGTAAGCCGGCGCCAACATTTGCCAGATATTGCGTCCCATTTATTATGATGTTATCGGGCGATTAATTAATGAGCGGGTTTTTTTTTATGAGTTGTGGGAGGATACCGGTGAACCCGGAGGAAACAGGGAGAGAACATACAAACTCCGCACACTCCGCACAGAAAGGCGCCTGAGGTCGGAATCGAATTGCCTCGGCCAGGATTGTCCTTCTGTGAAGCGCAGATGTTGCCATTGCGCCACGCTGCCGCGTGGAGTTATACACCGATCCCTGGTGGCATGCTGGGTCGACTATGGCCAGATCAGGACACGAGGCAGATCGTGCAAAAGGCCATCTCCGTGTTTAAACTACTGACGAGTGGCTGCTAGGCAGCCAGAGGACGTGTTACTCCCCTCTCGTACGACACCGTATTCTCTGGATAGTGCGGTTTCCTCGCACCGTTCACGTACACGTTCATGAAATTGGCCAAACTTTCCCAATGCGTGGCTACGTTTTCAAAAAAATCGCTGTGAGGCACAGCGAGGCTGTTCTGGGTAAACAAAATGCGTTCGTGTTATTACTTTTACTTATTTATTTAAATTTCCACTGGCAGGATGGAGCCAGCAAGCAACGTTTCAGTATCCTATGTTGGGTTCCATTAATTTTTCATCCATCCTTTGTGGTGAGCCAGAGCCTATCCCGGCAGACAATGGGCACAAGGCAGGACTATGCCCAGGATTAGACGCCAGTCCATCACAGGGCACCAGGCCAATTAAACTATGCAGCAGCATGTCTTTGGACTGTGGGAGGAAACCGGAGTGCCTGGTGAAAACCCACACGGACACGGTGCAAACTTGCAAACTCCACACAGAAAAAGCACCCGAGCCGGGATACGAACCCGGGACTTCTTGCTTGTTGGATTCCAATCTCTGCTTAAGAATTGACGCTCCACGAAGTGGTATTTATTTCACCAGCAGAGAGGATGGCGGGCCATTCACTCTGTCCCACTCTACAAGTGAGCCTCGACAGGTTCATGTCGAATAACTATAGAAACACCACATTGCTGTGGTTGGGCTGAGTATGTCCATCGGACAATTTACTAATTATAAGTTTCACGACCTTTCAGTATATTCTTATTATTATTATATTCGAAGCAGCCTTAATTATTTAAAAAATGTTGTTCCTTTGTTTTTTTTATTTTTTTTCATTGTTGACATGCCGTTTCTTCGAGGCCCTTGTGCAGCGCTTTGTGACCCTCGGGTGAAAGGCGCTATATAAAACGCTATTATTATTATTATCGTCGTCGTCGGTCATCTATCTACTGTTGGATGAAGGCCTCCTCAAGCCGTGGCCCATCACCGCCAATACAGTTTTATTTTGATCTCTTTTCAATGTGTCGCACCGTGCGTTGAACGTATGTATTGTTGCTGTTGAATGTTGAAATCATGTATATTTTGTGCAATACTGTAAATTGTTAATATATGTAAATACCGTGTTTACAAAAAATAAAGTATTGCGTTGAGAGTAAATTTATCTACGTGTAATAAGCTTACTGTTCATATACCTATATACACACACACAAGAGAAAGTTCCCCCGTATAGCCTTAACAGACTGTAGGGGCAATTACTGTTAGCGAGCACCTATGTACGTCACACAAAGGGGTGGGTGGCCAACACCACGCCCGACCGCCTTTGTCTCTCTAGCTACTATGTTTACACATTGTGCCAGGTACTCAATTTCAGGATCGGTTGAGAAAACTGTCACCAGTGTTGGCTGTGGGCAGAAATGGAACTCGGTTCATACAGCAGTGCGCTAAGCGCTACACTACTGCTCTCCACACACACACAGAGAGCCTTCAGCCAAATCGTCCGGAATACGACAGATTGCATCAGACCTCAGAAGCGAAGCAGATTGACAGTGGTTAAGACTTTTCTGGAACTGGTCCAGGTCAACCCGACCTTTCTTTCTGCGCCTCACAGAAAGAATGGTCTCTCTCCCCCTGTTCTGCATGGGTTTCCTCCGGGTTCTCCGGTTTTCTCCCACAACAAAAATACCCCCGCATTAATGAATTGGCCGATAACATCATAATATATCTGAAAGCAGGGTGTGGCAAAATGTTGGTGACCGCAAACCGCACGGCTGCCTCCTCTGCCTCTCTGCGGTTTCCTCGCGCCTCTGAGTCGTTCTCTCTTCGAGTGAATACCTTCACAATTGAATTTATATGTGCTTGTTATAATACCATGTATTATTATTTATATAAAGCTTGATGGTATGAACATCAGAGACGGGGGAAATCCCCATGCGTGTATCGTGTTGAATTAACACGTGGAAATGTTCTCAAATAGAGTTCAGTAGGTCACTGGTTGGGGGAGGAAATTTCCCTTAACATGCTGTCAAGCTCACTGGGTATTTTTTTTGTGCTCTAATAATAAACATCTATCTCTATGATTGAGAAGGCTGGAAGATCCAAGCACTTGCGACACCCATCGCTGTCATCAGAGTGAGATGTGACCCAAAGCAACTCGCGGGCGCCCGCCACAGACCACGTGACGCACGGGGCAGAGCGCTTTGGAAATCCCCGCAGCAGCGAGTCGAGCAGTGACCTTGTTTGCCCCGCGGCTGGCAAAAACCAATGACGACGTGATGTGGAGCGTACGCTCTCGAAACACATCCCCTTCCTAGGAATTAGAAAATCTAATGAGTAATTTATTTATGACCCGAGACAGTTCGACTCCCGCCTCGGGCGCCTTTCTGTGTGGAGTTTGCGTGTTCGCTCCCCCTGTTCTGGGTTGGGTTTCCTCCGGGTTCTCCGGTTTCCTCCCATAACAAAAAAATATACTCAATAATTAATTGGCTGATAACATCATAATACATAGGAAGCGGTGTCTGGCGGGTTGGCACCGGTTTCCCGCCTGGATGACTGCCTCCTTCCCCCCTCTGGTCCGTGACCAGGCGTGGAATGTGAGCGGCGGCTTATACATGTTGTCATTATTATCAGTTCCGCCACTAGTTCAAAAAATATATACAAATCTCAAGGCTAGATTTCATAAAAAAAACACTGCTCGGTATGTTAGGCCAACGACGGAAAACATTTGCATACGCGGCAAAGCGGGGAAACTGGCAGCTGTGGAAATTATGAACAATCAAACACTGCACAATCACGCAGACCGGTTAGACCTGAACTTCCGGCGATGAAATGATTTGTCGAGTGGAACAACGTCTCGTGTTGCTTTGGTTGTTATTCGGTTTTTTTATTTCTGTCGTCGTTGACATGCCGTTCTCTCCGCGGCCCTTGTGTAGCGCTTTGTGTGACCCTCGGATGAGAGGCGCTGTAAAAATTGATATTATTTGTATTATTATGTTGTAAACTGGAAACATCCTGTGGTTATATATGCAAACCCTTTGAGGAAGGGTCATACAAATAAACTGGCATTATGTTCATCGGTAGACTCGGGGAAGATACAGGTTACACGTAAATAAGCCGACAGAACACCTTCATCCCATCTTTTATTTATTTTTTGTCAATTCGCACGTTTGCTGTGTCGCGGGAATCCCATAAAGAGCCCGCAAGCTCACTGGGTATGTGTTTTATGCTGTAATAATCTATCTGTCTATCTACATAAGAAAATGTGTTTTTTACTTATCCCATCAGCCAGAGACACGGAAACTCATAGAAATGTCTTCTTATAGAGACTCATAGATATATACTCATAGAAATAACTACTCATAGAGATACATCGAGACGCATAGAGATACAGAGACTCATAGAGATACATAGAGATTCGTAGAGATAGAGACTCATAGAGATACATAGCAACTCATTGATATACACAGACTCATAGAATTACACAGAGACTCGTAGAAATACACAGAGGCTCATAGAAATACAGAGCATCATAGAGATACACAGTGACTTAAAGCTATGCAGACAGATAGCGATTCGGAGAGCTATAGACTCAGAGGTGCATAGCAATTAATTGAGACACATCGACACTCATAGAGATACATAGCGACTCATGGAGATACATTGCGTTTCGTAGACATGCAAATATAACCATGAAGCGGTCCATGTAAAAAAACAAACACCTGAGTGCGATTGCAGCATCGCTCTGCAGGAAACGTTGGGCTGTGCAAACCCACTCGGCCAGCGCAGACCCGGCCTGAGCCAGTTGGCTTAACGCAACAACAACTCGAACGGTTATATTTTGACCTCAGATTCTATCATCCGTTGTATAAATCTTGCCGAAGATCCCGTGGCTTCTTGTTTGTCCGAGGAAGCGTTTCATTATGGCTGATTGTTACCTTCCAGGCCGCACAATATTACGTCACACCTAATCGCATCTGTGGATGGCTTGTGAACACCGTCAAATTGGCCGAATGGCTTATGCAGTACCGTACATTTAAAGCTGGGGAGTTTTATCGACGCGTTTTTGGGCAACCATTTATCGAAATGCGCTGGTTTCCTGTCGGGTTAGTGTCTCGTGGCAGCACACCTTTAAACTAAAGCTTAAGTTGAGCTTTGGCCATCTTCACTGGGGGCTCTGCGCGAGTCGAGTGGTCGGACAGCCGCTGCTGTGGCCGCTCACTTGAGCGACCGCGGAGGAACAACGGTCGAAGTTGACCCCAGATTTTGCTTTGAACGTGTGACCTTGCGAATGTGACTCAAGTGCTCTGCTACAATGCGAGCCGGTTGGATGTCCTCACAACCCAGATATGACCAATCTCAGTTGGATCCGATTCTCCCCACGGCCCATTACTTTACGGTGGTGGAGGGGGGTCGAGTGTTCCAATGAACCCCAGAGCTAAGTTACCTGGAGTCCAGCACTGCTGCTTGCGTCTCCATTTGTGAACAGGTCTGGACCGAGGTTTCAGACAAATAGCGATCCGAATACCCTCCGACTGAAGGGGGATTGGCGTCAGAGAACATGCTGCTCCGATACCCTCACCATTGGAGGGTAACCGGCCAACCCGGGTCAAGCTGGATAGCGGCAGTTTAACCCGGCTCGGGACCTCTAGCATCAAAACACGAGAGCGCTCCTAGACCTGCATTGCGTATTAGTGTCAATAGAGGGCGCGGGATTGCTTGCTTTGTTGACATCTCAAGATGGCCAGGAGCGGTGAAATTGTGAAAAGCAAGTGCGCCCCCTACGTTCAGTCCTGGATAGAGCATCGGTTCCTCTCATTAACACGACTGTCGCAGCGCCAGTGTTGATAGTCGGTCACATTTACGTACTGGGGGTCAAGGTAGGAGCGTTCACGTCGCGATCCCTGTCAGGTAATACTTGGTATTGCCTGCGAATTCTACCAAACACTTCGAGGCCGAGCTGAAAGACAACGATGTCCAGAGGCTGACCATCGTGCTTCGAAGAATCGCAAAGAAGAAGACATTTACGTACTAAACATTTATTTTAATTGTGACCCATGACAAATGGACCACAATGCTGTTTTTCAGGAAACAGGTTCTAAGAGTACGTTTCTGTTTGTTGTTTTTTTCAAACTTGTCGATTTTCAGGCCTGAAATATTTTCTGCGATTACGTGTTTTTCTTGTTATTTAAATATAATAATTAATAATAGCATTTGTATATCGCCTTTCACCCAAGGGTCACAAAGCGCTGCACAAGGCTGTGGAGAGAACGACATGTCAACAACGACAGAGAACGGAAAATCAGCAACAATTTTTTTTGGGGGGGTATTTTTTTTATATAATCCGAGCTGTGGAGAGAACGGCATATCGGAAAATCAGCAACAATTTTTATTTTGCAACATTTTCCCTCTGTATCCAACAGTGAAGCTGGAAGACCTCGCTAGACTGAAGTTTCCTATACTGCTCGGTGCTTTGCGAAATTTGCTCCGCGTTAATGTGGCAACACATTACCATGCATGATTGCTCAAACGCATTAAATATTGTACATAAATGCCACCATAAGGATTTATGAGCGCTATTTGTAAAGACAGATATTGTAATTTGTGTTTTTATTACGATAAAAAAAAATGTTCTGTGGGCTGTAAAATTCCAACATTTCACCTTTTTTGTATGTAGATTGGTATTTGGAGACACGAACCCCACTGTATCTAGAGGGATTGAATAATTATCTCGGATACACACAATGTGATCACACACCAACTATGCATGAGCCAAACGTGGCTTATTTTGTATTTTTGCCCAAATTGGATCTGGATTGTGTAATGCAAGGGTTCATACGGTGGACTAGTCAGGTCCGGCCTGGCAATACATGCCATTCTGGACGCAAGGCGGGGGAACACCGAGGATGGGACGCTAGTCCATCGCAGGGCGCCTGGGAAAATTTAGTCAGTACGCCAATTAACCTGGCAGCATGTCTTTGGAGGGTGGGAGGAAACCGGAGTGCCCGGTGAAAACCCACGCCCCCGGGGGAGGGGGGGGGGAGGGCGCTAGCTGACATCGGGCGCCACCTCGTGGTCCGTGGAGACCATACCGAAGTGGGCCAAGTGGGCCTTGAGGTGCACAAGCTTGAGAACCCCTGCATTAGGAGACCTCGCTCTCTACAGTGAGGCTGCGCCTTGAGCCCAGGACCAGTAACACCCAGTGGTGGCGCTCGGCATGAGCGGGCTCAGCAAACGCTTCGGGCCCCAAGCAGCTCAAGGGGGGGCCCAATTCGCTTTTTATAATTATAAAAAATATATTGTCGCTGTCGTAAGAACCGAGACCCTGTACAGGATTAAGCGGTTTCTGAAAATGGATGGATGGATATTGTCGAAAGAACTTGCCTGGTGGCCCAAAATATTGCTGCTTAGGGGCCCCGCAACGGGCCAGCTCCGGCACTTGGGCACAGGGCCGATGAGTCCACCAGCCATGAAAACAGCCGCAACCATCTCGACATGACCGCGAGCTCGCCACCCACCGCGTTAGCGCGACACCGGACGACAGGAGACGCCACCGTAAGGGGGTGGTGGTGGGGGCACGCGTGGCAGGCGGAGGGAGCTGGATGGCAGCGGAGTTAATCCCCCTCCAGGCCGCGAGGAGCCCCCTTAGTCACTTCCTTACAGATGAGTCAACCGGTGGCATTCCATCGCCGAGTACTTTTTGGCAAGTTGGAGATACAAATTATTCATTTACGTGCGCATTTGAAGTATTTATATTACGTTAAATTCACATCGGGACGTGATTAAAAAAAACACGCGTTAACCGGCAAAGTCACCGGCAAAATATGTCCATTTCAGTCGTAGGGTGCATCAGGCACGGGCAGTAGGGGACCTTATAAGGGCCGCCAGAACGCGCGGAAAGTGGTGTGGTCAAACCCATGGCCAGCCTCCCCGTGCTGTGTGGCCTACGGGGCTATCCCGCCACACTCAACCATGCCGAGCATCCGTATGGGCTGTTGAAGTTCTGTAGGGAAGGTGTGGGATGCATAGCAGTGCAGTGCAACATTGCTTCACTGTCCTCTGCTGTCTGCAACATATAGCAACCCTGTTGCGCAGGGTGCTGGGCTATTCAAACATGATCCAGGCTCAGACCATACCGGGTGCTCTGGTCATAGCTACTCACACATCCATCCATTTTCAGAAAACGCTTAATCCTGTACAGGCTCGCGGTGAGCCGGAGCCTATCTCGGCAGACGCACGGCGTAAGGCAGGGATATACCCAGGATAGGACGCCAGTCCATGACAGGGCACCAGAGGCGATTTAGTCCGAAGGCCAATGAACCTCTGCAGCAGCATGTTTTTTACACTGTGGGAGGAAACCGGAGTGCCCGGCGAAAACCCACGCAGACACGGGGAGAACATGCAAACTACACAGAAAGGCACCCGAGCCTAGGTTTGAACCCGGGTGAGTCTCGCTGTGAGGCGGCAGCGCTACTCACCGCGCCACCGTGCCGCCCCATAGCCACTCATCGACTATAATAAATATAACGCGTTTCCAGACCAAATTAACCGAGACACCAAAACACACACACGTCCCTGGAATAATATCAACCCGGGACGTCTTCATGTCAACCTGTCACTGAGGTTTTAACACACGACACTAAACATGACCTGCTGTGCATTCAACACAAAACACGGTTTTTGCTCAGTGACTCTGTAATAAGGAATGCCACTTGTACATACTATCCAGATGCCGTCTCACATTTAAGCAAACAATCACTATAAACAGGATGGTGGAAGTATTTTAACTTAACATTGTTGGTGCATTAGTCCAATGGAAACTTAAGAAAACAGTTTGGCTTAAGCTGTCCATACTTGCCCAAGTTTAGTGTTGTTTAGGAGCCTCGGAACATTCAACGTTGGTTCCAGATACTGTTTCTCTCTTTACTGATGCAGGTTTGTCGCGGCTCGATTCAAGGCTGGTTACTCTTCAGAGCCGTTCTTTCGGGATAGCCGTGTGACCGAGGGATCTCCCTCGCGATATTTTGCCTCCCACGTTGTGAAGCATAACGCCTGATGATGCTTCCAACGTGGGAGGCGAAACGTCGCACGGATCTCCATGACTCAAAGTCGTTTTAACGTCCCCACTGGTTCGGCTGCAGACGGCGCTATTACCCTAACATCCTTAAGGAGACCGTCCAACAAAATTAACCAAATCACGCTCTCGCCCCGTCTCCTACACAGCATGCCCATTGCTTTCACTACTAGAGCGCTGGACACCGCAAGGTACACACAACACAACGACGACTTCTTATCCTGTTTTATGAGATTCGTTTGGTTTTTTGAGAATAAAAAAAAGACTAAAAACATTTATTATTCCCCAAAAATGGGGCCGCGATCTGATTACAGGCTGGTCAAAGGTTGGGACACTTCCTATTGCCCCGTTGCATCTGGTAGCAATTCCCCTTCCGTTTTAGCTGAATCCTATCTTTTTTGTTTAAAAATGTCTAGGAAATTGCTTTTGAGGTTCTGTTAGAAAGCAAGCTGGTTTTCGTTAATGCGTGCACATGGCCCCACAGTTTGGCTCCGGCGACTGTTGTCTCACGCTGCTTTGAGAAGCTGATCATTCCAGAGCCTCGCTGCGGATTGGGTTTCTCGTGCGCGAGCCACGTGCACGCGCTGCTGAATCAAAGCTCCTGCCTTCACCTTGTTAGTCATACCGTTCACCGTGTTATTCGTGTGCGCGTTTGCGCCGGTTGCTTTTTGGAAAGCGTCGATTTTTCAGATGTTTTGTGCTAAACGACAAAGAGTCCCCCGTATGCAATGCTACGTGTAAATGTTTTTTTTGTTCCATCCATCCATTTTCTAAACCGCTTGTCCTGGTGAGGGTCGCGGTGGCAGCAGTCCAAGGAGAGTGGACCAGACATCCCTTTCCTCAGCAACAGATTCCAGCTCTTTCTGGGGGATTCCCAGGCGTTCCCAGCTCTTCCCCCAGGAAGAGCTGGAATCTTCCTGGGCGATTTCCAGGCGTTCCCTGGGAATTCCCCAGGAAGAAAAAAAAAGTTTTTTTGTTAGTTGATTTTAATTTGATTATATATGAATATTGTATATATTTTAATTATTGTCAGCAATTCGCATGCGTGTTGTGTCGCAGGAGTCCCGTAAAGAGCTTGTAAGCTCACTGGGTATTTTTCTGCTGTAATAATAAACATCTATCTATCTACAGCCTTCAAAGACTGAAGGGTCGAGTGCTGTTATCGAGCAGCGCCTATAAAGGCCAGCACGGCACACGACGGGGTGAGTGGGTGGCCATCCAGGATGCCGCTTTTATCTCCCCAGTTGCAATGTTTACACGCGGCACCAGGTACTAATTTGAGGCTGAGTCGTCCTAGGGGAGGCCCAGTACCGGTTCAGAAAACCGTGACTCGGCCGTGAGCAAGAATCGAACTTGGTTGACCCGGGGACTGTCGCGGTAAACTGTCATGCTTCCAAGATGCGCACCATGGAATGTAGTGTTTTGTTTACGTGATAGCCCGTGTTCATTCATGTGCAATATTTGCTTAGGGTCTGATACGTAAAATATCCTTGATTGGTGAAATTCTTAGCACACTTTATTTGACTATACTGTTTACTCAGGGAAGCTTCACCGAGTCCCGTGGCTTTTGATCAGGAGGGTCTTGCCAGGCCTTCACAGCAGCAGGCGATGGTTTCCCTGAGTGATTTGCGTGTAACGTTGAACCCCGACGCCAGCACACAATGGCATTAGGCCATACGTCTAACATAATACACCCATTAGTTTATAATCGCATACTTACAATGAATAGCTGTTGGAATACCGCAACTCATGCGTGGTCACGCTGGCGTTTAAAAATGTGGTCCAGCTTCTTCTTCTTTGCGATTCTTCGAAGCACGATGGTTAGCT
>JAZEWU010000025.1:6585816-6595997 GCA_036362915.1 Geotria australis | reverse complement strand
TTGGTAGAATTCGCAGGTAATACCCAGTATTACTTGACAGGGATCGCGACGTGAACGCTTCTACCTTGACCCCCGTGGTCCAGCTAACCCTGGTCGATTATAATTTATAAACAGGAAACCCGTTTTGGTGACACATACTGGAGGCGTATAGGATTAAAGCCAGCAGCGGTGGGAAGCCGGCACCGCGTGAACCGTGCTCACGTCGGATTACGCATCACCGCAGCATGGCACCACACCCCTCCTAGGCGCTCTATGGTTCCGTTATCGGAGCTGGATGCAGATAATCCGCGGTAACGTTTCAGCGTAATCTAGCGTTTGGTATGAGCGCGAGTGCGTGGAATGCTGTGCGAGCGGACTGGTGTAGTACGCGCCTCGCTATCTGCGTCTCGCTTCGGCTGGGCGGGGAATTTGTGCGCGTTATAAATTGTATCATTATGAAAATTAACGGAACCATAAAGCACCTAGGAGAGGGGTGTGGTGCCGTGCTGCGGGGATGCGTAATCCGACGTGAGCACGTGACTCGGAGGCGCCGCCGGCTCCGACCGCTGCTGGCTTTAATGCTGTACGCCTCCAGCAGCTGGAAACGCACAGCGCGATATGTTCCATTCGAGCTATGGAAAGCATGTGCACATACTTGCTCAAGGGCAGCACCACCCCACCCAACCCAACCCAACCCCCGGCCGCCTCATACCTATGATATCACCGCCTTCGCTTCAAGTGTATGCAAGTATCCGCATGTGCAATTCGCATGCAATCCAGAGCCGCGAGTAGATATAACGCGAATCGTTGTTGCGTTAAGCGAGCTGCTTATAAGTAATAATAATAGCATTTTATATAGCGCCTTTCACCCGAGGGTCACAAAGCGCTGCACAAGGGCCGCGAAGAGAACGGCATGTCAACAACAAAAGAAAAAAAACAACCAATAAAAACCAGAGCAACAAAAAATAAATGATTAAGGCTGCTTCGGATATACTGAAATGTCGTGAAACTGGCAATCTTAAGAGCGGCAAAAATCTGCCAGCTTAGGTTAATTGGCCTGCCCTTTGATGGACTGGCGTCCCATGCTGGGTGTAGCCCTGCCTCGCGCACTGTGGCTGCCGGGATAGGCTCCGGCTCACCGCAACCATGTACAGGATTAAGCGGTTTCTGACAATGAATGAACATGACATGATGGCTCAAGCAATCTACTGCTGGGTGAAGGACTCTCTAGGATGCGTCAGTCGTGGGGGTTGTTTAACCATACTTCACCACGCTGGTCAGTGCAGGTGTAGGGGGGGGGCAAGGCTGCTTCCAATTCCGTTGCGAATAACCTCTGTCGATCTCAGACTTGTGTAGGGTAACTGCGCGCTGATGTCAAACTGTGTTTACACTCGAGCAAAAACACACACATTGCAACGGCTCTGGAAGCCGCTGGTTAAATGTGACAATATCAGCCGCACGCATGAGCGAAGCACCCGTCTGCAAGCCATTAGACTTTGAGGAAGTATTGGATCCACGGAGCTGGATATCCCTAATAACACTGCGGTTAGGGCGCTTGACTCACAGTCGGAAGGTTGCAAGTTCAATTCTGGCACGAGGTTGACTCACCGTATAAAATTGGCCATTTATCAAGTGGAACGAGTGACTCGCCCGATTAGTGAATATACTTTATCTGCAGTCAGTATCTAATACACAGGGAGTTGTCCGGATCAAGGGATGTCACGTGTTAGTCTGATGGTGTTATAAAAGGGGGCCCTGAACTGTAATTTGGCGCCAATCACCAGAAACATCTGAACGTCTCTGAAGCTGGTTTCTCCCGGGACAGGGACACGCGTAAATCAGTTCAGGCAGTTTGTATTTAAGCTGGAAGAAACCGTTGAGCCTTGTAGCTCTTTTTAACAGTTGTCTAGCAGGGAGGGGTAAGCAAGTTACAACGTCGCAGGGCACCGGGGCCAATTTAGTCAGGAGGACAATTAACTTAGGTAGCATGAGTTTGGATTGTGAGACAAAACTAGATTACCCACGCGGATACGGGGAGAACATGCAGACTCCACACAGAAAGGTAACCGAGCCGGGAATCGAACTCAGGCACTTCTTGCTGTGAGGCCGCTATGCGCGTTGTGACCCTCGGGTGAAAGGCGTTATATAAATTGATGTTATTATTATTATTATGCCACCGTGCCGCCTCCTTGCCTCAGTGCCGCGCGCTGACAACTGCTACGATCGGCATGTTCAGTGAACGGAGAAATTCGGCTCCCGTACAACGCGAGGCTAAAACCATGGAAAGTGTCTCAAGGCTGCTACTGGTTATTCATGTTGTCATCATCATCATCATTGATTACATTTTTTAAAATGTCTTTTCTATAAACGCAAGGGGCCTCACAGGAAGCATTACCACAAACAGTACATCATCAGCCATGGTCAATCCACTGCTGGATAAGGGCATCCCCACCGCGTATTTCTTGTCTCGCAGGAATCCCGCAAAGAGCTTGCAAGCTCCCTGGGTATTTTATGCTGTAATAATAAACATTTATCTATCTAGCTATCACCCACCGCCACCTCTCACAATCCAACAATGCATTGATCCACCATGAACCACGACAGTAGTGTTATATACAGCGTAATATAAATCACTCCTTAGAATGCAGAAATAATTATTTCGAACGAACCGGCATATCATCCCAGTTGATGGATTTCAAGTCGACGACACGAATACATTGCAGGAAGTCTAGTTTGTGATTCGCTGATCGATTGTTGGAATGAATGAATGAAACGGAACGCCACAACACAATTCACTTTAACGCAGTTTCAAAATATAACGGCTTTCATCCAGCAGTCGATCGACCAAGGCTGATGGTGACAACGATATGTATAACATGTAAGTGAAGTGCACCCGTTGATATGCTGGAGCAAACGAGCGAGCACATGCATCACTTACCTCAAAAGATGGCAACGTGTGCACTTCACTTACACACCTTCACTTACACACCCTTTTCACGTGACCTAAACTCATAAACAGAGCCTCACAATGTATTATTATTATTAGCGCGCCGCAATACGAAATCCGCCACCCGAGTTCGAATACCGCCCACGGCCACCACCAGGAGCTCCCCGGGTTTGAATCACGGCTCGGGTGCCTTTCTGTGTAAAGTTTGCATGTTTTCCCCGTGTCCGCGTGGGGTTTCAGCCGGGCATTCCGGTTTCCTCCCACAGTCCAAATACATGTTGCTGCTGCTTAGGTTAATTGGCCTGCTGACTATATTACCCCCGGTACCCTGCGATGTACTGGCGTCCCATCCTGGGTATAGACATGCCTTGCGCCCTGTGTCTGCCGGGAAAGGCTCCGGCTCACCACGACCCTGTACGGGATTAAGCGGTTTCAAATCACTATTCTAGGTAAATTCACTTATGCCGCACCCTGTAGCGAGAGCAAGCAATTGCGGGGCTGCGCCTTCGTCCAAGCTGAACGCTATGCCCTGCCGGCAAAGGACCTCCCATTGTTTAAAGAAATACATATTTTGCAAAACAACGGCCCTGACGGAGTATGTGAGAACTTGTAAATCTCCGAGTGTGTGGGGTTTAGCCGAGGAGCGGAATTGATGGATCTGCTGGGTCGTCCATCAGTGCTGAGCCGGGCAGCAGGGTGGCGGAAACATCTGCGTCTCACAGAAAGAAAGTCCAGGCCGAGGTGGTTCGATTCCAGCCTCGCGCGCCTTTCTGTGCGGAGTTTGTGTGTTCTCTCTCTCCCCCCGTTCTGCGCGGGTTTCCCTCCGGGTTCTCCGATTTCCTCCAACAACTAAAAAAAACCACTCAGTGATTAATTGGTGGATGCCATCATAATATAATAGAACGCAGTGTTTTTGAAAGGTTGGCGCCAGCTTACAGCGTGGCTGCCTCCCCCCTACCTGCCTCTCTGTAGTTTACTCGCGCCTCCTGAGCAGTTGCTCTCTGTTCGACATTGAATAAACTGTAATTATTATTAACTCGAAGGCTTTCATGACAAATGTTATCCATAGTGAAGCTCTGTTTATGAGTTTAGGTCACGTGAAGGTAAGTGCTGTGTGTGCTCGCTCGCTTCTCCAACAAATCCACGGGTGCACAACACTTACATACCTTTTCACGTGACCTAAACTCATAAACAGAGCTTCACTATGTAATTATTATTATTATTAAGTGAAAAGGCCTGACTTAGCGGCACCGCTGCAGCGCACACGGCATTTGTGGGAGGCTGCAAAGCACCATCCTTTAACTCTGTGGTCATCGAACAGCAACGGGTTGGACGAGTTTCCCAAAACATCTGTGGGTCTCAGTCGCCAAACACAAACTACAAAGAGACCGTGTTGTTACCCCGGCAGCAAAAAAACACTCAGAAAACAAAAGTGGCCAGGCAGTGTTATTGTGCCAGGTGTATTTGGCGAATGCCAGCGGCTGAGTACCTTTGTTTTAAGCCCTAGGGCCTGCGGCAGACTGCATTGAACTCGAAACAAAAACGCTTCCATCCATCCATCCATTCATTTTCATAAACCGCTTAATCCTGTACAGGGTCGTGGTGAGCCGGAGCCTATCCCGGCAGATACAGGGCGCAAGGCAGGGGAAAACTCTTCCATGATACCAATTATCTCACCGGGAAAACTTCACTAAGCCTGTCCTGGTGAGGGTCGCGGTGACAGCAGTCCAAGGAGAGTGGACCAGACATCCCTTTCCTCAGCAACAGATTCCAGCTCTTCCTGAGGGGGATTCCCAGGCGTTCCCAGGGAAACCCCATCATTTTAATGTTTGACTGTTGCCATTAGTGAGTGTTTGGCTTCATGTGAGAGGTTAACCAGAGAGCCTGGAGAAACCCCACCACATAGAGGGGGTGACCCTCAGCACTGGCATCAGTTCACAGCCAGCCCCACGGACTACAAGACATGGGAAACCAACCCCAAGTACGAACCAGGTTCGATTCCACCTCCAGCTTCTTAGAGGCAGAGGAGCAAAACTTGAGAACTTTGTTTAAAACTGGGTGTCCGCCCGGGAGCCCCATCATTCACTCGTAGTCGCATCAATGCTGAGCATCTCGATGCTCAGATGGGCAGTGGGGTGGCGCTCATCTCAGTCGGCAGCCTTGAGACGGCATCGTATATCCTGCATTCCTACGACAGGGCGGTGCATTCGCGAGATAAAATACGGTCAAATTCCCAGGAAGGTTGTCGACATAAAGCTGCAGCCCTGCGATTGCGTGCTCACGGTATTGGGCCTACTCCTCGACCGCTGGCCAGACGTTTAGGAAGAAGATAATAATAATAGCATTTTATATAGCGCCTTTCATCCGAGGGTCACAAAGCGCTGCACAAGGGCCGCGAAGAGAACGGCATGTCAACAACGAAAGAAAGAAAAAACAACCAACACAAACCAAAGCAACAAAAAATAAATGATAAAGGCTGCTTCGAATATACTGAAACTGGCAATCTTAAGAGCGGCAAAAATCTGCCAGCGTCCCCTGAGATGGCCGTCACTTCCTTAAAAAAGATGGGGTGAGTGTCCACACTTTGCCCCACCGTGTGTGTGACCTACCACAAAGCGGTACCCATTTTATAGATCCCAGAGAGGTATTCTAGGCCGAGTCTCCCACCAGCCAGGATTTGACCTCTTGACCTTCCACACGCAGCATTGCCGAGCCGTATTATATAACACGAACTACACCACGACGAGGCTGCTGCGGCGCACGAGTTCAAACGTCAAAGCAACGTTATGGCCACATCGTAAAGCACGAGAAGTTAATAATTAAGTAGAAAGCCAGGTCATTAGCCGAAGACAATTGTGAATCATTGCTTCCAGGCGCTGCGAGGGCCTGCCGCATCTGCCAGCCCTTAGGCCATGGGCTTCAATTAACATTTTTTTCTTGCTTACTGGGAAAGGCAGTTTCCAGGTTACACATAGGTCAGCACTCATAAGCATCAGCGGTCCCATTTTTGTTTCAACTCTCCGAGTTTGTGAGCCGAGGCAGATGTGAAAATCTACTGCTCAGCGTCACAGCGTGCCCAGATGTTGCAATACAGTCTATACGCAATTGAAGATTAAACATGTAAAGAGATAGCTTTAACGTAGTCATCATGATCGGCCATGATTAGTCCACTGCTGGATGAAGGCATCCCCCAAGCGGTCGCCATCTCTCACGGTCCCACAAACTTCTCGCCACACAGATCTGCACACGTTCACACGAATATTGAATTCGTGTGAAAGTCACTACTCCCCCCCCCCAGACACACACGCTCGCCATAATCTACAACAGCGGCCACCGTTCGCTGTTAAGCAACATGCATGCTACCGTTGAACGCGTGCCAGGCCAGGTGCACTTTAAGGACACGGTGGTGGTGGGGGGGGGGGGCAGGTAGGCAAAGTCTTCCCGGTAGCGGGTTACGGAAGAGACGCAGGTGTTGCGGGTTAAAGACCAAGATGGCCGTACACGTGTCGGACTCACTGGCACGCCGCGCTACACTCACACACTCCGCGCACTGCACACACAGGCGGACAATAACACAGAAACGAGGCCGCGGTGCAGGGCCGCACGGCTCGGTGCACAAGGAAGCCTCTGTTCTGGGCCGGGACACGGAGATATGCCTAATAACAGGTGGCTAATTTGGCCATGAAGCCAGCGCACAATGGCTTAGTCTGGGGCAGCCTCGTGGGATGGTTTGACGCTCGCGAGCGGATGTGACAGCCGGTGGAGACTTTTTTCTGGTGGGGGGCGCTATGGATGAGGGGGAGCGGGTGCTATGGTCGACTCAGCCTCAAATGAGTACCTAGTGCGGTGTGTAAACATCGCCACTAGGGAGACAAAGGCGGCCGGGCGTGGTGCTGGTCACCCACCCCGTCGTGTGCCGTCTCGACCTTCATAGGTGCTCGCTAACACCTTCATAGGTGTTAAGGCTATACGGGGGAATCTTTGTTTTGTTTGTTGCTATGGATGAGTGGGGGGGCGCCATGAATAATAATAACAACTTAATCATTTTACATTTATAGCGCGCACATATCCATTCAATGTCAAAGGTATTCATTCGACGAGAGAACGACTCAGAGGCGTAGCGAGGAAAGCGCAGCGAAGCGTAGGAGGCAGCCAGGCGGTTTTGCCGTCGCCATGTTGCCACACACTGCTTCCTATATATTATGATGTTATCGGCCATATAATTAACGAGTGTTTATGTTAAGTCGTGGGAGGAAACCGGAGAACCCGGAGGAAGCCCACGCGGACACGGGGGGGAACACACAAACTCCACACAGAAAGGCGCCCGAGCCGAGATTCGAACTCTGGGTCTTCTTGCTGTGAGGCGGCAGCGCTACCCACTGCGCCACCGTGCGCACTATGAATGAAGGAGGGGGGGGGGCAATGACTTGGGGGGGGGAGCACAGGAGGGTGGATGCCATTCACACACCTTGTTATCTATAATAATAATAGCATTTATAGAGCGCCTTTCACCCAAGGGTCGCAAAGCGCTGCACAAGGCTGTGGAGAGAACGGCATGTCAACAACATCAAGACAGATTAACTGAGAGTCAAGCAATAGCGATACATTATAGGACGTAGGACGTACATTATAGGACATAAAGGGCCCGCGAGCACGTGAGGTGCCGCAGCAGGTTGGCGCAGTGGTAACATCTGCGCCTCGCAAAAATAACGGCTCATGCCCGAAGCGGTTCGTTTCCCGCCTCCGTTGCCTTTGTGTGTTCTCCTTTTGTTGTGCGTGGGTTTCCTCCGGGTTCTTCGGTTTCCTCCCACAGCTTAAAAAAACCACTCATTAATTAATTGGCCGATAACATCATAATATATACGACGCAGTGTGTGACAATAAGTTGGCGGCCGGCAAACCGCCCGGCTGCATCCTCCGCCTCTCTGCGGTTTCCTCGGGCCTCTGGTTCGTCCTCTTTTCGAATGAATACCTTCAAAATTTAATGAATATGTTGCCACGCGTTATGACTAAATAGTTGTGTCGCAGGAATCCCGTAAAGAGCTTGCAAACTCACTGGGTATTTTTTCTGCTGTAATAATCAACCCCGGCGTCTTCAGGGTTGAGGGCGCTGGGGTGGAATTTCCAGCGAAACGTCGGTAACATATTTGAAGGTAAGTGCTGTGTGTGCTCGCTCGCTTCTCCAACGTATCGACGGGTGCACAACACCTACACCGCTTTTCACGTGACCTAAACTCACGAACAGAGCTTCCACTACGGATAACATTGGTCACGAAAGCCTTCGAGTTAAACCTATCTGCGTATTATTAAAATACAAACGCCGTGTCGGAAGATGCAGAGCTTACGGCGCACAAGACTTCCCCTTCTGTGTCGCTCAATCGATGCTAACTGCCATTCTGCCACCGACGAAAGGGTGGACTAGCAAGCCACAGCCACAGCAGCAGCAGCACCCCTCCTCCATAGCACTCTCGCTACACCCCCCACTCTCCCCACCACGCCGAGAGGCCGGTTCCAGGAAAAAGGAAGGAAGTGGGAGAATATACTGAGAATGGTGGTGGTGGTGGGGGGGGGAATGGTGGAAGGGTGGGAGAAGTTGGGGGATGCAGACGGAGTGGGTGGGTGGGGGGCGTCAGTAGCGAGGCGCAGTATCTATAGCATTGCAACGTACGCGGCGCGCGAAGCTTAATTGTTCACGCGGGAGGTAAATGTCATCTCAAACGCACCTTCTTATAAACGTGTGGCGACACATTGTAACGATCTGTGAGCTGAGACGCTTGAGGGAGTACAACAGGTAGGTAGGGGGTGCTGATCAGTGGCTGTGTCTGTGTGTGTTGTGTGTTTTTTTGTTGCTTGTCGTCCGCGTGGACTTTCTCCTGCTAGCCCCCCCCCCCCAAGTTTCCTCTGGCACAAAATGCTCAATAAGGAATTATCCAAACATCCCCAGCAGGCAGGATGTTCCTGAAAAAGACTCCCGAGACTTCGGCGGGGAGGCCTTCCTGTGCAAATACAGGAGCGTGTTCGTGAATGCACACCACGACTGCCCTGTAGATGCGTCGACGAGGCACGGCGGCTGATGCGGTTTCTGACAACAATGAATGAATAATGAATGAGTGAGTGAAAGAAATGCCTCGATTTTTCACTCACGTGCAATTCTTACGATCTCAGTTTCCCAGGCCGCATTGACAAGACGACAAACTCCCTCGGCCGCCTCACCTTGACACAAAGTGAGACGGGCACATGCTCTGTCTCCGCTGCTCGTACAGACTGGAGGTGGCTTCGTTTTATTGAGGATGTAATGACAACGTACTGATGTAGTCCATAGTGAAGCTCTGTTTATGAGTTTACTGATAAAGTTAACTCGTAGGCTTTCATGACCAATGTTATCCATAGTGAAGCTCTGTTTATGAGTTTAGGTCGCGTGAAAAGGTATGTAAATGTTGTGCACCCGTCGATATGTTGGAGAAACCCAAAATGTGGATCATATGATCGCAAAACGTTGGTACAAGGAGTGTTGCGGCCATCCTTTGCCATGCCACGTGGGCTTCGTGTGGCCACGCGTCTACGGCCGATGTTGCTTTTCACGGCTCGACGGCGTGAGACTTTGCTTCCCACAGCTTACAATCCCGTTCATTGTGACCTGCCGTGCGTTACGGTAAATAGAGCGCCGCACACGTGCGCCTGGGAATTAGCGAAACAACTCTGCTCTGTGTAATCTTTGAAGGCTGATTGTATTCATTGGTAAAGACAACGTTCTTTTTATTTTCGAGCAAAGGCAAGCAACGGTAAGCGAGCGAGCGTCACACGCTCGCCATCACCTGGTCCAGGAGCGCGAGTTACCCCGCACCTGCGCGCGTGGCGATAGCGTCAAACGCCATCCATCCAGTGGCGTATCTAGGGTATGGCGCGTGCCCTGGGCGCCACTTGAAGGGGGGGCGCCACCGAGCAGTTTCTATTAAAATCAGACAAGCCATCCTCACATCATCGACCGATTTGCATCAGTGAAAGCAAGGAAGGTGCAGTTATGATTTTCATGTAGTGCCATAATTTGTTTATTAAAAGATTAACGAGCTTGACTTGTATTTTTTTAGCTGATATTATGGTAAAGTCATCTAAAAGATGGGTGTCAGATGTTTGGACAGGGGCGCAATTTCAGTGCTTGCCATAGGCGCTGTTTTCCGTAGATACACCACAGCATCTATCCGTCCATTGTCAGAAACCGCTTAATCCTATACACTATACAGGGTCGCGGTGAGCC
>JAZEWU010000025.1:6569303-6585735 GCA_036362915.1 Geotria australis | reverse complement strand
ATGCAGCAGTATGTCTTTTGGACTGTGGGAGGAAACCGGAGTGCCCGTCGAAACCCCACGCGGACACGGAGAGAACACGTAAACTCCACACAGAAAGGCACCCGAGCCGGGATTCGAACCCTGTCACTGCTCGCTGCGTGGCGGCAGCGCTGCTCACCGCGCCACCGTGCCGAACCTTGAAGCCAAACACGCACGCCACAGTAATCGCGCCACGACCTCGCGTTGCTTGAGCTTCGCCGTAGACTGAGAGACGATTGTCCCTCGGAAGATTAAAGTAACAATTCTCGCACCTCCCCGCTCTCTTAGTTTGCACCTGTGCAAGGGCACGACCGAGCTCCCATCCCACGTCTGGCCACCGTGACCGCGGGGAGCTCTCGAGGTGGTCCTCCCACCCGCAGCTCTACTCGTTTTATCGACCCTGGTTATGATGGTGATGATGATGATGGGCTGGGTCGATCCCAGCCGGGATTTGATGCCGCGCGCGGCCTCGCCGCAACCCGCCCGGAACGCGCACGAGCAAACAATAACGACGTTAGAAAATTATTTAATAGCTTTAAGCTATATTTACATCTCTCATTATTTACATTTCAGCCCAGGGCTGAGGAGTCTTGATTACATAATTTCACATCCTCAATTACGGCAGTAGTTCTCTTAATATGACTTCGTATGGCGCGGCGCGCACACACAGAGCGCACAAAGCGCGCACGCACACACACACACAGAACGCACACACAGCAGAGCACACACATCACACACAGCACACACAGCACACAGAGCGGACACATCACACAGAGCACAGACAGAGCACACAGCACACAGGGGCAGCGTGTCCGTGCGGAACGCGCGGTGATTGTCAGAGGGAACGTAAATCACGAGAGTGAATCTGCAGTCGGTTTAATCGCAAAGGGAAATCCCACGAGGCATGTTCGCACATTCCGACGCGCGCTCATTCACAAACTGGATTGTTCAATGGACATATTTTAAAGGTGTGCTTGCGTGTGTGCGTGCGAGGAACGGTGGCGTTGTGATTAGCGCACTGCTCCTACGAACCCTGGGAAACCCGAGTTGGATTCCCGACCACGGATAACATCAGTGTGTTTTCTCTCTGCTCAAATGAGCGACGGGGCAGCTTTGACCTTTAAATGGAGGCCTGGGCCAGTAATGGAAAAATCCACGTTCTTATGGCAGGGGTAGGAATGGGCAGAGTTATTGACTATCCAAAAGAGTGATGGTTGCTCTTCAGAGCTGTTCTTTCGGGATAACCGTGTTGAGCGCTGTCCCGAAAGAACAGCTCTGAAGAGCAACCATCATAAATCTAGCCGTGAAAAGCTACATCGGTATACAGCATATCCAAAAGAATACTGGACATGTGCAATTAACACGTCGGTTCCCAGGCAATGATAAATGCCTCATAATAGGTATTTGGATTAGGCCACGTAATGATGTGGCCATTTGTGTTGGTGTGAACCCGTCCGCCATAAGACATGGCCAAACAAATACAACTATGATAAGTACAATCGTTGAATGTGCCAGTCGCTCTTGTTACGACTCACTGGAAAGTTGATGAACATCCATCCATCGTTAGAAACCGCTTAATCCTGTACGGGGTCGCGGTGAGCTGGAGCCTATCCCGGCAGACACAGTGCGCAAGGCAGGGCTATACCCCTGATGCGACGCCAGTCAATCACAGGGCATCGGGGGAAATTTATCTTTGGAGTATGGGAGTAAACCGGAGTGCCCGGCGAAAACCAACGCGGACACGGGGAGGACATGCAAACTCCACACAAACCCTGATCCAGGATTTGAACCCGGGACCTTCTTGCTGTGAGGCGGCAGCGCTACTCATCGCGCCACCGTGCCACCCAAGTTGAAGAACAATTCTCATAAATAAATCTAGAAACCAGGAACGCGACATTTCGCTTGCAACTGCGTCAAGCATCTCGCCGTGAAGAAGAGCCATTGCTCGCAAAGTTACCCATTATATACGATTCCGTTTAAGGCCGCCGCGTTATTGATGACTTGGTTGCGTTCAAGCGGCGCTCATAAGCGTTCAAGGCCCTGTAAATGCATGACTACGGCCGTGGATTGTTCTCAATGTGAGGTTCAGAATGACTGAAATGCCCGAGAGCCCCCAGAGAAAGACTTTCAACCATGGCCCAGACACACGGTCACTGGCAAAACAAATAGAACAAAAAACCTCAAGCCATGGCGTGGAAGCAGGGAAATATGCACACTTGACGTGACTCAAACAGAATAAGGAAACATATGCCGTGGAGACAAAGACAAAGAGCCCCCGTGCAGCCTGCACAGAGTGTCGGGGCAAGTGCTGTCAATGAGTAGCACCTATGCAGTGGGGAAGAAGATGTCTAGATAGGTAGATGTACTGATGGGATGCGAAACTTCGCGAGGGAGAGAGGGAGATGGCTCGACACGGCTATCCCGAAAGAACAGCTTTGAAGAGCAACAATCAGACAGATAGATGTTTATTATTACAGCAGAAAATATCCAGTGAGCTTGCAAGCTCTTTGCGGGATTGCTGCAACACAACAAAGATCCCCGTATATACAAAGATCCCCCGTATAGCCTTAACAGGCTTTAGGGTTGAGTGCCGTTATCAAGCACCTATGAAGGCCGACGCGGCACACAAAGGGGTGGGTGGCCAGCACTACGCGCACCCGCATTTATATTTTTCGTGGCAATGTTTACACACCAGGGGAGGCCCAGGACCGGTTCAGAAAATCGTCACTGGTGTTGGCCGTGAGCGGGGAATCGACACTCGAATCGCCGAGTTCAGAGCGCAGCGCGCTAAGCACTGAGCCACCGCTCCCCAGTAGGAAACGCACACACAGACAAATCTGAGACGTGGCTCATCAATAGGCTGCTCAACCGGTGGGTCGCGACCCATCAGTGGGCAACGAGCGTCGCCTAGTGGTCCGTGGAGACCACCCCCAAGGGAGCCAAGTGTGTCTTGAGGTGCAAAAGGTTGTGAACCCCGGCTCTAAAACACGACGACTCACAGACGAAGGCCACAAGCTGTAAGGCTAAAGATTTTAACACGTATCTGCTTTAACAAAAATTGCCTGTTTTCTAGCCAAGATTTGTTTCAAAATCTATATTTTGGTCGGGATATAGATATTTTGATTCTCTCATAGAAGAGCATGTTTTGCCATATTCCTGATTGCTAAAGTGGCGTCGATTTATCTTACAACATTACATCTTACACTCACACAGACATGAATAAATAAAGAGGTAATGGGAGGCTTTGCTCAGCCGCTGAAAGGAAAGACCATTTAATCCATTAAATTGGAAGGCCCACTGAGTGATGGATTAAATGTTATTTCCTTCCACCGAACAAACTCCCTCACCTATACACACTACAGTAGGCCGTGTTTGTGTTATTAAAGCTGCCATGGTGTAATAGTTATTATTTCACTAAATTTGCTGAAGCGGCAGAAACCCCATCTCGTTTACAAACACAATACCACAGAGTACTTGTACCGTGTGGTGTGCGTGGTCTGGATTAATATACACATGAAAACCACGCATATGTTTTTTTTCAAAGGACGACGATTTCCGGTTATCTCTCAAGCGCTCGACTCCAAAGATAAAGACAAAGATTCCCCGTATAGCCTGAACAGACTGTAGGGTCAAGTGCCGTTAGCGAGCACTTATAAAGGCCGAAACGGCTCCACACACACACACCGGGGACGAAAACTACACCGGTATCACTGCCGTTGAGCCCAGCAGTGGCGGGTCTCTTGCCCTTTAGACGCGAGCATCAATCACATTTCCATTCCAATAAAAGGACCAATCAACCTGACGGTTAAAGAGCATGGGAGACGGCGTCGACGGAAGCGTGTTGCCAAGTGAGCGCTTTGCTCGAGGGATTCACTGGCCGGCAGATGCGCCCCTGTTGAAGCCAGCGGTGAGACTAACGCAAATATCCCACTGTTACGCGTGTAACGCAGCCCCTCCATTCCCACCTGTATCGGACTGAATGCATCAACAATAACAACAATCGTGACCGCTAAGTTGCCGTGACGTCCCCCACGGTGCCTGTGACAGGCCGGGTGTTGTACGTTGAGGCCACGTGAAGTGTCGAAGGTTCGCCGACAGGTTGGTGACGGGACAGACCCAGGTGCCAAGGGCTGACTGAGATGACTGGCCGAGGCACCATCTGTATTCATAGTATAGCTCCTTTTTATGAGTTTAGGCCACGTGAAAAGGCGTGCAAGGGTTGTGCACCCGTCGATATGTTGGAAAAGCGAGTGAGCACACAGCACTTACCTTTAAAGATGATTTTGACGTTTCGCTGATACTTCCAATCAGCATCATAAGGAAATGACACGTATTCACTGTATTCAATATCATCGTTGTAAATCTTAACAATGTCCTTGTTAAGTGTCCCTTTAAGGCTGTATGGGAACCAGCATTTTCTTTGCACAGGGTCACAAGACATCTGGGCCACCCTGTAGTTCTTTCTCACGGTATTGTGATCGTCTTCTTCCTGTAATATAACCCGGTTAGTTTGTACTTATCGGTGGAAAATCCTATCATTAAAGGATGATCGAAAAAGAAAATCCTTGACCAGGATTTCAACTCGTAATTCTGTCAATGTCTGCTGAGCACTGTCGTAACATCTCCTAGATGAACAAACATTCGTTCGGGAGAAAGTTATATATTTGTGGGCTAGAGAAAGTCTCATCGTAAATTAACTTACCATGGAGCCGCTGTAGGGTTACCACCTCCAAGTAAAAAAAAACCACACGAATATTGGAAGAAGAATATATCAAAACTGACAGAGACGAGAGAAGTTCATGTAAATGTATCAACCTCGAGCCGTCCGCGGGGGGGGGNGGTGTTATTACGCAACTGACAAAAAAAAGTGACTTTAAACATCCTGGAAAGACTTACATATTTCCCAGGACAAGTCTTCTTCTTTGCGATTCTTCGAAGCACGATTGGCTAGCTTCTGGACATCGTTGTCTTTCAGCTCGGCTTCGAAGTGTTTGGTAGAATTCGCAGGCAATACCAAGTACTACCTGACAGGGATCGCGACGTGAACGCTTCTACCTTGACACCCCCAGGACAAGTAACTACCCTATTTCCAAATGAGAATCCCAGTAAAATCGGAACAGGTGGCAACTGGAGACGGTACGTGGGCCCTGTGAATTAAAATCTCCTTTTCCACACGACTAACCTTGCACTCATCAATCAGCGGCACAGTGGCGCGGTTAGTCGCGCTGCCGCCTCACGGCAAGAAGCCCCGGCTCGGAGGCCTTTCTATGTGGAGTTTGCACGTTCTCCCCCTGGTACGTGTGGGTTTTCGCCGGGCACTCCGGGTTCCTCCCACAGCCCAAAGACACGCTGCCTCGGTTGACTGGACTCTTGACTAAATTGTCCCATTCTGGGTATATCCCTGCCTTGCGCCCTGTGTCTGCTGGGATAGGCTCCGGCTCACCGCGACCCTGTATAGGATGAAGCGGAGACTAATTATGAATGGATACTTCACAGCAGTAGATTGCCCTGACAAAGTAACACTCAGCTCGCTTTGCTCACGTCGCGATGGATATTTAACACAAGCCATGTCCACTCCCACTGGCCACTTGGCGCTGTGGTCTGAACCCGAAGCTCATCGTCCCGTGGTCAATTAAGTAAACAGCAGTTTGTGGCGTGTTACCAGTGGGCCCCGTCATGTACGTAGGTCCTCGCCCTGAGAACGTGGAATTTACACCGCTGGATGAAGATAACGAGTCGACACGAGTGCGTTACCATTTCACATTTGAGCATGGAGGAACGTTTGACATTGGGTTGACTCGATACACCACTGACCCGTTATGTCCTTTGTTCAACATTTCTAAGCGCTAATGAGCGGGAGAGAGAGAGAGCCGGCGAGTGTCCCCCGATTGAATTGACACGGCACGTGGGCTCACAAACATGACAGCGTGTGCTCGTGTGGAGATTGAGATAAGATTTTAGGAGACAACGAGTGCCGAAAGGGAAGTCTCGTTGTTGGGTCTGAGTCCCATTATCAGCTTGTAAGGATTTGCCCCCTCTCTCTAGGTAATTTGGAATTCCGGGGATTTGACAGCTACGTGGATGGAGCTTACCGCACACCATTTGCTTCCCATTACACGCAGTGACAGAGAAAGAAAAATCAGGGGTTTTTTTTTCTTCTTCTGCGAGCTCATTCCCCGAGGAACACATACGCACTTCCTCCAGACACCAGCTCGCTCTGAGAGCTGCGAGCTCAGGGCACAACGTTTGTTTTAATCTCTCTCTTTTTTTCACACGCACATTGTTCACTTTCGTAGAGCGAAACTGGCCGCCGTGAGTTTGGAACACTTTAAACTGCAAGGGCGCACGACAGGGCTATACTCATGATGGGACGCGAGCCCATCACAGGGCACCGGGGGAAATTTAGTCCGCAGAACAATTAACCTATCCAGTGCTAACTTGCCCTCAATCGCTAACTTGCATTACTAAATGTAATAAACAATAACTTTTCATTTAAGCGGAGAAAACAAAAACACATTACGATAAAACATCCCGGCCCATGTACAACACAAATCTATCCCACAGTAATCACAAAAGCACACTACGACACGCAGATATACAATTAATTCTACATTTATTTGACTAACAAATGACAAACTGGCAAGAAACATAATGTTGTCTGAAACTAAAACGCGTGTGGAAAAAAAAAAACAATTAAGCGTGAAATTTGTTTATTTGATGTTTACAAATTTAAAAAAGAACAAACTAAATGCATCCATTGGTTACAACTGACCAATAACCAATCGAGGGTTCATACATTTTAGTGAAGCGTACACGAGACAATGGCTGGAAGGGTGGTTTAACGTGCTGTGCCTATAGGCAAACAGCTCAAAATCAGCTCACAATAGTTCAGCTGTATTAAATTTTCCTCTTAAATATATATCACAATTTTAAACACGTGTACCCTCCCACAGGGGTTTGCTTTAAGAGTGATAAAAAAAATAACACAAAGCAAAAAAAAAGTAACAAAAATACAAACGATACTAAAAGTATTAAAAAAACCATTTTGAGTCTGATCCAGGATTGAGTTTGTTTCTGAGGTATATGTTATGCTGGCTCTTAGAGGTAGTCGTAGGTTATTAGTTCTTTATAAGCATTTTGAAATGTATGTTGACACTGGGCAGAAGTAGGGCATCAATCGCAGGTTTATGAGGATAACTCAAAAAAAGGTCTGTGACTTTCCGTGGAATTTATTAAAATTGTACAATGCACACAACAAGAACACACCCTAACCATCCCTGATTTGTTTTGATACTTGCTTTGTAAATTAAACGTGAGACCCAAAATCTAAAATCATTAACCAGCAACAACCTCACTGAGATGTTTTTCTTATCTCTTTTTTCATTAAAAGGTATCAGAGGTAGAAGCATCACATATTACCACACATTAAACTGCAACATCTATATCTAAGCAATTACATTAAATTAAAAAAAGCTGATTTTTCTTTTCTTTCTTTTTTTAAAAAAAGCTCAATTTGTGAAAAATTACAACTCAAATACAATGCATTGTTCCACGTTACATGTTCACATGACATACAACTGCGAAAGAGGTGTGTGTTAGACACATGACACTAAAAAAATAGAACTAATGCGGTTCTGCATTATTAACAATGAGCTCCGTACAAAACACAGGTATCGTTACAGTCAATCCATGTACACTCGACTAATGCGCCATAAAGGACACCTAACGTGTGTGTGAATCGATGTTGGGTCGCTGGCTGTGAGCGGGCCAGCGGTGGTCGCAGATGGTGCGAGGCGGTCGCGTGGTTGCACACGGCACTCGGGGAGTAATCATCGCAAGTGAATACTGCATTTAACCCTAGACACTGGATGAAACGTATGTCTTGTCAATAAAAGTTAAAAACTAAGAAAGTCATACAATGGTGTTTATTTATTCGTGACGCGTTTTGTCAATTAGACATTGGGGGAGTAAACAGGCCTACAGATGTCACCATAGAACCATTTGCACGGCTACCGACTGTACAAAAACGAAACTGTCGGCTCGTGGGCGGCTGAAACACAGCACACAGCGCACAGCACAGGGGTGGGGTGGGCACCGGCCGCGGGCTTCAATCGGCAGTCACTCAACTCACACGCCATCCCCGATAGGGACAGGACACCTGCTAGCCACGCGTTCCCGTCAATACGTTCAAGCGTGTTTTACACAATACACATGCCCCGCCCCCATTTCTCTGAGCATTCGAAAAGGCGACCTGAAGAAACTAACTGGCCCTTCAAACCGCGGCCCCACAATTGTAAGACTGCACAACAGCGTTTTCTGCTGGCGCCCAACACGTGGTGTTGCTAGTAACGCCACATCGCTCCGTCGTCGCGGGGTCTCGGTTTACACGTAGTGCGCGCACACACACACACTCTCTCACACACGCCTCTCAATCGACTCCAAACGCGAACGCTCACCACTCAACGTTAACACGTTGCTTGTCGGTTAAATTTGACGGATGAAATGTACGAGATGTGTCCACGGTTGGCGATTGGATTTTAATGTTTACCGCCACTGCAACTTCCCCCATGAGAAATCTTGTTATTTTGTCATGTAACCAGCCAAAATGTGTCCTTTGCATGCGTAAAAGTTTACTTTCTTATGAATAATTTTTTTTCTAACAGCTTTCAAATTCACTTCTCAGATACCAAACATACCCAGAGGGGGCAGCTAAGGATGAAAATTACAAGTATTTAAAAGTATTTATTTCCAAAAAGGTTATTTCTTATTACAGTAGAAAATAGTAAAAATGTCAATATAAAATACTCTAGCTAAAACAAAACAAAAGTTTCCGTAAAGCTAACAGTGATACTGTTGAAACGAATCTCATCTACGAAAATAAAAGCACACACACTTACTCTGACAACAACAACCCTACAACCGGTGAAGAAGTACAGAACGAGAGAGCAGAGGTGCGACCTGGGGTTTTGCTTTGGCATTGATCTCCGTCACGTGGGACGGGACGGACTGGCCGAGAGACGAGGGGCGCCAAACGGGCGACACGGCCCACACGGGCCACCACTGTGGCGCGAGTGGCCGCCTGGCCCTCTCTACCACGGGGCCTGGGCCAGCCGTGGGGGGGGGAGTTCACCCGCTGTGGCCAGAGGTGAAAGTAAACGCCGGTACGGTCCGGTACGACGGACAGATAAGAACGTGACCAGAGCGTTGAGTACGGTAGAGGTGTTGGAGGAGGTGGTGGAGGAGCAGTTTGAGGCAGAGGTGAAAGTAAACCAGTACAGTCCCGTACGACGTACTGGTAAGAAAGTGGCCGGAGCGTTTAGTACGGGACAGGTGGGAAGGTGGGGGGGGGGTGTTGCGATACAACTGTTAAACCGGTAAAGAAATGTGAGTTACTTTCACCCCTGCCTGTGCTGTAACAAGAGCCACGGATTCTCTCAGCGAGCCTCTCCCGCCATCGCACAGGTGCGCTCAGGGGGAGGCGCGACGAATTAAGTGTGTGTCGCTTTAGCCGAGACTCAACTGTCGCGTACATTTTGGGGAGGTAGGTTTCTTGAGCTGCGTGCGGACGAGACGGCAGCGCGGTTGTGTCTCTGCCTGCGGTGCTCACCGTGCCTGTCTGCTAGCGCCACATTCCCACCGCCCGGCTCGGACATGCGCGCCCTGACAGATAGATGTGTGACGGCGCCGCTCGTTGACGAGAGTTGGAACATCGACGTTCGGATGTTTACGCGCCAGAGACGTTTCTGTTGCACGAGATGCATTTCTTAATGTTGGCACCCACATCGAGTTCTCCCCAGCACTCGCTCCCGCACTGCACAGAATGCAAAGCCTGTTCAGGGCACGGCACCCAGGGTCTCCGGGCGCCGATCTGAGCTGCAGGACCTCGAGGCGGAGCGCCACATTCGTACAAAATCGCCCCGTCGCATGCCAAATCGGTTTTGTGAACTTTAACCGGAGATTAAGAGACGGACTTTCATTTCGCTGCTCGGTGTGGATCAAAAGTTGATGCCAAGGCCTGGGGTTCAATGCGATGAAGGCAAACGTGCGGCCTACACATATCCCCCACCAAAGTAGGAGGGTTTCCTCTCGGCCTCTGTCCTCTCTGCCGGCTCAAGTCGAGGGCAGCGCTCACAAGTCTGCTGGGCACAGTCAACGCCAAGGCGGCCCAAAACACGCTCCTCCTGCTTCTCAGATGTGTATATAAAGCTTGCCGCAAGAACACGACCTGGAAGGTTTTTCCTTTGCGATCAAATAATGACAGTTGGGTCAGGCTGGCCTAAACAACTAGCGTCGTACAGCGTCAGCTGCCAAACGCCGGGCCCTGTCGCTCTCTGGCCGTGTTCTTCGACGACAAACAGCGCGGAGCAGAGACGCAGCAAAAACAATACGGCACAACGCTGAAAAACCCGTGCGGTCAGTCAACCTAACCCCAAGTACGACGAAAAAAAAACAAATGAAACACTCGGTGACAAGGGAGAGCTCCAGTTTACCTGCGCGCAGTAATGTGCGAGAGAAAAAACAATTGCACTTCGCTAGAGCCCGGATAGCTGCCCACAACCTCCCCCGGTCTGCCCGCGCCGCTAAAGCGTCCTCAGCAGTGCGCCAGCGTAGAGCAATACGCTGGCACTAGCTGCCTGTACGGCCTGGTGGTAAGTCAACGAGAGTACAACGGAGCCTCAAAACATGCCGATTGATCCGAACGAGACTTGGATACACGCTAACATGACTTAATGCGGAATGCAATTCCCTTAAGTTATGTACATAGGCATTATAATGCAATTGTATCTCCAAATGTTATTCTGGTAGCAGGCATTGCAACTTAACATCATGTAACACACCTGACAAATGAGTGAGTTTTCGAAAGCGTAAAAGAATGTATTGATTGCTGCAAACAGACAGTGTGGCTGTTTCATTGTAAGCACTGTCAAACAAAGCAATGTACTGTATAAGAAAACAACAGGTTGGTTAATACAGTTCGTTTGTTTTTACTGCCACTGAGATGAAATTAAAATGATATTTTGGCTGACTGGCGTTTTTCAAGATATACGGAGGTTTGCAGACAGTGTGCTGGAAAGCCTTGGGATTTGTCAATGCGTTTGTACATGCACGGAGTGTATAGCCAGCCAGGTGATTCACAGGTAGAGTGAGCGGCTTGCAAATCAGAATTTCGGGAGTTCAAATCCTGGCTGGGTGTTCACTCAGCTCACCATCACCCCGGGGATCAATACAGTGATTAATACCGTAATTAAGTCACCAGTGGTTGTCCTATGGATTGCCTCGGCCTCAACATCTTCTTCTTTGCGATTCTTCGAAGCGCGATGTTAAATTACAGTTTCCCATTTTCTTACACAGCCCCTTGCATTTTCATTGAACTCCGCAAGGTCTTTTGAGCTGCAGAGGTTGGGTAGTAGAGCACAGACAAGGCAGTGTTCCATAGTATGGTCTGCTTCTCCACATTCACAGGTGGTTGGGCCGGTCTTGTAGCCCCATCTGACCAAAGCATCTTTTGATCGTCCCGTTCTAGTTCTCAGGCGGTTGAGTGTCTTCCACTGAATCCATGGTGCATCTGAGCCAGGAGGGAAGTCTTCAGCAGGTGGGATTCCCATGCCAGTTGCAGGAGGGTCACTCTCAAGCTTTTCCGTCCAGAGCTGGAGTCTGGTTTCCCCTCGAGATGTTGTTAGGGGCTGCACATGGCTGAGGAAGCTTCTTCTTGACTTCAGTCGTTGGGCCGGGGGTTGACGTCCATGAAGAAGGTGGCGTTCATCGCCTCAACATAGGAATGTGGAATTTTGCGAGCACGTCTGCAAAGGTATCAACTGTGCAGTGCGGTCACCGGATGTGAGTCTCGCATTGAGGTGAGGGCACTCGTTTCTGAGCCACAAGAGAGGGCTCAACTCCACCCCACTTGCAAGAGAATAAAATCGGTGAGTTTAGACAACAGAGTGACGAGTGGCCGTATCAGAGAAGGCTGCGGATGTAACTTGTGACAAATTCACTCAGGTCGGTGTCCCCACTGAATCTGCATGCCTTCTCTACACCAGTGTACAAGGACAGGACCGTGTCTGCACCGGACGTAGCGAACCACACTGGCTGCGGTGCACGTGATCTGCAAGCGTTGTGTGAGAACGTCCCCTTGGTCAGTGCACACGGATGGGATGGACCGGTGGACACCGCAAGTTTAGCGATGGGATGGCCACATATTGCTCGAGGTTATGTCAACGTGGAGCAAGCACTGAGAACCAGAGTGATGTCGGTAACGCGGGCAGCAGACGGAACTGCGAGTTGCGGTGACTGCAAACATCTTCCACTCAGCGGCAGTATATAAACACGTATTGTTTAACCGACCCCTTGTTATATGCATAAGTTCACCAAAGCAGCAACGTTATACCCTACATATACACAAAACCGAGCTGTAAACAGTGCTTTCCTTACAAGAACAAAACAGTGAATAAAGTAGTGGTACAGAACGTTTGTTTTGAAACAGATGATCTGAAGTTATGTTCGGATTCTGAACGGGGTTTTTTTTGTAGCAGCAAGATTGGTTTGTAAATGTGGAACGTGAACAAAAAACCTTAACAGAAAAAAACCAACACAGAGGTAGTTATGGATAACGGTGTATAAATTGCAAATTGCATCGGTTGCTATAAATTGCTCAATTGTGAACGAAAACAAACACAATATTTGAGTCCCCGTCAAAGCGCTGGTCGTGACTTTCCAGCACGAGTGGCGATTGACAAGAAGTTAACGGTTCAGTGTCGCTCGGAAGATCTGCTGGCCCTGCCTCGCGAGTCTGCAAATGGATCCGAATTTGTGCATCATCAGAGCTGCATATAGTCATTCTCTTTAAGTCGAGATGTCTTTAAATTGCGTACGTTTTCACGGCTCGATGTAGAATTGTTCTCAAGAGCTGTCCTTTTTGTGGATGGCCGTTCCTCCTGTCTCTTTCGCGATGTTTCACCTCCCACGTTGGGTTCCTCCAAGGAGAGATGAGGAACGCTCGACACGGATATCCCGATTGAACAGCTCTTAAGAGCGATTATTACGTCTTTAAATCGATAGACACAAGCAGCATTGAATCTCTGAGTTTGAATCTACTTTCAGTTGTTTTGATTTAGCAAGGCTATGTTTGTGAGGAGCATAGCAAACGGATCTAACTTTTTGCGTTATTGCATGGGTGCTGCCATTACACAAGTGACACGGAGAACAGTAGTAATGAATGTGTAACTAGTCTATCGGATGTACTAAACATAAAAAAATAATAATAAACTGAAAAACAGGAGGAACGCAATGTGAAAACTCTAAAAAAACACAAAGGACTGTTAAAACACAAAGGACTGTTTGACAAACTGAAACTGCGCATGAAATATTAAGAACACGTTAACAACAAACCCCAAAGGTCACGGAACAAAAATCTTAAAAACTAAACGGAAAAACAGAGGTGACCGTTTTAAAGCTTAAATAACGTCACTGCTTCCCTCGGCTGTTTCCACGCAGTGATCAACACTCGCATCGAAATGAACGCGGAGCGACCGAACGGCGATGCGCCGGCAGCCGATAGTCACCCGCGACGACGCACGCGCGGGCGGCGCGAACACCGGGAGGGCAGCCCGCCGGCACCTCGACGCACTCGCCCGCTACGATCCTCAAAAAAACGGACGCCGAGTATCTGCTTCTGAGGGAGGGCCGCAAAAAAACCACACGACCCCCCCCACCCACCCCGCGTCTAGCTCCGCAACTTCCATTCAACTTCAGTGCAGCATTGACTCAAGTCTGACGGCGGTGAGCGGTAATCAAGATGGCCGCGCGCCCGCCAGCCTCCACGGGGGGGGGTCGCGGTTCGCCGCCCGTCCGAGGCGATCGCCGAGCGTCGCTCCGAGATGCCGCGCACGTACCGAGACGCTGCCTCGAAAGATAGCCGATGCTAAATCTCAGCTCCATTTGGTTTCTGTTTGTGCTGAATTGAGTTTATTATTATTGAGGTATGATGCTTTTCCCTTTAATATCCAGAATGCACGCTAGAAAAAAAAAAGGATACGCACGCGTGCGCGCAATTCCTTTTAACGTCTACGGACTCTTTTTTCTTGAAAAGAGGTCATGAATGTGTCAGTGTTTGCGATTATGGCACTGACGCAATGCTGTTGCATAACTCTAGATTAACACCTTGGCGAGTTTTCTAACCGCGGAGCTAACCATAGCGCCTGTGGCATTGCCACTTTCAATCTGGAAGGATGTGCCAAAACGAATTCTGCAAAATGACAAAAGACTACCCAGAATCAAACATTTTACAAAAATAAACAAAACAAAAAATGTATTTTTTTTCCGTAATCTCCGACATCAACATCTTCTCACGCCAAATGAGATTTTGCGACACGTAACCAATCCAAAAGAAGAATCAAAATCGTTTGTTTTTGTCATTCACTTCACACCCCATTCTACTATTGTTGGGCTGGCTTGCCATTCTGTCTCATGGCTGGCCCAGAGGACTGAGGTAGACATTGTGTTACTAATCATCTTCTTCTGAAGATTCCTCTTGACTGGTCTGTTCTTCTGCCTGTTCCTGCAAGACAGCACAGAAAATATGGACACTGTTAGTTTTTTCTGCTTAACTTACATAGCAACGTCTATGCCTGTATGGGGCACCATTTTTGCCAGTATACATATGATGCAAAAATGTCAATGCATTAGTAGCTCGGATCGAGCTGTTAAGTCTATGGGTACCTTTTACATTGTCCAAAAATGCTTGCCTTTCGGCAACTCTTGGCTAGCACGGAGATTAGGCTCAAAAGAAAGCTATCTCTGGTGTGGGCCAATTAGTTTCAAGGACAATGCATTTAGTTGTCAAAGCATTCTGTTTGCATGTCTTTGCCGCAAGCATGTGTGGCTGCTTGCAAACCGGACACTTTGTAAAAAGGTGTCTATTTGGTGTTTTAAGATCTTAACACCCGTTTCATTGCCAGAAAGAGTAAAAGCTCGTATATTTTACGGTGCAGTGTCTGCATGTCTGCTTCATCGATGGGCGATGGCGGCAGTGCTAGAGGTGAGAAAGTCCACGTTTTCATGGCAGCGACCGAGTCTA
This sequence comes from Geotria australis, assembly GCA_036362915.1. Taxonomy (NCBI): domain Eukaryota; kingdom Metazoa; phylum Chordata; class Hyperoartia; order Petromyzontiformes; family Geotriidae; genus Geotria; species Geotria australis. The sequence continues at coordinate 6,570,641 of JAZEWU010000025.1, read as the reverse complement.
TCCACACAACACGCGCTGTTGACATTCCACACACTGTACTGTCCCTATATCACCTTATTGCCACGACACGCTATTATAGGCCCGTGGGCTGGTGCTGGGTGGAATGTTAAATCGCAGATGCACGATAGATGGCCACAATTAGGGGAGGCCATCATCCAGCAGTGGGTTGATCATGGCTGATGACGATGATGGCACTGGGATGGTGATGAAAGATGAGTGCAATCCGACACTTGTTCGATCAGGATGACACTTTATTGAGAACCAAGCTCTGAGCTGTTTCTAAACACACGGCTCAGCCGACATGAGACGGTCGTCTTTTGTGACAGGAAAAAAAAAGTAACAGTTGTGCTGTCGATCAGAAAATATTACAAAATCAATCATTCCGAAGAGTTCGTGGGGGTTTAAGGCGAGGGGTGGAGGGCGACCAAAGTGAACGCAGAATAATAATAATAGCGTTTTATATAGCGCCTCTCACCCGAGGGTCACAAAGCACTGCACAAGGACTGCGAAGAGAACGGCATGTCAACAATGATAAATAAGTAAACAAAAAACCAAACGAATGACAAAAGCATAGTTTTCCCGACTCTTAGAAGAACCGCATGTAGGTGGGTTTCCTACATGCATCGCGCTCCTCCTCCTCCTCCTGTTGCCCCCCCCGCCCCCCCCCATTCCCACCCCCCACGCCGGAGGAATGTGACATTTCTGTCCCGGTCTAGGGGCCGCCAACAGAGATTAGCTTCGTCCTGCGCTCGTTTCCGCGCGGAGACACTTTTCCTCTCGACACAAAGGTCTCGTAACACGGGACACGCCATCGTTCATTGCGATCGTTCGTTGCGATCAACACAGCGTGACAGAAAACGTTGTGCGCTCTACATGAAGCTAACAATTGCTTTATTCAAAATAAGTATTATTTTTTTTCCAAGTCATAACACAGGACTGCATAGTGGGGGTTTTTTTTTTGCAATCGATCTAAACAGCTCTCTCAGAGTGTTTTTTTTGTGATGTAGCGCGTTCTGGCAGCCACCACTCGGAGAAGTTCCTCGAGAAGCTACCCGAACAACGCGCGGACAGGACAAGTACCCGAATAAATATGAGGAATTCCGTTCCCTCGAAAGCGCTCCCACTCTCTCGACTAATCGTGAAGCCGTCGCAGTCACCTGCCGCGAAACGTGCACAACCGCTAACCGCTGCCTGCGCTCTGGCGGTTTAAGCAGCCGCTCCTCACCGACGATCGGGACCCGCACCACCGCGCCCGAGAGCCACCATTATGGCGGTCGGCTCACAACTTTTTAATGCGCTTCAGGCATTTCTGGGTGCCTCTTTACAGATTTTTTTTTT
>JAZEWU010000025.1:6528556-6551434 GCA_036362915.1 Geotria australis | reverse complement strand
GTCAGCGCCGAGGCCCGAGTGTATCCATTCCGTACGCACCACGTGCAAGAAAGTAAGTACAATGTTCCATCCATTTTCAGAAACCGATTAATCCTGTACAGGGTCGCGGTGAGCCGGAGCCTATCCCGGCAGACACAGGGCGCAAGGCAGGGCTATACCATGGATGAGACGCCAGTCCATCGCAGGACAAGTGTTATGTTAAATGTCAAAAATTATTTTGAGGAGGCGTTGGGCAAGTGCGCTTTGGTGTAAAATCAGCCACCTGAGTTTGAGGCCCACACACCGCTAACATTAGAGTGAGATCTGAACGAGACCTGGGGCCCAACTTCACCACCCCGCCCGCTTTGACCAGCGTGGTGAAAAATGTGAAAAATAGACGGTGGCTCATCGTGCGAATAAACTGGCCTCGTCCCCGGACTGTGGAATTACCACCAATGGCTCAGGGCCAGCGACGCTGATAAGTGCCACCCCAAGTGCCAACTTACACTGACTGAGAACTACTGCTCAGTGTTTCTTTCAACACTGCTGTCGGCCGTAAGTACATTGGAAGATACACGTGCAGTCCTGGAGTTACCAAAGGTTGGTGTGCTTATACACAACGTGTGCCTGTGTCAGACTTTCCCCCATAAAAGTGTATTATATGGATGCGTGGCTTGCACCAGAACCGCGCGTGTATAACGTGTATCCCTAATCCAGCTTCCGTTGCATAATAAAATTAACAGATCCTGTTTACGCGGACGTATTCCTAAACGAGCAGAGCACGTGAAAATATCCATTTCTGCAGCGCGAGGCTAACGCACGAACGTTATCGGGGTGCAATGGAATGGGGGGTGGGGGCGGCGATTAGATATCCCGGGACTACGGTACAGCACGTACTGTACCGTCAATCCGGGGGGGGGGGGGGGGGGGGGGATTCCGCACCAGATTCGGGCCACAAACCGCACGGTAACGATGCAGAGCAAAGCGGCTCGGCGGCCCGGGAAAAGCTAACGACAGCGCGCGTAGCGTTACCCGCAAATAATAAAAATATCAATTTATATAGCGCCTTTCACCCGAGGGTCACAAAGCGCTGCACAAGGGCCGCGAAGAGGACGGCATGTCAACAACGAAAGAAATAATAATCTACTTTTGTAACGCGCGCATTTTCTCCGGGCGCGTTGCACCCGTTGATTGGGAGGCGCGGAGCCCTGCTCAGTCGGTTTGTTGTGAGTCGGTGAAAAGGTGACAAAAAAACAATAAAAACCAAAGGAACAGAAAATAAATTATTAAGACTACTTCGAATATACTGAAAGGTCGTGAACCTGGCAATATTAAGAGCGGCAACAATCTGCCAGCGTCCCCTAAGATGGTCGTCACTTCCTTAAAGACAAACACGGAGGGAGACAGAGAGAGAGAGAGGGTGAGCGACAGGGAGAGACATTGGGACACAGAGACACACGCGCTCACCCCCAACATTCAATATCCGAGTTGATATAACCTCAGGAGTGTGTCCGCAAAATTCCGCGCGCACGAACTGCAAAGTTAAGGAGGAAGGAGGGCGCAAGAAGAAGAGATATTTCCTTTTATATTTCAACGAGCAGTTATAAGTCAAAGCGAAGCAGCTGCACGCTTGGCGTCTTGGGAGAAAAACTTACTTGATAAGCCATCTGTAACAGATTGAAACTTTAAAAATATACATGCAATAAAACAAACAGCTTGTCTTATTCCTCGTGTTCTCTCGGGTTTTTTCGTCGCAGTAAGTTTAGAATTTTTTTTAAATTGGGTTTGGCAGACGTCAAAATTCATACGGCTGGTTTATCTTTAAATGTAAACACGAGAACCAAACAAATCAGTGTCCCCTTACTCTGATCAACATTCAGCGGTGCACATGTTCAACATTGGTCGTGATCTAATAATGGAAATTCCACGTTCTTATGTCGGGGTTCTGAAAATCCTAAAGAAAACTAAGTTAAGCTTCAAAGGAGGTCAAGCTAATTATATTCTATACTATATATTCTCTAAAATATTTCAATTGTCTTCTCGATCAAGCAAAAGTTTAAGGGCAAAACCCGTATAGTTTCCCTGAGACGGATGAAAAATCCACATGCCCAGGACAGGGCCAGTCTATCCTGAGCACGACAACTATTGAGGTCATGGTATACGATGCTTGTTAAAGGGACGACCGTGACCGACGCTTAGGGCCCCATCTCAGGTTATCCGTACAACACGATAAAAAACACCTGAGGGAGGGAGTCTTGACACTAGCTGCTATAGACAACGGCCACCGAGGCCACATTCTCATTAAGACACGGTGACAATTAATGAGTGGTTTTTTTAAGTTGTGGGAGGAAACCGGAGAACCCGGAGGAAACCCGGGTTCTCCGGGGGAGAACACACAGACTCAACACAGAAGTGCGCCCGATCCGAGATTCGAACCCGGAGCCTCCGTGCTGCGAGGTGCAGATGTTACCACTGCGCCACCCTGCCGCCCAAGAATGTAAATAAAATGCTTTCCTTACAAAGAATGGAAGGCTTGTCGACGACGTGTCTTGACTTTTCAATAAAATACCAACATTTAAAAACGTTCCTTTTTTTAAATAATATTGTCGCACGCCCGTACAACACACTGTGGGGGTGGGTTTATTTGTGCATGCTCACACGCATCACTTGTACTATAATACACCTCACTGCGTTCGAATAGTAAAAGTTCCACATTGACCAAGGAAAGCCCGACTGAGTTACAACAGATTTATTATCTCACAAGGGTCACTCACTTTGGATGTACGGCCAATTGCATACTCGGTATGTGTCTATCTGGAAAGAAACCAACGTTCAGTTAAAGCTGGATATAAGCACACCCTCGTGGGAGCAAGGCCAGTTGTCCTTATATCCAAATAAGTGTGTTTTTGTAATAAGTCGTCCTTTGCTTGCCCCCCCCCCTCCAAATCAGGACAATGTAAGCATATGTTGTTTATATATAAATGTGTTTATATTTGGTGTATTCCTATTCATCTTCCACTGTACTAGGATAAAATCCACACGTAGTCAACCAGCAACCATCACCTTGCTGTACTGCCACCTGGATTTGCAGGTACTGGCAAATCCGAAAGATTTGCAGGTACCTTGCGTATTCAGTGGGTGATGTGTGTGTGTGATCGGCAATACTTGGCATTACAAACATACGAAGTGAAGCTTATTAAAACATATATTGATTATGTTCAAACACTCACTCCTTATAGGATTCCCGTAAAGAGCTTGCAAGCTCACTGGGTATTTATCTGCTGTAAGAATAAACATCTATCTATATAACTTGTTTTGTTAATTTCTCCTACTTCACCTGCCAGCTTGCTCTTAACGCATCATGGATAATATAGCAGTTATGCGTAGATGGAATCTCAACTCACTGGGTGCTGCTACATTTTATAATCTGGCCACCCTCCCCGCATCGTTCGCAGTTGTGGCCAAGTCAAAGGAACGGATAAATCTCGCATGTGACGTAGTAGATCGAACGCATTACCAGCAGGGGGTGCTGCGCAATGATAAATAAGTCAACACATAAACATTGTTAAACATTTAACCTTGATTGATAAGTATATTGTAGCAACGTCGGCGTTCATCAGAACGACCGCCGCAATGGCAACGCGTGCCTGTGTAACGCGTTGTAACACAGCGCTGCGCGCACACACTGCGACCACACACTGCGACCGAACACACGCACACAACCGCGGTGGAGAAACATCAGAAAGGAAAGTTTAGGTTTAAAGTGCCCCCGTACTGAAATGAGATCAAGGCATAACTTCCATTTCTCGAGTGAGTGGTGAACATTCCGCATTTTCTGCAGCAGATACAAGACTGCTCGACAGTTGCTGTTCACTGGACAGGGTCTGGACGGACCATAGTAGTGATCATGATTATGACGTTAAGGATTATGAGGATGAGGAGGATGGGGGTCAAGGTAGAAGCGATCACGTCGCAATCCCTGTCAAGTAATACTTGGTATTACCTGCAAATGCTACCAAACACTTCGAAGCCGAGGAGCTGAAAGACAACGATGTCCAGAAGCTCAACAGATGCCCCTCAGTCTGGAGCAAGAAGAGAGGCCAATGCCCGCCTTTAAGGCCAGCACTGACTATTATATCTCTAAATGTTGAAAGGCTGTCTGCAACTAAAGAAGAACTTGTTGCAATGGGAAACTGTCGTGAAGCCATCACGCTTCGAAGAATCGAATCGAATTCGAATTAGGAGGAGGAGGAGGATGATGATGGTGATGGTGACGATAGGGATAAGAATGACAATAAGGATGATTATGGTGTCGATACGGATCATGATGTGATGACGATGATTGTGATAGTGAGAATGGCGATTCCGGCCAGGAATCGATTTCCCAACAAGTGGGAGCTCTGCTGCGCCGACAGCAGAGTCCCACCACGCGCGACGTAACAAAAAACAATGTGTGCCACTTCGGTTTGAAGATTTACGGCACTCGCTCAAAAGATGTTCATGCCAGCTCACGTAAACTGCACTGGCAACGGGGCCGATGCCCTACTCACCTCACTACCATGGTGAGTTAATTTATGGCTAAAGTATTTTGCCATATTCACAATTATTTTTTGTAGCCCGGCTGCGCTAACCCCTGAGCCACCGCTCACACGCAAACACATGCACACGCAAACACATGCACACGCAAACACATGCACACGCCGATGTAAACAGGCAGTGAGGCGAGCATGCGTGCCCTTTCTGTGAAATTGAGCGCGCAAGCGAGAGAAGGGTGGTTGCGTTCATCAATCTGCCTCCTCGACCACTGGCGTAGCAGTCTGAGAGCCAACAGCAGGGCAGTTACACTTATTCCACAGCTTTTCCAAAATAACTCTCATCCATGGAACTAAGAGAACTTGGCACCGACAGCAACAAAACAAGTTTCGCAACGTCTCCCAAGGAGCCTGAGAACACCATTAACAAACATTACATAACAGGGCCAGAAGGCTTGGGACAACACGAGGCCAGTGCAGAAACGTGAAGTTTAAAAACAACGACACCCCCCCCTCCACCCCCACCGTCTATCCTTAGTAAGAGGGGAAAGGGGGGGTCAAACGTTGTTAGAAAACACCTAGTACTGAAGGTCACTCACAGACCATGCCATGCGGGTATTATTAAAAAAATATCACTCACGCCGGTGGGAGGCTATCGCACGCTCTGACACCGCTCACGGCCGGGAATCACAACCCAGGTTCGCTGGGATCATATCGCACGAAGCGTGTGAACCGCTGCACCTCCGCTCCCCCACTAGGGGAACGCGGCTTTTAAAACACGCGCACACACACACACAATACAAAAATAAACAGAGCCGAAAAAAACCCACCCTATTCCCGTGCACACGTGCCGTGCCAACTTGGCTGAATCATGAGCAATACCATGTGCATTACATGGCAACGGCTCGGAGGCACTTGTTAAATAACTGGAAGTGAATCATCTCTCTGAACGCGATGGAGAGAGAGAGAGGGAGGATGTTGTTTGGGATTTACTTTCGGCGTTGGCCGAGCACCAAGCACCGCAACGGGCCAAGAGATCACAGTGTTCTGCCACCGCTCTTCAATAGACGCTGGTGGCCAAGGGAGGGCCTTGGCTCTGAGTTTCACGCGAGTGACTCACTCACCCGACATCACGGCGCACTTGGCACTACGTGAAAACATTTGCTTGCTTCTTCCCACCCGGCTGGCCCGAGGTGAGCGATTGGTGTATTGTTGCACAACGCTCTCTCCTTCCCTCGCTCCCCGGTGGGGTTTTTTGTGCGTGTTATTTTGTAACTCCCAAAACACGAAACCACGTGCTCGACGGACACGGTGGCTCAAGCCTGTAATCGAACAACACGTCGGGCTGAGTTGGTGGATCGCAGGAAGATAGAGACGCCGCCACACCCCGCAGGAGGCAGTGCAGCGAGCGGGTTGTTGGTCCACCTGTTTTTTGTGTTCGTAAACATTGTTTTTTTCTCTCTCTCTAACCACTCTGGTTTCCTCCCGAAAGATTACAATGCTCAAGAAACTCGCCACACCTACGTAAGCGGGACCCCTCCCGATAAAGCCTTGCCACTTATTATGTGTTGTTGTTGTTATGATGCTTGTTTCACCCAGGAAACGACTTTGACAACTCTTTTAAGAACGTTCTGCCTAGTGTTCACAGTGCTTCTCGCTTTAAACGAAGCTGAGTAAATTTGCTGGTCATTTTTCAGCATTGTGATGTTTTTGCCCAATGCCAATTACATTGTATGGGTTTGTTTTATCTATCAGAAAGAAAGTACAAACTCCACACAGATAGGTTGAGAATCCCTGACCTAAACCAATGACATTTACTATGCAAATGACAACTCCAAAACCACAAAATATTATCCATCCATCGTCAGAAACCGCTTAATCCTGTACAGGGTCGCGGTAAGCCGGAGCCTATTCCGGCAGACACAGGGCGCAGGGCAGGGCTATACCCATGATGGGACGCCAGTCCATCACAGATAAACAAACTAATACGTTTTGAACAAATCTAATGAAAGAACAAAAAAAACGGATTAAAAAAACTTACAATGAAATCCACGCTCATAAAGTGGGTTAATATTTTACACAAGCGCCCAGCTCGCGGTGGTAACTGCAAAGAGATCCAAATCGGGAGCGCGGAACGAGGTGAGACGGGTACTGCGTGGGGTCGAGCACAGTGCACCACATTCGTCACCGAAATGGAAATGCAACTCGCACCTTTATTATTAATAAGCTACAGCGACATACAAGCCGATACAGGTCTACGCACTTCTAGCAATGACCAAGTAACAACGTCGATCACGTAACGGACTGACCGAAGCTTCAGTTCGTTTGAAAATAAATTTCCGGTCAAATTAATGACCCCGAAATCCACCGGCGCTTTGCGGAAAAGCTCTTATCTTTTTGGGGAAACAAAAAAATCCCCCAAAAAAAAAATCCCCTGGACTTCTTAAAAAAAAACGCTGATTTGCAAATAAAATTCGCACTTCTGGGCAACAGCTACTGATGCGAAATATTAATAATCGTTACCAGAAGGACGTTTTAATTGGAAATCCCGTCAGGCAGCTACAAGACCGTTGGGATGGTTGCTGCCACCACCGTCATTTTGTGGCGTACGCCAAACTCGCCCGGCGCCAGGTCAAGGGGCCTTATGATTTCACGCAGTCATTTGCGCGAAGGTGCAATGCCTCCCGTGCAACCGGAACCGATCTGAGCGCAAGGATCTTTTTACGGTCAGCGTCGGTGTTTTAAGCGGTGCTCAGTGCGGCGAGGCATTAACGAAACATGAAACTAATAAACAACGGGAAGGTTAACGCGTCCTCACGTGTTATCCACCGGCGGAGCAATATCTTAAGTGCCTCGCGGCGTCTTCCGCACGCGCACGGGGCGCTAGCGAGAAACGCACCGAGTTCGGGAACGGCAACAAAAGTTGTAAATCGATGTCGGGGTTTCCTCAGCCATTTCGACGGCGCCGGGCCGTCAAGCTTACGAACGGCGTCGCCCGTTCGATCGTCTCTGCGGGCCGGCGCCGGGTGACCGTGCGTGCGCCTCACCGTTTGCTCAGAGCCACAGCCACAGACGGAGCTGTGAAACCGTCAGTTAACCCCGTTACCTTCCCAGCGGTGCCAGGGATGACCAGTGCGCCGACCTTGGCGTAATGCGCCGCGGACCCAAGCGTTTACAGGGGGCGAGACCCCAAAAGCGCCACGCGGCGACGCGTCTCGTACGGGCGGCACGTGGTAATGCGCTACGGCGAAAGCGAACCGAGCGTGATGCGGCGCGTGTAATGGGTAGGAGTGGTGGCTCTTTAGCGAGCGCACCACACTGCGAGCCCGGCGACCCGAGTTAAATTTGCCGGCCACGAATTGCGTTAGGGGCGAGTGACCGACCACTGCGGTGATGAACTGCTGCGGGAATGGTGCGGTAAGCAGGCAGATATCGAATTAAAAGCTAAACTAATGTATTTTATTCACTAGCTAAAGCCCAGAGGTACGAGATATTTTTCAGACGTGACCTGGCCGCACACGACAGTGCATCGAAGTGGCTTTACCAGCACAGCCTTTCACCCTCGGGTGAAAGGCGCTATATAAATGCTATTATTATTATTTCTACGACACGCAAACTCATCTAAACGCGCGTTTTCTTATTTGTGGAAAGGGGTCAAAACCTAAGACGCCCCGGAGAAAAACTCACGCGACCAGCACGGGAAGCGAGAACACGCGACCTCCAAATGCACAACGGGGCATCGTCAGGGGTCGGGATCGAATCCACGACCCGCTGCGTACCGGGGCGCGAGTAAGATAACAGATCTCCACGGCGTGTTGTGTGGTCAGGACCCGACCTGGCAGCCTACGTCTCCCCGGCGCCGACATTTACACCGAGCGTTCGGAACTCTTCAAAAGCCTCGGCGTGACCCAGTGGAAGCTCGCGAGCGGTTCCGACGGCGCTTGCCAGACCCGCTCACGGGACGCGGCGCGCGCACACCGCTGTCACTGCCAATTAGCGGGGGCACGGAGGCGTTGAGAACTGCACGAGTCGGTAATTTCGCAATCATGGGTAATTTCTCGCGAAAAAAAATTAATTCCGCAACGACGTGGGCACACAACGAGCTCTTCTTGCGAACGGGCGTTGCGGGGGTGTTTTTCCTCTCTCGAATGCCGGCTCACATTGGAAGACCGGTTGCCTTGATTGCCAACGCTTCCGCGGTTCATAAGCGGGTGACAGAGGTTGAGTTCGACTTTTAACTCCGTCCTACAAAAGCGTAATAAAGTATATGTTGACAATGTGCAGAAAGTGACGTGGCAATAGCAATGATTTGGTTAAAAAATAACCGATGCACGACGAGTTCTCTCCGTTCAGGTAAGAGACTGTCACGTAATCCTGGGGCGATTCAATGCCACAAAGTGTATGAAGAGGAGCCAAGCCTCAAAATATGAGGTCGTTATAAACGTTTCTGTAATAAGGCAATGTCAGTGATGACGGTGATTAACGGGCGTTTTTGTTCGTACACAACTGCCATTCCGGGAATACCCCTGCCTTACGCCCTGTGTCTGCCGGGATGGGCTCCGGCTCACCGCGCCCCTGTACAGGACTAAGCGGTTTCTGATGAGATGAGATAACTGCCAACAACCGCAGTTCCTAATTTCCCAAATGCGTCACGGTTCCATATCGAAGGGGCACCGCGGCGCCGCGAGACAACACTCAAAACGAGGCGACGTCGCTCGAAACTCCGCACGGATCGGTGTCGGCAACCCATTGCCTGCACCGCCATCTCCCGCCGTGAAAGACGCTTCTCGTAAAGGCTCGGGCGTAGACACCTTCCACGCTTGTCGCGCGAATTTAAAAGGCACACTGTGTGCGCGCGGGCGCACGCTCGCGCCCAGTGCATCTCTCAGCTCAGCTCTGGCGCTGCCCCATGGCACGGCTGGGCACGCGCCAGGCCACCTCTCGCCACCAGCACCACCCCCACCACAACCACCGTCGCCCACAGCCCAGCGGCCGATCGGCGTCACGGCCCGTGCCAAAGTAAGGGGGACATCCGACTCCCCGACGGAGGCTCCGCAGTAACCCCAGCCCCTCGAAGCAGCGGCAACAGACTCTCGTGCGGCAGCTCAACCCACGGGCCGAGCCAAGTGGGCCGCTCGGAATGGTGGAAATTCCGTTAAACAAACTTTGGGGGGGGGGGGCAGGAGGGGGGGGGGGAAGCAAAAAAAACACAGGAGAGCATTCCATTCCCTTTAATTACCTTTGCATTTTTTCCCACTGGGGCGAGGCACGCCGCGCATAATGTAAAGAGATTTCATTTCTCCAGGAATCCGTTTCCCGCACCCCCCCCCCCCACACACACTTTCTGTGCCGGCGAACACAGACAGGGCTGTGTAGTCATCGCGGGGGTTGGAGGTGCGCGAGCGAGCGCCACGCTGCTGCCTCCGGGTCGACAGGAATGCCGCTCTCGGCCCGGCCGGCAGCTCGCCGCCGCTTGCCGAGAACAAACTGCGATTGCTTCTGCCAAGCGGCGGATTTTCTACATTCCTGCAGCCGTGGTTAGCTGCGCTCGTAATTGATTCGTGGAGCGGTGTGCCCGCGTTATAAGCGTGCCCCCATCAAAACCGAACAGGCGTTAAAGAGTGGAGAGATTGTGCCTCTGTTATAAATCTGTCCATCACGCCCCGGCGAGCGATGTTAAAGGGGATCTTTGTGTCGTTTGCCGGATTGAAATGGCCCCGACTTCCTTGTTGGGCATCTCGCAACTTGCTACAGAAAAGGTGACGGTGTTTTCGTGCTCCGGTCAAGCCCCCGGGGCCGTGTGCTCGTGGTGGAAATTCCACTTTCCCATGGCAGGAAACAATCTTGCCAGGGTTGATACAGTACCCCTGAAAGACATTTGGTAAGCACATAACAGCTGTTTTGTTATAGGTGAATGGTTATTTTACTAGTAAAAGCCCTCACCGACCCACAGTGACCAGCATACGTTGTGAAGCATGGTCAAACAACCCCCGTGACCAACTGGGTGTGCGAAGGTGTTCATCCAGCAGTGGAATGACTGAAGGGCTGTAGACACAACAAACGTGAGACGTGGATCTTTTGCCCAGAAACCCGCGCAGAGCAGCACCCACTCCGGCGGCTCGGAGCACACCTAGCCAACACTGGGGGCAATGATCGGTGAAGTTCCACCCCACTCCCGTTAACCCAGGCACGCAACGTTCAACGTCTCCGCGGGGCTCTGACCAAGAAATAATGCATTCTCCACTAATTGCATTAGCTCTGCATTTCAAGCTAGACTCGTAGTCTTGTTGTCTGTAATGAATATCAATCGAATGCCCACTATTGGTTCAGGCCGAGCGCCAATTGGGATTCGTAAGTTTCCTTTGCTCAAGAGCCGCGGTCGTATTATTCTACTGACTCACGGCACCACAAGGTCTTCACGACCCAGGCTGCGGCAGAGGACAAGCCACAGGGGCTTCGTGAGCAAGCATAGGCGGTGCCCATCACCACTAGCACCCCTGAGCTTGCGCCCAAAATTCCACATTCGTACGGCAAGGGCAATTCCAAGAGCAGATGGCGCGTATTGGGTAAATACCAGTAGAAATTACTTACTGGGCAGTGTCAGGACTCAAATCATTAACCGTAGAGCTGCGAATTGTTGTGGCTTTTGTTCATTAATTGACAAAACGTTCCAATCAACTACTTGTTTGCAGTCCATTAATCAGGGTAATTTAAAATGGCAGCTGCCACAGAACATCTTTCCTCTGGAAGTTGGGAAACCCCCCCTGGAAGCCACAGCCACCGACTCGGTGTGACATCGAGTATCAACGAGCCACGCCCACACCTTCCGGTCCAGGGATACAGATGGGAGGGGGTGCAAGGTTTTTTTTCCCCCAAATTATTGATTGAATGGCACCAATCATTTGGTGTAAATTAATTTCATATGTTCAAATAACGCTAGGCAAAAGAGTGAGCCGCTTGCTTGTACGTTATCATCAAATCTCTCACGTTAAAAAAACAACAATGTTTACATCCACACACAAATGCGTTTACGTAATGATTTCAAGCCGTCATAGGATAAAAATCTGGCAATCAACCATCTCAAACCACTGCAAGGCACGTTATGTACAGACTTATCAACAGCCTGCATATTGAAATGTTACGAAGAAACCGTGATCGGTTTAAATAGAACGCAAAAAAAGGGGAAGAAAATAAAAAGTCGTAAATGGAAAAAATGTGTGTTGATAATGAGCCGATGAAGCCGCCTGACTCCACAATGACCTCGAGTAAAGCTCGCTTGGGGGTGCGTTGGAAGGATTTTGTTTTTAGGTTTTTTTCTTTTCTCTCTCGCAGCCCGATGACTCGGCCGTGACTCACCCCGCTCACCGTTACCCGTCTTTAAAAACTCGGCACACTCCCGTGTTTCCGCTTCCCGGCTTAGTCACCAGCGCCGGCGCTCCGGCACGTGCGCGAGCCGATTTAGTCAGAGAGAGAGAGAGAGCGCGAGGCGAGAAGGGTATTTTTAAACCGCGGTGGCTGCTGCGGCGGCGGCGGCGGCACCACTTGCCAAAAGGAGTCCACGCGGCGCATGCCAGAAGGGGAGAAGCGTGTCTCTCCAGCGCGCTCCCTACCTCCTATAACCACCGCCACCGTCAACCGTCCAGCCAGCGGCAAGCCAGACGCGCACCTACCCGCACCCATGGTGCTCTAGGTGGTTGCACAAACGATTAAGCTGCAATCCCGTTTGATATTCCGCTCAAGCCATTGAGATTGAGCAAAACGCTTACACTCGGATGATTGCCAGTGTCAAGGCTGGACTGAGGTGTTGCTGCTTGCTAGGCCGGCTCGTTGGCTTTCAGAAACGTACATTTAGCCAGGTAAGAACACACAATGTTGTCTCTCGCAAATGAGAACTTGATCCCGTTGACGGTGACCGTCACGTAATCGTGTCAGTGTAAAGGGAAGACATATCGATTAGTGAACCCGAGTCAGCGATGGAAACTACATATTCTCATGGAAAGAGCCAGTCCCTCTCTGAGTTCCTGCAAGGTAATACTTGTTTTATCCAGTTCAGAAGGATGATAGGCTTAGTCGATCCCCAAATGAACTCTCAATCTTCTGAAGGTAAGTCAATCTCACCACAGTGCCATTCAGACGCATTTAACCCTTCACTTGCAGGGACATGGGCTATGGCTCTGGGACACAAAGGTCTCTCCTCTTGCCATTGGCGTCACGGTATCTTTAACCTTCACTTCACAGCACATGGTAAAACAAAGGCAGACACTTGCTATCTCTGTACACAGTGAGGCCTGGGTTCACAACACCTTAGTGACGCTACTCACTGACGTCCGTCACCAGCGAGGCCATCTCGGCCCTCAGTGACATCCCGGACCACCCAACCCCACCCGATTCTCTCCAGTGAATTTACGACCCCTCCGTGGAAACCGCAATGTTTTCTGAATAAAGTCAGCCGGCCAAAACGTCGGAGATCTTTACTTCCTCTCCGTGACAGTAAAACAAACCCCGTTATTAGGTTTAATTACTCTAACCTGTTATTTCTTGCGCAAGTTCACCGAGGCGGCCACTTGACACGTTTATTGATGTTTCACAGTCTCTTTAGAAATGGCCTACAGAGGGTTAACGGACGGAATGGCTACATATCGATGGCTACGTTGGATTGCCAAAGAAATCCAAGGTGTTTCCACGCTCAAACAAGCGTGAGGGTCGGCAATCATCTTCATCTGCGACCTGTATTTATTTGTGGCTCTATTAGAAATCTCTCCTTAAGGAGCTAGGAGCCCCATCAGATAATGATCGTCTAACGAAGGGAGACGTGAGAAAAGTAACAAAAAAAATTACACAAGATCTAAAACGATAATGTGTTTGCACACGCTTGCGGGCGATGCCAGGGAACTTGGATCGCAGTTGTAGAAGTCCGTCACTTGTCACCCTGGACCCAGCGCTGCGTGGCAGTTGGGGATCTTAACTGTAGTTGTGCAGCGAATTGGTGTAGCGCTGAATCCCGTGGGCTGAATCTGGCTGCACAAGCCATGGAAGGAGAGAAGTGGAGGTGCCACGAAACACAGTGGCAAGAGCAACGCCGCGTCTATAAAGCTGATCATTCGTGAAGAAAACACGAGAGGGTTGTTTGACCGTGTACAAATAATAGAACACTTTTGTCTACATTATTAATTGCTTGACTTTCCACAATGTAGAACAGCGGGATGTAACAAATGTTATCACCATCGGCAACCGTGGTCAATCCACTGTTGGATGAAAGACTTCCCAAGCCGCAGCAGTATTTCATAATGCAGTAAATACACGCTATAATATTTTGCATTTATCACTTCAATAAGTGCAGCTTCAATAAAAACGGACATCGACATTGACAGTTCCCTTTGCGAAGCAAACACTTCACAGCGATTGTGCTTTCTACATTAAAAGCGATCAGACAGCAAATGCGCGCTCTATTACGATTGTCTCGAAGACAACAAATTATCATTACACTTCCCGCTATAAACAATTCATTATAACGGGGTTTTAAACACAAAAAAAACCCTGCTTCCTGCTGCAAATGGACAGCATCTGCATGCAGACGTTCCGAGGCTACCGGCGACACGCCGCTCATCCGTCTCACGTGCTCGCGACTAAAACGAAACAGAATTCGCTCAAAAACCAAACCTCAGAGCAAAAAAAAGAGATTCTACGACCCCACCCTGGGATCTGCCACGCGGCCAGCTAACCACGAGAACACAGCCGCACGCACGTGCCGTGAGTCAGCAGTGTGAGGTCGTGTGACAGGGGGGGGAGGTGGGTAGCGATGCTGAGGACAAGGACCGGAGGAAGCTCGTATAAAGCTCTGTACCCGCAACCACGGGGCAATGACCTCGACACTGACACACCACCCAGCCAGGCTCGGCACGCCAACCAGCTACAGCTCCCTTCCTAAAGCTCATCTCATCTGATTGTCAGAAACCGCTTAATCCTGTACAGGGTCGCGGTGAACCGGAGCCTATGCCGCCAAACACAGGGCGCAAGGCAGGGATAAACCCAGGATGGGACGCCAGTCCATCAACTTAGTCCACAAGCCAATAAACCTAAGCAGCGGCATTTTTTTGGACTGTGGGAGGAAACCGGAGTGCCCGGCGAAAACCCACGCAGACACGGGGAGAACATGCAAACTCCACACAGAAAAGCATCCCGAGCAGGGATTCGAACCCGGGAGCTTCTCGCTGTGAGGCGGCAGCGCTACTCACCGCACCACCGTGCCGCCCCCTTTCATAAATGATAATAATAATGGATTATACTTATATAATAACGCCTTTCACCCAGAGGACCCAAAGCGCTGCCGACAACCCGGCAGACACGGTGTCCCTCTATTCACTCACAGCTATCGGCAATGACCTCCTCACTACCTCCACTCCCCACCTCCCACCCAACTCTCTCCGGCAACTTGGGCAATGAACAGAGACCCTATACGTGCGGCACTGACCGCATTTCACATTGATGTGGCTGCACGGCAAGGTGCTAAGAGTGTAATGAATAACATACATGCAGTAGTCGGGGGTTTTATTACAGTATTATTTTGCATTTCTAGTCAGATGTATTTCATCACCTTCATGTGGCACTTTTCGTATATTGCGGTTTGTTAATGTTTCTGTGTTAAATGTATTCTTCCCAGCTGGGTGCTCTCTTCACAGCACTGCCTGGCTGCAGATCTGATCTAAAAGGGGGCATTAAACACTCCTGCTGAATTCTCTGTAAGAGAAGGCCGTGTCACAAATCTTAAATGTGATATTCAGAAAGATTAAATAATAAGATGTTGCTATATTCTCTGACTTATAAAGCACTTCTTTGCCCCGTGTTTAAAAAAAATAGTTTGTGTGCCTTGTGATCCGGAGAATACGGTATTCCTTGATTAACTGAATCTGCATATCCAAGGCTTTGGGAGTGTCTCTTGCAAACGTGTCAATGATGCTCAATTGACTCTGAAATGGTAAAATAATAGATGTGAAAATGGTGAATAATTGCAAGCCTGGTTTACATCGTGAAAAAACAAATTAGTCCACCTTAATGGAATTTTCAGAAAAGTGCTAATTTCCATTGGTATCGTCAACATTCCCACGACGGGGCCACTCTATTTACGACGAAGCCACTCCCGATCGCACAGTACGTGATACTCACTTTGTCGACCGTGCAGGATTGATTGGCTGTTTAGTACCCCAAGCAGGATTTGTGTAAGACAAGCACAATTCGCAGAATAATTCATTCACTAAGCTAACAAAATATGTTTAAAGCTTGATTACTTGGGGCCCCTTCAATGCGCGATCGGCGTGACACGGCCGATGACATCGATAACGTCACCAAGTCCGGCCATCACCTCCCATCCAGCAGTTGAGACTTTCCAACTACAGTACAGTACCGTACTTTCTAATTATTCGTTGTTGACATGTCGTTCTCTCCGCAGCCCTGTGCAGCGCTTTGTGACCCTTGGGTGAAAAGCGCTCTATAAATGCTATTATTATTCTTATTCGATTCATCGAGCAATCGGTCGAGTAAATCAATAACTTCTATCCGAGCTCAGTGGTTGAACCGGAGAATACGGGTGGCTATAACGGTTCCACACCCACGCTAACAACAAAAAAAAACCCCAGCACTGTGTCGGCGGGCGCCGACTCGGTTCTCTGGCACTGGCGTCAACGCTAAGCCACCGCAGGGGCGGCCTGGCGGCTGGGCTCTCGCTCGAGTTTGTTTAGCTTGTGGTGGTACGCGGTGTTCCCGGGCCACCGCAGTGCCCGGGAGCTCAGGTTGAGGGGGGGCGCCGCGTGAGCCACAGGAAGCCCAGCCCCACCCGGGCCACACCACCACACCATCGCGGCCAAAACAATGGGCGTGCTTCACCGCAGAGCAGCGCACACAGGAAACGCGCGTGCGTGCGCGTACGGCGGTGCCCGCTTTCCATTCCGGCGAGATAGCCGCGTTACATAAAAGCGAGAGAACGGTTTGTAGCCGTAGCACGGAAATGCGCGCATTACATAACCCGCGCAGCCCAAAAGAAAACGACCCGAGGCGGGCCAATAAGCGGCGGCGGCGGTCCCGATAGTGATTTCTGAATTCCACGTGACCTTAAAAAACACACGGCACGCACACAAACACAGCCGCACACAACTTTAGCAGTTAAGGAGGAAAAAGTACAACGCGGTAAATTTTTGTACACGCACACACAATTCCGCGAGGGGTCCGGATAGAGCCGGTTGCCTAATAAATGGACGCGCCAAACGTCGGCCGTTGTAAATTGTCCTCTCGGCTCAGGTGGATGTTCTGACCTTCACCGCGTCGGAAATTGCCCCTGGCACGCAGCCACGTGTAAAGAGCCCCGCGTTACGCGTTCGCGAGCGCGTCTACTCGCGCACGGCCTCGAAAGCGCACCTAGCGTGGCACGAACGCCGCGGCGACGTCACCGCCGCTCTCGCGGCGAACGGCGGTGGCCGCGCCCTCCTCTCTCGCGCAGCATTGCTCAGTAGCTAATAAGCGAGATTACGGAGGGGCACGTTTCCGCAAGGTCACGCGGCGCTACGAGAAAGGTAGTGTCTAAAGCGCGCGGGACGCACGCGATGGCCTTGGCAGGTTCGTGCGAACGCAACGCGGCACGCAGCGCGGCGCACGGGCCCCCTTGCAAGGACGAAACGCGCGACAAGTCACCGCGGGTGACACATTAAGTGTTGGGTCAACGGCCAGTGAGGGTCACCGACACGCGAATGTAAGGGCCCAATACACCGGCAATACGCTGCGACAAGAACCTCCGAGCCACCGGCATAGACCGCTCAGCCGACACCCGTTATTTCACCAATATGGGGTTCATTAATTCACTGCAATGGAGGTCTGCGATATTATCCTGCGTGGACTTGATGACACTGCACACAGTGGCCACCTGCTCTGACAACTAATTAATAAGAGACCACTCAATAGTTGAAGGCAAGCTCACGTAATTATCCTCCTATGGGTTAAGTCTACTGCTGAGAATAATACAGTAGTAGCACCGATCTCAGAATCACAAGTTCAGTTCCGCAACTAGCCTTAACTCGGACTCATCAGACCTCCCGGGTCGCTAAAATTGGACACCACTTTGTCAGACACAGATGGATGTCCGAAGTAGACTGGGCCCCACCACAGTAACGAGGTCCTTTCATAAACACTTCACGGAGTTGCCTCTGGAGGTGAGCACTGCCCAATGAATGTTGGAACGTGGGCACAAAA
The DNA here is from genome assembly GCA_036362915.1 of Geotria australis. NCBI lineage: Eukaryota > Metazoa > Chordata > Hyperoartia > Petromyzontiformes > Geotriidae > Geotria > Geotria australis. The sequence continues at coordinate 6,533,687 of JAZEWU010000025.1, read as the reverse complement.
ATGAACTGGAATTCTCTCTCCTACTCTGTGCACAGTAGCTTGGTGAGGAGCGACATGACCCATCACCATTCGCCACACCGATGACCCATTTTCGTTTTCCTATTGGCCCCAAAGATCCAGCAACGGCAAGCACAAGGAAGGTTCCGTGCGCTACACGTCGTACGATTACTTATTTATGCTCGACCGGCACGCAGGGGAGACGGTTTAACATTTCCCCCAGTGCCAGGGCGCTCCAAAGTGTCACGCAATGCAAAGAAGCGTCGAGAAGACTCGACGGGTACATTATAAATCCCTCTATTGAGTGATGCGGACAAATACATGTTTTTGTTACGCACTTTTAATTGGCAATTTTTTTTCACCGATTTTGGGGATATCAAGAATGACTTACTTTTTTGGGAAATTGGCATCTGTCAAAACAAAATGTAATTTCCATCACCAAATCAGGAATGACAATGGAAATTGCACGAAAGCCATTTCGTGCTGCCCAGTGAATGCTTGCGCGAGTAACGCACACGCAAAGGGACTCAAACCTCAACTGTGTTATCAGAGTCGTGTTATGTACTCAAGAAACGTCCCTTCTCCAGCTGGGAAAGTGAACAGAAGCTTACATCATTGCAGATATCTGCGGCCTAGGAAGTCTGCATCAAACGAATATTTCTAGAGATAAATCAATAGACCTCTCTCCTATCTAAAACGAGAGGATTCTCCTTCAACCGGAACTGAATGTGGTAAATACCGATTTTTATTTTCAATTTCTTTGCACGCTCATTCATGACCCAGATAAGACCACCAGACATCTAAAATCCTGCTTTTATCCTCATACGGGAGCTGCGAAGCGGAGCAAGCACAGCATTAACGCAATGAGAACGTCGTATGGAGCCACCCAACCGCCCCAGCACACTCTTCATCAGCGCCGAAAACAAATATTCACGTAATCGTGATCTATTTTTTATTTCCACCCAATCTGGCCCCCAGCCTCCTCCCCTCTGCCCGACCCCCATACCACATCCCAAGCTCACTGTAAAATGGAATATGCAATGAAATACTGTCAGCATAATTGCTGGTGCGCGCATGAAGTGCACCTCTGTACACCGCACAGGCGGGGATTTGTGCATCGGAGTTAAAAGCGCCGCATAAATCACCCATGTGTTGTACGCCGCGCTCATATATCAAGACTAGAGGCTGCGGCGTCAACGTGACCAGGCCCTCATCCAGAAGTTGCATGAGAATGGCCAATTGTATTACATACGATGGTACATAAATTAAATGTACGCACGTACACACTTACGCAGTTATTATCTAAAAACACGTAAGCGTACATACGGAACGTCAAGTGGACGCGTCGCACTGACCGGCGAGCGAGCGCGGGGTCGACACTCGTCTCGACGAGCAGTCCTGAACCAAATATAAAAATTCCACATTCCTATAAAGGGGCTAGTATTTCCACAGGATGATAAAATACAGTACACTAACACGGTTTTCAGAACAAGATTTGATTTATTCATAAACGACACGTACCTGTTGCTTTAGAATTGAGTGGCCTCCAGCATCGATTCATTAGTCACACAGGGTGATCCATCTATAGATACCCCGCGTGATTTATGAAGCCCTAATTATGTTGTGCTCTGGGTGATGGAATGCTAAAACAGCACTGGCTCCAGATCTCCCAGAGCAAAGATCTGCGAGACGTTATACCTTTATTACAGCGATTGGTCAGAGATGTGTAGAGGCTTTGAAATAACGTGGCCTTATCTACATATTCTGCTCCGCGTATTATTTTAGTGGGGTGTCTATAAAGGGATCACGCTGCACGCCAGCAGCCTCGCAGGGAGTCAAGATACAGATCGGTTGGAACAGCAAGAGACTCCCAAGTACTAGCTCAAGGGTTTATAAACTGGCCAGATTATTATAGGTACTGGCCTGTGGGAGACTCAGCACAACCATCATCTCTCCAGCCGGTGAAACGGACATTACCTGGCAAGGCATGACCACATGGTGGGACGTAAACATGGGCTGCCCTGCACAGACACTGATGCCCACCACAGGAATGTCACATCTTAACCACAGGCTGCTGGGCCCCCAACTGAGGTACAAATTGCAAAAGCAACTGAGCTTGCCCAAATGTCTTTTGATTCCAGCAAACACGTGATTAATCACGATTCTGCCACTATTAAAGTTATCAGGTCAACGCTTTTATACAACGGAGATGCTGTACATGTTATGGTTCCAACCAGGTTGTTAACTGGATGATCTGTATTTACATGTTAAAAGGTTTAGCCTTTGCATCACTCAATATGAATTAAGATTTCCCCAATGAGTGGTGGTTTTAATGGAGGGAATATTCCTCATATCGCTAACCTAAATACAGGGCCGTATAAGGTTACACAGCACTGGCTCAGATATATTTCAAAATATCATGAAATATTTTCATGCAAAAACACACAAGGTGTACAAGATATTTATTATACAATATAGGGTATTCCTTTATCCACAAAAGCCTCACTTGATCATTTCAGAAAATAACTAAATTGGAAAATACCAACAAGCGTTCTTCAGCTAATAAAATTGAAAACAATTTGTTGTACTTATTTTTATATGTTCGAATAAACTACTCGATATCCGTTCTTTAAAGAAATACCCAAATAGCCCTAACGAAGGGGATGTTTATTTCTGTATCAGATTGTGTTACAAGTACGTCATTCTAACGTATGGTATTTTTGTTGATTAATGCAGGACACATGGCGCTATTGCTGATGGATTAACAACCATTGCACACAGTTACAATGCTCTGTGAGTTGCATTTCAAATGCCAGTTGAAGGAAAGAACAAAGTATACCAGTGCTTGATTGTCCACGTTTAATACAAATAAACATTCTGGCAAATGGCGATATGGAACCGGCACTACCGTGTGTGATAGCCGACTTGGCGGCTCAACACAAAGCAACACATTTGCTCACAGAACCGTGCAGGTGTTACAACGGCCTCTTGTAAAGCGACGAATGACACCAACAAAGGCACTATTGTTTAAAAAAAAAAATACAATGACACCTGGTTTTTTTTTTTAAACACAAACTCTTTCCGACTTGCGCAATGACTCCAGAGTGGGTTTTACAGCCGTAGAAAACACCGTACGGCACGTGATGCGGGTTGCTTCCACTACCTGGGCGCGAGAGCGGGTCTGAACTCGTCCCAAACGCTCCGCACAACACCGGACCAACGCCCACGCGACACGGCAGCTGGGGCTCTCCCTCCCACCTCCAACCCCGCATGACTGTTTACAGAAGATATCTGCAGCTGGAAAGGGGGCCTGTCGTGTTTGCCGTCTGAACACAACATACCTACCTTTGTTGTTTGCCGCCCCGGCGACCGTTTTTTCCCCAGCACCATCCCACGCGCAAACCCCACCACAGGCATACCTGGCCGACAGCGTGCATTTTTCAAGTCAACCCGCACCTTTCCCCGCCCACACACCCCCGCGCAGCCCTCTCACCGCTAATTTGAGCGCGCACCTGAAATTGTTCCCTCCACAAGCGAGCGGAGGGAACGAGTGGAGGGAGTGCTGCAGCACACCTTCTCAAACCGCCCACGCGGTCCCACGAGTCGAAAGCAAGGGAGGAAGCGTTTTCGGGTTGGACCGTGTTGTTGGGTTTTTTTCGGCACGACGGCCGATGGGTTTCAAGGTCGCGAAGGAGCTCCGAACGCGGGTCGCGACCAAAAAACGCGTCCCAGGCGGATGGCACGACCGTGACAAAACACGCGCGGAGGTATCGCCGCCGCCCCTGGGGTAGAGACTGGCAAGTCGAGTGAAATTTTGAAAAGGCGTCCGCAGCAAACGCCTGTCACAGCTGCATTTCCACGTGCATTCTCTTCAAATCGCGTACGCAAACCGAGTGATGCTGTCACTCGGGTTAACACAAGGCCACCACGTCGTTTCCACCCACCTAGACTCCTGCGTGGTGAAGTGTGATTTCAAAAACTCCCACATCCAAGAGGTGTGGTGGGGTGGCATTCTTCAAGCCGTGGATCGACAAATATTATTAATGAATCACTTGTTTATTTATTTACAGCGGACATTCTGTACTTACTAGAATGTGTTGTGGTTCCACCACTTGTGTTTTGCACAGTTTACTGCCGATTTTATTGCTTTATTTGCCTTCCCTCGTGTAGTAATCGAACAATGTTTAACTTTTATTCTCCGACATTCTACATATTTTTTATAAAACAGTTGTTTTTTCCTAATTCTATTTTGAACGTTTATTGCTGCAGTGATACACCCCTTCCTCACCAGGGTAAAAGGGCTGGGGAGCAGTAGTGCAGCATTAGCACACCAAGCTATACACCTCGGAAACCTAAGTTTGATAGCTGCTCAAGCATTATAAGTGACGAATGATATCTGAACCGGCCCTGGGACTCCACTTTAACCAGCCCGGTGAGGTACGGTCAAACCTCCGATGACAAAAGGTTATGGGAGGGCGTTCATCCAGCAGTGGATTGAGCAAGGGCTGTATTATTAATGATCAAAGGATGACGGGGCAAGCCTATAAACTTAACTTCCGAACAATTCAATAAAATCCCGACAAACGGTGTCACGGTTTATGTAAATAACGGATTATTTACTGTTTGCGCTGTGTCATCGTGTCTCATGCGCCGTGTGAGCATTGCATTGGTTTCGTTTCCTTTATTATAATCCTAACAGGGATAGTTTTTCTTTAAAATCTCAAAAAATGTGCATGACTCAAAACAATCGATCCCTGCACGCACGCACGAATCTAGGAATGCAATCGTGAGAATAAAATTCGATTTTCGTTGATTAATCACCACGTGGGGCATGTGCCACCGTGACATCAGCTTAGAGCGAAACGATCACTGGGCCACCAAACCTTCCCGGCAAGCAACGATGAAATGAGCTGAAATGAGCGCACTGTTAAACTGTATATAATTAATTTACCAAAGCCACCCACACCACGTGGCGGTGTGTGTTTGTTTATTTATTTGCAGTGTATGGGTGGTCATGTGAAAATTTTCCTACAGACATTATATAAGGAGGTGAGGTTTCGCGTCATCATTTTTGCCGTACAACTGACATGGCAAGAAACTGTGTTCAAAGCAAAACGCATTGTTTATTAAGGGA
>JAZEWU010000025.1:6500332-6513897 GCA_036362915.1 Geotria australis | reverse complement strand
ATGGAACCAGTCTGTTGAGTCCGTGGAACCAGTCTATTGAGCCCACGGAACCAGTCTGTTGAGTCCATGGAACCAGTTTGTTGAGTCCATGGAACCAGTCTATTGAGTACATGGAACCAGTCTGTTGAGTCCGTGGAACCAGTCTATTTGAGCCCACGGAACCAGTCTGTTGAGTCCATGGAACCAGTTTGTTGAGTCCATGGAACCAGTCTATTGAGTCCATGGAACCAGTCTGTTTAGTCCGTGTGACCAGTCTGTTGAGTCCGTGGAACCAGTCTGTTGAGCCCGTGGAACCAATCTGTTGAGTTCACGGCACCAGTCTCCTGAGTCCGTGTCACCAGTTCGTGGACTCAATCGACGAGTGATCCCCATGCGTTCGCTCCCTGAGCCTGAAGCACGGGGCCAGTCCACGAGCGACAACCAGCTCGGCTCTGATGCCAATAATGTGCTCAGCGCTTGAGTCCCCGAGCCGGGTCGGGACACCGAGACGTACAGCGTGTGGTCCTGTCTGAACTGCGACGTACAGCGGTTGGCGCGAATTGCACGCCAACTAGCCACAGCCACCTCAATGTCCAAACGCGGTCACGGCTAACATCGGTGGCGAATCTCTTCTGAGCTGGTCCTGGCCACCCGCTGTCCATCAATCAATCCGCATTGACCGGCGTGGTGAAGTATGGTCAAACAACAAGCCCCATGACCAACGTGGTATGGGGATGCCTTTATCCAGCAGCGGATTGAACATTGCTTTAACTATTATTACACTGAAGAATATAAATTGGTTTAAATACTCTTTTGAGATGGATTATAAATGACAATGTTTTTGGAAACATCTCAAGCAATTCATAATTAAGTGATGCCTTAATAATGTGAGCAATGGCCCTTCTTCAGAGCAGAGTTAAATTATTCCACACATCATCTGAACCTTGCTTTAATCAAAACACTTTGCAGTAAACCAGCCTGTCTCCCTGCTTGTAAACCGGTCTCACACGAGCCAAGAGTCGATGAACCCAGTCAGTAACTCCGCCGTGCTTTTTCCAACACAATAATATTGTCATTGAGCCAAACTTTTAAATGTCACAACTTCCACAAATGTGTCCCCTGTCCGCCCATTGACATCTTGCACTTTCTGAAATGTGTATGGCAACGGAGCTGCCCTGGTGTAAGGGCCAGCACACTGCAATTGCAAACTGGAGCGCTCCGGTTCGACTCCACAACCCGGCATGGCAGTTGAAACAATGGAATAAGTTTCTTAAATTCCTTCCCTCTACACTGTGCCTGAATGAGTTCCCTGCAGGCGTTGGCATGTTGCGTGTGGTGGGATAAAGCGTGGGTGCGCCCACCTCTCTCCGAAACGTCTGGCCATCGTGAATAGGGATCAAATACCTTCCAGAGCTCCCTCTAGTGGGAGGGCCTTCCGCCTAGCAGCAGCGGCACCAACATGCAAGCGATTGCAGGACTGCAGCTTTAGCTTCTAACCGATGAAGTAATAATAGCATTTATAGAGCGCCTTTCACCCGAGGGTCATAAAGCGCTGCACAGGGCTGCGGAGAGAACGACATGTCAGCAACGACAGAGAACGGAAAATCAGCAACAATTATTTTTTTGGGGGTTTTTTGTTTTATCCAATGGTTCAGGGTGAATAATACGCTGTTGCAATGTGCCGTGTTTTGGTTTTAACAACGAGAAAGGAACGTTAGTCCATCTGCAGCCTGTATACGCATATCGTCACGCACGCGGTTTACTGTTAGCGGTGCAGTGGTCACACGCAAATTGGAGCCAAGAAGATAGCAAGGTCGTCTGTTAATGTAGTTATTTCGAGGCCGAGCTGAAAGACAACGATGCCCAGAGGCTGACCATCGTGCTTCGAAGAATCGCAAAGAAGAAGATCAGGTTGCGCCATTCACCCCAGTGACCTGAGTGTGAGTCCCAGCCCTGACTATGATCAGCCGGGTGTGATACTTCATACGATCTTGGGATGCCCCCCATACTCCCTGCATCAACCCACACTGACCAGAGCGGCGATATCTGGCAAACGAACCCTCTTGACTGGCACGGTGTAGTTGCGGCCTTCATCCAGCAGTGGATTGAGAATGCACCGTAAATCACAACACTGTTGAATCGCCCCCTATGCAAATGAGTCGAGAGGCAACTGAGATGTCCCGTTATAAATAACTGAAACGTGGGAAAAACCGCATTGGGAGATTATTATTTGTATAAGGGACGGAAACATATAGTGCGAGATCAAGTTATCAATATTTACACATTCTGTCAAAATTACAAAAAAAAGTTCAAATACGTTTTCAGCGTCCAAAGTTATTTCAAGCTGCGTAAATGTATTACGCAGACGTTTAGTGAAAGCCCACAACTGTTTTGTTGGAAAGAATCACGTATCCAATTGCCTGCGCTTGTTAACCCCAACTCACTACAGTGAAGGCACATCCGTTTCTAAAGAATGTTTACATTCAGAAAACACGCCCAAGGAGTTACAGTGTTGTCTTTTTTTTTATTGTTGCCCATAAGCTGTCTCAATTTGGGGGCGGCGCGCCGCTTGTGCAGACATTCTGCCAGTCTGGGGAAGGACGCAGATTCGTCGGTGTGTGGAGCTCGCGCGTGTGTGAGCGCGCATGGTGGCGTTTGCGACAGAACAAGTTTGACTTTTCGCTTTTAAAATGACACGCTTCGACGTCGGATTTACTGGAGATCAACAGGGAGAAATGGATTTGAAGCTCGGGGCAGCAGCCCGTTTCCCACGGCCGCTGGATGGGTCTGAGACGAGAAGGAATTTCGGCAAGGCTCTGTTATGCATACCCACACCCTCTTCTCCCCCCACCACCACCGTTGCACCCGGGAGTTCCAACACCCAGCCCTCTCTCGAGCCCCCCGCACAACCATCGCCACCTTCTCCCCTCTGCATCCCCACCCACCCACGCTCTCCAACCCAACCCACCCACTCCATCCCAACCCACCCATCCTCTCAAATCCCCATTTCTCTAATAATCGGCTGCAAAATCCAGGGACGGCTTCACTCATTGCCTCGGTGTCGTGCAAATGTGACGATTGAAACGTTGCGCCATGCCCCCCCTCAATACGCGTGCTCTTCCCTGACGGCCCAGCTGGACCCTTGACATCGGCACCTATGGCCACTTGCTCCTCAAAACTTCAACAGCGATACGACACGCCGCCTGTGCGTCCCCTTTTCACGATAGTTTACAAAGTGTGTGAACTATTGCGCTGTGTATAGCAGTGGTCTCCAACCACCGGTCCGTGGGTCATTTGGTACCGGGCCGCACAGAAAGAATGAATACAAAAATATTTTATTGATTATCAGTCTGACAGAGGTTTTATTTTGAAAAATGACCGCATAATTCAGCGAAATGGTGAGTTGTATTTTGTATGCACTTTATATTTGTTTTTATGCCGGTCGTATTAGTTTATTTCGTCATATTTATCCGCCCACACCTTGAAGGCCGGTCCGCGAAAATATTGTCTTACATGAAACCGGTCCGTTGCGCAAAAAACGTTGGGAACCGCTGCTGTAGTGTATAAGACAGGTCCACAATGCATAATCACTGTCTGTAGTATGCATGTTTATGGCCGACATTTCGCAAGCGGTGTGTCGCGACCCATCGGTGGGCCCTGATTGCCACCTAGTGGTCCCCCTCAAAACGGAAGACGAGCAGAGAAGATCCAGGACAGGTGGCCATCTCTTAAACCAGCTGAGAGACACCTAAACTCTTTATAGAAGAACATCAATAATCATAAAACGGTATTTCCCATTACTTGTACAGCGTAGTTACAGATGTCGTGTGACCCCCCATTTCATAGTTTGTCCGGTTTGTGATCTTTCACGAGCCCATATACACTCACCACAAGCGGTTCTTCAATAGTATGTTGAACGCGTATCAGCCACAAGAAGTAAATAAACAAGGGTTATTTCAATCAGAAAGGTTAGAAAACTGATGGATGGATGTAGGTTTTCACGGGTCGATTCATGACAATTGCTCTTCAGAGCTGTGCTTTCGCGACGTTTCGCCTCCAACGTTGGAGGCAAAACATCGCGGGGGAAAGATGGAGATCGCTCGACACGGATATTCCTTAAAGAACAGCTGTGAACAGCAAAGCATCCAAAAATGATGGGTCAATTAAATTGGGGGGTCACAAGACATCTGGACCACGCTGTACATTCCAAGCTGTGGTGGGCGAACATCCCTTTGTCCGCAGTCTCGTGTCGCCGCGTGTTTTATAATAATAATAATAATTTCAATTTATATAGCGCCTTTCACCCGAGGGTCACAAAGCGCTGCAATTATTGGGGGATTGCGCTGGCATGTGAACGCGATTGAGCCCCCACGCTGTGAACGTTAAAGCTAAGATTGAGATCTCATACCCCACCCCAACATGCAAAGTGGTCGACGTGCAAAATAGCCTACCTCCTACTGAGCGGAGGCTCCGGTCAGGCAGGGAACTCAACGGGACGTGGGCCCACAGAAGGGCTACACGGCCTACGCCCAGACAAACACTCAGTTCTCAGTCCAATTGGCGGCAAGGACGGATCACGGCAAGCACCACGCCCGGCTGCCTTTGTCTCCCTAGTGGAGACGTTTTCACACCCCACCAGGTACTCATGCTAGGCTGAGTCGACCTAGGGGAGACCTAGGACCGGCTCACAAATTCGCAACTGTTATTGGTCGTGAGCGGGAATCGAACTCGGGTTTGTAGGGTTTGTAGCTCAGCGCGCTAACGGCTGCACCGCCGCTCCCCACTGCTCCCCGCTCACCCACCAACTCACCCTCCTCTGCCCGGACATTGTGCCCTGGCATGCGCAGTTATCAGTCCGAGGGAAGGGTTGACATTTGCCAGTTTCGCCGGCTATCAGCTTCGTGTTCTGTTTCACCCTCCCGCCCAGTGGCAACGCGCACATCTGGGCGTATTCACTGCAAACCGCACGCAAATAAGCCCAACCCCGAGACTCAGTGGCCATCGCCACCCAGGTACAAACCTCGTCCCGCGTGCCCTATTATTGTGTCACGCAGATAGCTCGGTGTCAAGTGTGACGTTGGGATAAATGCGAACAACAATCCCCTGAGCGAATTGAAGTGATCCATAAAATTGGTGTCCGCACATGTACCAAGTTATCCCGGTGATTTGCTAATTAGTGATGGAATGTGCCACTTTCGCGTAGGTGTGTTTGGATCTCTCTACAGCAGTGGTCTCCAAACAGTCGATCGTGATGGACAGGTCGATCCCACAGTCTTGAACAGTCGACCTTCGTGTAGCCAGTGTGGGGCTCGTTCGGTAGTTGATTCAGACACCGTTTCGGGAATTTATCCAGAAGCCACATATATGTGAGTGTTATTGCATAGCGTTGTTTTTTTCGGGTCGAGGGGTGAGTAAAGTATCACCCATCGCTATCCCTTTACTCTCAGTTTTCTGTCTCCCCGTTGTTGATTTTGCCGTTCTCGCCACATTTCGGATTATTTAAAAAAAAAAACCCAAAAAGAAATGGTTGCTGATTTTCCGTTCTCTGTTGTTGTTGACATGTCGTTCTCTCCGCAGCCTTGTGCAGCGCTTTGTGACCCTCGGGTGAAAGGCGCTCTATAAATGCTATTATTATTTATTATAAAGTGTCATTTTTTAACTGTAGACCCTAATAATAATAATATAATTTTATAGAGCGCCTTTCACCCGAGGGTCACAAAGCGCTGCACACGACATAAAAAAAACAACAACTAATAAAAACCAAAGCAACAAAGAATGAAATGATGACCTTGTGTTGCATTTAGATTTTAAACGCGATCTTGTTTTTTTTTCACCAAACGCTGGAGCCCGCTGCTGTACTCGATCCGTCCCGTCTTGTTAGTGGTCGAGACGTCCCGCGGTGTGTTTGTGAGTCTTGAGGCGCGTGTTCTCTGCTGCCCGACCGACGAGCGGTAATCCGCGCGTGTGAGCGTGTCACAGCTCTCTCGGCTCGCCATAAATCAAGCTGCGTGTTCACGGACAAACGTCCCCACAGCCCCTGCCCAGTGTATTCCAGTTTTTCCGTTGTGCGCTGTTCAGCAGGAGCTGTTGTGTTTCCTGATGACGCTCGCTGCACGTGGGGTGAAACGTCGGACATCGTGCCAAACGGTAGAAAAAATGCTAAATCTTGTACAGGGTTGCGGTGAGCCGGAGTCTATCCCGGCAGACACAGGGCGCAAGGCATGGCTATACCCAGGATGGGACGCCAGTCAATCACAGGATACCGGGGCAATTAATATTTAACTTTGCAATCAACTGAAATTGACCCCCCTAGCAAAAAAAAAAGTCTTTCAACAATTTGCACTTACAACGAATGTATACAAGTGGCGGAATGTTGATCAGTCGAAGCGGCAATGGTATTTCATGTCAGATGTCTGGGGTCATAAAGTCACAACTTGTTTTGCTGGCTACACTCTACTGAGAGGCGCAGAGAGAAGGCCCTTGTTTGCTGAACACAGATTCCTCTCTGCTGTGTGATAATGTAGCAGTTTTGCAAAATAATCTGAAGCCAAGCCATGCCAGATCCTAAAGACCATTACCAAATAGCTTGTTATATTTAATTATATCCTTGACCGGCATCTATAATACGAATTAGAATACACCTGAACCTGCTGTCAAGGACAGGCGCATTGCATCAGTGGCGGCGGGGTTGGGGGGCTTGCTGGAAGGCTGATCCCCTCTTCAGAATTCTTATCATTTAAGGTTTGTCTAACACCGGCTGTGTCCTGCCCCCTCTGAGTGTTTTCATGCCTGTCCTTTATGCAAGGTCACCCTGCAGCATTGTCCCACGGGCTGTGCTTAATATCCAGGGTCTCGTGTGTTGAGACCAGCTAAGTGCTTCCTCATCCTCCAGCGGGACAACGGCGACCGACGCGAGATAACTCTGCAGCCACAATGAACAAACGTGCCGCCAGACTATTAAGGGGCTTTCCTAATGTTTTGGTGGCCTTTACAGATCACACGAGGGGACAGCTTCGGTTAGCTCAAAACAAGGAAGCAGCATCCTTGTTTTGGTGGCTGGGGATCTCTGCAGGCTTGTCTGCCTGCAGCCGAGTGGCGGCCAGCCGCGTGCAGCACGACAGCTGACGGACGCGTCGCCGCTCACGGGCGGAGGAACTAAACTCAGACAGCGGAGCGTCTGACTGGGCTCCGTGTTGTGTCTGCTGTCGACGCCACGGAAGAATACGAGGAAGTAGAGTCAAGGTCTCGCTCGTTCCTCGTAATAGTACAATAAATATTATACAATAATGATTTGAATTCGATTCAGTTCTTCGAAGCGTGATGGTGATATGACAGTATCCCATTGCAACAAGTTATTCTTTAGTTGCAGACAGCCCTTCAACATTTAGAGCTATAATAGTCAGTCCTGACCTTAAAAGCGGGCATTGGCCTCTCTTCTTGCTCCAGACTGAGGGGCTTCTGGCATCTGTTGAGCTTCTGGACATCGTTGTCTTTTCAGCTCGGCTGCAAAGTGTTTGGTAGAATTTGCAGGTAATACCACGTATTACTTGACAGGGATCGTGACGTGAACGCTTCTACCTTGATCCCCATACAATAATGATAACAAATGTTCATAAAGTTAACGTGAAGACTTTCATGACCAATGTTATCCATAGTGTATCCCCTTTTATGGGTGACCCGACCCATAAAAGGGGAAATATTAATAAGTCAGTGCAGCAGGGTGGTGCGGACGAGTAGCGCTCCCGCCTCACGGAAAGAACCCCTCGGGTTCGAATCCCAGCTAGGGTGCCTTTCTGTGTGGAGTTTGCATGTCCAAAGACATGCTTGTGCATTGGTTTATTGGCCTGTGGACTAAATTTCCCCCGGTGCCCTGTGATGGACTGGCGTCCCATCCTGGGTATAGCCCTCCCTTGCGCCCTGTGTCTGCCGGGATAGGCTCGGATGGATGGATATCAACATCATCAGCCTTCATCGATCCACTGCTGGATGAAGGCCTTCCCGTGCTGCTCCCACATTTCGGATTGTCATAATAATACAGAAATTATATGCTAACACCTTGATTTAACGGACCAATAGGGGTGGAAGGTGTCTGGAAGTCTGTTAAATCCGTATGTTTATTTAATTACAATTTATAACGCATATCTGTTCAATGTCGCAGAGAGAGAGAGACCCACTACAGAGGCGCGAGGAAACCGCAGAGAGGCAGGGATAGGGGAAAGGCAACTACGCAGTTAGCCGGCGCCAACATTTGCCAGAAACTGCGTCCTGTATATTACGATCGTATCGGCCTATTAATTAATGAGTGATGTGTTTTGTTGTTGTTGTGGGAGGAAACCGGAAAGCCCGGAGGAAACCCACGAAGAACAGGAAGAGAACACACAAACTCCACACAGAAAGGCGCCCGAGGCGGGAATCGAACCACCTCGGGCAGGATCTTCTGTAAGATCCGGATGCAACCACTGCGCTGTAGTACGATAGCATTTTAATTGCGGTGGAATTTTCCGAGTCGCCTGGAAGAGTAGACCAAATACAATCCAGAGGTGCTCTCTCAGGCTCCTGCCTGCCAGCTGTTGCAGCAGCGAGTAATTGTAGGGCTCTGCATTTCAACTTTCTAGGTTACCCTGGCGCCAATAAAGTTGGCTGTCTTGAGCTCTTTCGTGAGAATCCCCCTTTAAAAAAAAAAACCACACACACCTCTAATTACAGCGCGGAGCAGCGACGGTCATTAACATCGCTGCAATGTGAGGAGCAGGTGATTTAGAAATTTAGGGATTTGGGCCAGGACCCCCGGTACATCGCGGCCTACATCTGCGAGTTACGCAAACCTAAGATTGTCACCTCGGAGCCACATAACACCGGGACATGGGGTAAACAGAGCAAGAGAGAGAGAGAGAACTGTACTCTGTAACTGGAAGAAAAAAAAACGGGACTTTGAATGACTTGTTCCGAGGAAAACGTACACATCTCACGGGAACAACTGCTGTCCCAAAGAGGAGGACGACCCTGGGAAAGCCGGGACAGGCGGCAACGCGACTCAATCGATCTCCCGGCTGCTGACACCTCGCACGGGGCTGAGCGGAGGCGCCCGGCCCCAGGCGCCGGCAGCTGAACAGGGTGGTCCAGATGTCTCGCGACCCCCAACTTCACATTCGTTTCCAGGTTGTGATCTTTCGCGAGCCCGTGCGCTCCTCAAGCTGTTGTTCAACCGTCATGTGGACTCGTACGAGACATCTGAAACAAATAACGGTTATTTAAGACAGAAATTAATGAGCAATGGGAAGGATTGATACGAACTCGGGTCTCGTTGCTGCGAGGCAACAGCGTTACTCACCGCGCGACCGTGCCGCCCTAAGAATACTCATATTCATCATTATTATTGTTATATAATCAGGCATGGGCGTAGGAAATATAGACATCATTTGGGACCATGGAAGTCTTGCTTGGTGAATCATCAATCGAGGAGGAATGTTATTTTTACAAGGACGTATTCAAGATGTTTGTAGAACATTTGTGAATGTGCAGGGTGGTTGCAGAGAGGTCACAAACCGGAAAAATATATATATTAAATGGGGGTCACAAGCGAAACGTCGCTACCCCCGAACAGCAATTCTCATCATGCATTAATTCGTTATCAGTGCCAGATTAATCTTGTACAGGATCGCGGTGAAGCCGGAGCCTATCCCGGCAGGCACAGGACACCAGGAAGGGATATGCCCACGATTGGACGCCAGTCCATCGTAGGGCACCGGGGGAAATTCTCATCCGTTGAGCCGCGAAAACCTACATCAATCCATGAAGGAATGACATCTTTACAGCGAGCGCGACGCTAAACCTCAGCTGTGACCTCGCGTGTGGTCACGTTCTGCTCGACCGGTGGCTCTCGATCGACGGGTTCATTTGTAATAATACACATCTATCAATCTGTCCTTGTACGGGAATCGCTCTGCATAGCCGTTCTTTCGTGATAGCCGTGTCGAGCGATCCTTCTGTCTACCCTTAGCGACGTTTCGCCTCCCACGTTGGAGGCATCATCAGGCCCCTATCAAGCCAACGCTCGTCGGGGAGAGACCGGGTGGGGGGTGGCCCACGGGGCCGCGCACATGCCGGGCTGTGGCCGACCCAGCCAGCCTCGCTCCCCCGGGGCGACTCGGAGAGGGCCCAGAGGTAGCGTGCTTTGCTTGTGCTCCAACCTTCGTCGCTTTGAAGCTGACAATTTGTCGCACCCCCCCCTACCCCCCACCCCCAACCTCCCCCAGTGACAATTTGTGGTGGGAACGTTACCAAAGAGCTTTTGAGTCGGGAACGTTTCAAGGGGTTCCTCAAGTGCCGCGAGAGGCAGGTCCCCGCGCCGCCTGTGGGAGCCAAGTTAGCCACCTGCACCGCGACATGCTGCCTGGCGCGCCGGGGCTGCCTGGAGGCGGGAGGCGGTGGCGTGCAGAGAGGGGGGCAAAGGGGGCAACGGCCGCGGGCATCCATTTCAGGGGGGCATCCCCAATCAAAGAGTGACATTAAACAGTCCCACCAAGCTGGTGTGAATGTGGATCCGTGTTTTAATAAGCGAAAACAGAGTAGAGCACCTGTTACACGTAAATACTGTGCGTAATGCCGATTAACTCTTTCAGTACCCCGTCGACGCCGATCGACATTATTTTTCATCTGTTGTGACATATTTGAGATGTCTTCCTTTCTCACATTTCTCAGTACTAGGCCCTATACTTGAGTGTTGGGGGCATACAATCAAGGAGTCCGGAGTTGGCCCCGGCCATCACCAAACCTCTGCGCGCCACTGGCTGGAGCTGGAGGCCCATTCGGCTACACGGTGCCGTCCACTCAGCGTGTCGCTGATTTTCCCACATCAGACTGCGGAAAACCGGACCCAGTTTCAACGATCCGCACGGTTGATTGTTGCTTTTCAAAGCTGATCTGTCGGGATGTCCGTGTGGAGCTGTGTCGGGCGCTCCGCCCACGGCACGGCGATCCCCAAAACTAAGCCTTGAAAAGCCATTACCAGGCATCGAGCCGTGAAAACCTACATCAGTTCGTTCCGTACAATTACTTCGATTTGACCGGGTAGGTACGTGTAAAATAGTTTCACATGCGGCATGGATGTCTGTGTGATCCACCAATTCCTCTGGCGTGTATCCCAGAGGTGAAAGTCTACCGTTGCAGCCGTGCCCCAGTTAGCCAGGTAAGACAGGTGATTACTTGTAAGAGACCCCCCCATAATTGCAGTTATGTAAGGATAATTATTGCAGTTGTTTTGACGTTGCCATGATGATGATGATTGAAGGCTGTATCTTGACAAAAACTTACGAGTTACAACACAAAGACTTTACACGCGATGAGTAGTACTTTGAACATTCGAGGGCAAATCATTCTCAAATTTATACTGATGAAGGTTTTCACGGCGCGATTCATGACGGTTGCTCTTCAGAACCGTGCTTTCGGGATATCATCAGGCGTTCGAACGTGGGAGGCGAAACGTCGCGAGGGAGAAAGGGAGAGCGCTTGACACCGCTATCCCGAAAGAACAGCTCTGAAGAGCAACCATCAATTCTGAGATTTTAAAGGTGGGCCAAAATAATGACATACGATGCCATAGTCTGGTAAATGTTGCCAAACGGGGTCCTTAATGTTCACTTTAACAAACAGAACGCTTTGTTAATTCTTGGGAGAAATGAGTGAGTGGCTGTGGGATTGATCCCGTGAAAATGATCTCAGTGGCGAGCGTGTTGACTCTTAGGCCAGCCAGCCACCGTTGCCCTGTTATCACAACTACCCACAGTGGGCGAACACTCCAAGCAATACAACGCCATGGAACTCATGTCTCACCGCCGCAACGGGGCGACGATTGTTATCTGTGTTCCAACACACGCACGCACACAGAGAAAAGCAAAAGACTATATTAAGTTAAAGAATACACAAAGAGTCCGCGCGCCTCCACTTGCAATAATTTCACGGGCACGCACGCAATCAGGGCTAGACGTGCACACGCTTGCCCGCGTTTCGTCGCAGAGCACTTTGCGTCAAATTCCTGAAGCGTGTAGAACGACTGTCGCAACATCCGACGTTTATGATAGAACGACGCTCTCAACGATGAAATGTCAGGGCAGCAGTGCCGCGTTGTGTAACTTTGAAGTGCAAGCGCTTTCAAAGTTAAGATCACATCAGACAGGCGAAACCCCCAGTTAATAGTCCGTTCTTACACGTCCGATGCACGTTGATAAAGATGTGTTTTCAATCCGAAAATACTGTGAACTAGTCTGGACAGCTATCACGCCCATAAACACGACATCGAGTACGTAAAGTATACGTTTCCGATGATGAGTACAGTTTTATTTAACATGTCTCTGCCCCTTTGATAAACCATGCACACTGCGAGGCTGCATACACTAACATCCTGAAGTGCCATTGTACCTATGTCTGTTTTCCATTGTACTGGTGCAGGTAAAGGGTGGCACGGTGGCGCGGTGAGTAGCGCTGCCGCCTCACAGCAAGAAGCTCCAGGGTTCGAATCCCGGCAGCATGTCTTTGGATTGTGGACGGAAACAGTGCCCAGCAAAAACCCACGCGGACACAGGAAGAACGTCCAAACTCCACACAGAAAGGCACCCGAGCTGGGAGCCGAACCCGGGGTTTCTTGCCGTGAGGCGGCAGCGCCACTCACGGCGCCGCCGTGGCGCCGCGAGGGAACAACTGTAGAGAGAGTTTCTCATACCTCGAGCCGTGACAAACCTACAACATACCGAGCATTGGCAGAGCGAGATGCATTGGTGGAGGTGTAATGACGGGAGGGGCGGCACGGTGGCGCGGTGTGTAGCGCTGCCGCCTCACAGCAAGAAGGGACCGGGTTCGGATCCCGGCTCGGGTGCCTTTCTGTGTGAAGTTTGCATGTTCTCCACGTGTCCGCATGGGTTTTCGCCGGGCACTCCGGTTTTCTCACACAGTCCAAAGACATGCTGCTGCATAGTTTAAGTGGCTTGCAGACTAAATTCCCCTCAGTGCCCTGTGATGGACTGGCGTCCTATCCTGGGTATAGCCTTGCCTTGCGCCCTGTGACTGCCGGGATAGGCTCCGGCTCACCGCGTCCCTGTACAGGATTAAGCGGTTTCTGACAATGGATGGATGGGCTATATATGTTGCTGAGGAATGGGATGTCTGGTCCACCCTCCTTGGACTGCTGCCCCAGCGACCCTCGGAAGGCCAAGCGGATTATAAAATGAATGGATGGATGGACTATATTCGTACACACACACACAACCCACACTCCAAACGTTATTAAATGTCGGGGGAGCGACTGGGATTCGAACCCAGATTCCACGCGAAAATGTGCACAAGATGGAATCGTGTACAAAGGGAGTGAGTGAATGAATGAATGCGTATTCATAATCCCGAGAGCGGACTGAAACAAGACGTCTCTCTTTGCAAGTGAGACCCGTAATTAACAATCCGTTGCTCAAATTATATTTATAGCCCTGGAATAGTTCATTCCCTTCAGCGACATTCATCACTTCCGAATGAAACAGCCAATAAACAGAAAGTGGGTCGCGTGTTTGCATTTAAAAGCCGGAGCCCGCCAAAGCTTG
>JAZEWU010000025.1:6434549-6451162 GCA_036362915.1 Geotria australis | reverse complement strand
CCTCACTGCTCCCCCCTGCCCTTTTGCTCATCCCCCCCCCCTCGAAACCAACATGCCATCATTATGGTAATGTCATCATTATCCGATGTCAAGCCCCAAAGACCCCACCTTTACTTGAGCACACACAATATATCCGGTTCGTATTTTTTTTTCTTCTTGAGCATTTGAAATACCAAAGGTGCGAGTCTGTTGAGAGATGCGGTGACGGACAGAAGCGTAGCTCGAGACCCCTGCAATGAGATGTGGTCGAGGGATGCGGTCATGCCCAAGTGGCCCAGTAGGCCCAGAAACGAGAAGAATTATAATAAAATCATCCAATAACAAGAATAAACTAGTTCAGTACTGATGTAGGTTCTTCTCGGCTCGATTCATGATGGTTGATCTTCAGAGCTGTTCTTTCGGGATAGCCGTATCGAGCGATCGCCATCTCTCGCGCGACGTCTCATCTCTCTCGCGACGTTTCGCCTCCTGTGCTTCCAACGTGGGTGACGAAACGTCCCGAGGGGCAGATCGCTCGACACGGCCATCCCGAAAGAACAGCTTTGACAATCAACCATGATGGTGATTTTGTCACATCTCAGTTGGTTGTCCAGACTTGAAGGCAGAATATTAGCGGTGTCGGCTCAGTGCTCCAGTGACACGAGCATTAGGCCTTGAAGCCTCACTACCCCGTCTTGCAATTTGCATGTACAGTATGAAATGGGAGGTATATTTTTGTGCACAGCTTAATTTAAACTGCCTGTCTGCGCTGATAAATTATGCAAACCATGACTGGGTAGCGAGAGAGGCAAGTGTTGATGACTTTTGGTGTGAAAATTTAACTTTCGCTCGTAATGTGACGAGATTTTATTTGAAACATCGCTGAACAAAAAGAAAATGCCACGTTCCCGTGAGCATGTGAGAACGCCACTTTATACGCGGCACATCATCAACACCGGGACTATTTCCAATTATAACACACGGCTGTGTTTTATATTCATCATGAGCGTCGTTATTGTCAGAAATCGCTTAAACCTTTAGAGGGATGCAGTGAGCAGGAGCCAATCCAGGGAGACACATGGCCCAAGGCAGGGGTTTACCCGTGTTTGGACGCAAGTCCATCGCAGAGCACCGGGGACAATTTATTCAGCAGGCCATATATTTGTGCTGTGGTTAGTGCTCCATTAAAATCCACGCGGACACGGGGGAGAACACGCAAACTCCACACAGGAAGGTAGCCGAGCAGGGATAGGAACCCGGGTGCTTCTTGCTGTGAAGTGGCAGCACAACTCACCGCGCCACCGTGCCGCGAATTGCTCTCAGGAGCTGTGGATAGCCGTGTCGAGCGGTTGTGAGAATCGTTACAGGGAGGAAGTGTGTGTATGTCTGTGCCCAACTGAGACTGCTGTGGCGCACGCCTCCTGCAGCGGGCCCGAACAGCTGAACGGGTGCTCGACAATTACACGTTCCTACGGCCGGGGCCAAGCTGTGCATTGGAACAGCCACTTTGGACGTCAAGACCACCCGTGTAGCTTCTAGCAGACTGTAGGGTCGAGTGCTGTGGGCGAGTAGCGCCTATGGAGGGTCGTTAGCACCCGGCGATCTTTACACACCGTACCTGGTACTCAATTGAGGCTGAGTCGACCTAGGGGTGACCCGGGACTAATTCAGATATTCGTCAGCGATGTTGGTCCTGAGCGGGAATCGAACTTGGATTTACTGGTCTCGTAGCACTCCACATACACACGTATGCGCGCTTAATATATGTGACAATAAAACGTGCTTGCATGTATAATGCGGTGCTCGTTATATAACCAGATCGATTTGCGACTTTAAATCTCTGTTTTCTGAGCCGTTTATGCTCGGTGTAAATTCCCGCTCGCATTCGCAGCCTTATTAACGGGGCAGAGGCTCCCCTCGTAAACACCTCGTGGGCTGTTCTCTTGCTTCCACGAGCGCGGAGCCGATATCCCGACCCAAATGCTTCCACGAGCGAGCGTGGGTCGAGGGGGGGGTGCTTTTTGTGTATTTTACTTAATTACCACTGTCAATCAGCCCCGGCATTGGAGGGAGGACGAATGACAGTGGACGGGAGGCGACTTCACACAATTAAAAGCAATCTGTGCTGGGGCTACGCCAGTCATATGTTGCGCTTTTGTAGCCCTAGCCCGCCATTCTCAATCGCGTGGGTCGAAACCAAACGTAAGAAGTGAGCCTTGAGGTGCAAAGGGTTTGAGAACCTCCTGGCCTCAGCAATGGCATGCATGCTGTCGTGTAAATGTACGGAGCGTCCCAGGCGGAAAGGTGTGTGGCAGTATTAGCGAACTCGTGTCTGCTTTGCACAGGAGAGATTAAGGTCGTGTCACCTTAAAACGACGAGATTGCCATGCATTATGCATCTCGTATGCGTTTTAATTAAATTTGAGTAGCTAGAGCGGATGCGCATGCCACGGTGGCGATAGAGAAGAATTGTTAGAGCGAATAAGTATTGGGTGGGTGACACTGCACTGAATCGTCGATTATACTTGTTGACGTTTAAGCCTACGACACGGACCCGCGTGTGGAATGTGTAGAAATCGATTGTGTTTTCTAGGCGTGTAAGACACGCGATGTAACGTGTTCACGTCAGGCCCCGCAGCCACGAGAGGCGCTACCATTCGCTGCAATGTCAAAACAGACATTCGTCAACGATTATTAAATTGAATCACGATTGCTGAATGGCTAAAATTCATCCGAGTTATGGGACTGAGAAATGTGAGAGCTGTTGTTCCATGTCTACAAATACTCAGCTGGAGTGCTGCCTATGCTATATGATGATTCAGCCATGTCTTCAATGCCAGAAACCGCTTAATCCTCTCTACAGGGTTGCGGTGAGCCGGAGCCTATACCGGCAGACACAGGGCGAAAGGCAGGGCTATACTCAGGATGCGACGCCAGTCCATCACAGGGCACCGGTGGGCAATTTATTCTGCCGGCCAAATAACCTATGCAGCAGCATGTCTTTGGACGGTGGGAGGAAACCGGAGTGCCCGGCCGAACACCCACGCTGACACGGGGGGGAGAACACGCAAGCGCCACACAGAAAAGCGCCGGGAAAAACACGAAAACAATCGATCCACATCAATCGATGCACAGTCAGGCGCGCGCGCGGCAAAATCAAGGGTCTAGGGCAATTCGAAGGCCACGCAGGAATCTCGCGAATCCCAGTCAGTTTGCGCGTGTGGCCTCGCGTGTGGCCTCGCGCCTGGCACGGCCTGGCCCCCGGGCACGGAATGCAAATGCCATGGCGTGCGACCAGCGTTCAATCAACTCCATCGCTCACACCTGGCACGGACAGCTTGGAGGGCCCGTGACACGTGGACGCGTGCGAGTCTTCAGGGCCAAGGTAGCTCACCCCCCACCCCCCTTTCCTCGTGTAACGAGTTAACTCTAATTGGCCACAGGCAGTGAGGATTTGTGACGATGGCGTAGTGGGTAGCGCTGCCGCCTCACAGCAAGAAGGTTCCCGGATTCGAATCCCGGCTCGAGGGCCTTTCTGTGTGGAGTTTGCATGTTCTCCTCCGTGTTCGCGTGGGTTTTCGCCGGGCACTCCGGTTTCCTCCCACCGTCCAAAGACATGCTGCCAGGTTAATCGGCCTACTGAGTAAATTGCCCCCGGTTGCCCTGCGATGGACTGTCGTCCCGTCCTCGGTATAGCCCTGCCTTGCGCCCTGTGTCTGCCGGGATAGGCTCCGGCTCACCGCGACCCTGTACAGGATTAAGCAGTTTTTGAAAATGGATGGATGGCCACAGGCCGTTAGGATTTGTGACGGTAGCGAGGCCCAGCTTTTGATGCTCGCTTCTAAAGCGCTAACCGGAACGGCTCCTGACTATTTGATAGAGGTGTTGCCTCTCTTCGAGCTGTCTCAGCGGTCTGCATTGGCGTCTGTTAGTTGTGCCCTTCTCTGTGCTCCTAGGGTGAGGCTTAAGAGGGAAGGAGAGTCCGCCTGTTGTGTATGTATCTAAGTATGTATTTGTATCTCTATATCCCGCTCACGGCCAACACCAGGTGAGGATTTTCTGAACCGGTCCTGGGCCTCCCCTCGGTCGGCTCAGCCTCAAAAATGAGTACCTAGTGTGGTGTGTAAACATTGCCACTAGGGAGACAAAGGCGGCGGGGCGTGAGCAGGGTCACCCACCTCCTCGTGTCCGTGTCGACCTTCATAGGTGCTACTAGCTAACGGCATTTGCCCCTACAGTTTGTTAAGGCTATGTGGATGATCTTTGTATTTGTATCTCTATACATCCATGAATGCATATGTGTCTATGTATATATCCCTTCATGTATCTGTGTGACACATTTAGAAGGAAAAGTTTTCAATTAGCAATAATCGCGCCTCGGATAAACCTCATTGGCTAGGATACTGCCACCGCGCAAAGCCACATTTAGAGGTAGAGGCTGCTGAATGTGCAATGGAGTGCGAACACTGTTTCGTTTTATCTTCAAGTGTTTATGAGTTACTTCCAACTTCCAATTAACCATATTGGGTTGTTGATTTTCTTGTTTGCGGCTCTAAGACGCTCCCCCACCCGACGCGTGCGAATCGTGCGTGTACGAGCCTTGGGACCTGACAATTATAATTTCGGCTGGCCGGCAAGTCGAAGAGCGATTCTCACAACCGTCGTGATGTTTGATATTTTTCGAAAGCGCTCGGAACAAATGAATGCTCAAGCACGCAGCCCAGCCCGGCAAGCGCCACCCTGGTGAGGAATTGTGTTAGACGTATGGCGCCACATAGCAGATCTGTGCTCCGAGCGCGGTCGTTGTGTGTGGCGTGATCTGTCTGTGCTCAGTGCCGCTCTTCTCATATTAACCAAGCTGCTGACACGTTAATTTCTCACGTTTAATTGGTTTTTGGGATCATCTTCTAACGTACCAAAAACGATGCTCAACTGACACGTGGTAGGCAACAGGAATCTGATTGTCGTCTGCGGTTGTATGTAACGCACGAGGCCCCACGTAGATTATCTGACGCGTCTCTCCACCTATCGCTGCACGCTCGTTGCCTATGCATATGCTATTTGTACTTGTTATCATATCATAGTATTCTTGACGTGTTCTGTAATCATTAAGCGTTTTTGTTGTTGCACATCATTGTCTTGCACAGGGTTGAGAGAGACAACGGGAACAAAGAATCTCACTGCCAAGTATCTCATGTGTTTGTGATCGATAAACATGACTTGACCACTGGGAGCTAGAGTTCTGAAAGCGCTCCTGCGGCATGCAGCGAAGCGTCGGACACCACACTGAAGAACTGTTGGTACAACCAGATAACACATGGGAGAGCTTAACGCAGCCGTGCTTTGCCAGGTTCAGCTATTTCTTGTGCATCGTCACTAAATGATGAAGCTGTGTAGCAGCGAGACCCGAGCTACTAATGCATTGATATTTGCATTGTCCAAAACACTTGGCTAACACTGAGACTAGGCTATAAAGAGAGCTGTCTCTGGTGTCGGCCAATCAGTTTCAAGGACAATGCATATATTATCATAGCATTTGTTTGCATGTTTTTGCCACAAGCATGTGTGGCCTCTTGCAAACTGGACCCTTTGCAAAAAGGTGTCCACTTGGTGTTTTTAAGATCTTAACATTTGTCTCATTTGCGGAAAAGGCTAAACCTTGTATATGTTTTTACATTATGATGATGCTGTGTGCTGGAGGAAATGTTCCAATTAATTGCGCCGTATAAAGTCGTATTCGCCCGCACGAACAGAGCGTCGCTGTAAACAGGCTGTTGGGCAGCGTAGCGTCGTTGCTCCGTGTAATGAAACTTAAGTGAAAACATATTTACGTCAACACTACTATGTAGTATGCAATTATGTGTTTTGAACTTTACGTGAAACGGCTAATAACTCGATTTTATTGTGGCATTTTAAAAATGCTGTGTCTAACTTCATTGACAGTCTGTACTATATCACGGTTATGACCGTAACACGAGATATTTAAAATTGTTATGGGCGAGAGAAAAATGTTTGGGTAAATTTGCGGCGATAACAACATTACTAGGGGGTGTGTTTTTTTTTAAGCGAATTACATTTTATTCCCTTCGTTTATCTTCCGAAACGTGTCTGCTCTATTCATGCCAGTGAAAGCAATTGTATACACACTATCTCAAATATTGATGTTAGGTTTATTGAAAGAGATATAAAAACGCGTGGTTATGGATGACCTGTCACGTTACGGAAATACTATGCTGCATAGACGCAATTAAACTTGTGTGTCATCTTAAAATATGGGACTCGGGTTGAAATTCTAACAACAATGACCTAGTTTTACTGAATGATCTCACAGTGCTGTTGAAATCCACTTCACATAAGTCAGTTTGGCCATTTCCCCTGTAGAAATGACCCGGTGAGAGTGGGAATGCATAATAATAATGATACAGTTTATAACGCGTGCAAGTTCCACGCCCGGTCATGGGCGAGATACAGATACGGAGGCGTAGCGAGGAAACCGCAGAGAGGTGGGGAGTCAGCCAGGCGGTCAGCCGGCACCAGCCCACCAGACACTGCTTTCCTATGAATTATAATGTTATCGGCCAATTAATTAGTTTGTTAGTTGTGGGAGGAAATTAGAGAACCCGCAGGAAACCTACGCAGAACAGGGGGAGAGAACACGCAAACTCCACACAGAAAGGCGCCCCAGGCGGGAATCAAACCGTCTCGGGCAGAATTTTTTTTTGTTCTGTGAGGCGACTCTACTTTGAGATTCTCCCGGATTTCCGTGCCCCTCACCTTGTCACGGAGAGTGAGCCCAGCAACCCTGCGGAGAATCCTCATATATCTGCCACTTGTATCCGCGATCTCGCTCTTTCGCTCATTTCCCAAAGCTCACGACCATACATACATGTGTCGTTTTCGAAATATCAGTCTCTCGTGAGCACCCCGCACAGATGACTTTCAGTCACGTCCAGCATCTTGCACCACCTGCCCCCGCCCCCCCCAACAACAGCAGGAAGGAGAAGGAACACTCGACACGGCTGTCCCGAAAGAACAGTTATCCGCAATCCGCCAACTCTCCGACAAAGCAGTTGCAGGGGGCTCAAATCACTGACGAGTGAACCTCTCATTAGCGGCCTGGCCGCATGAAGCGGAGGCAATTACGCACAGCTGCGCGCACGAGCGCCAAACGCTGTGCAGACACGCGTGCGACCCCGCGTTCAGTGCTGGCGCTTTACCCCGAGCTAGAGAATACTACCCGCTAATACTACCGCTGCGATTGACAGCTAAAATAAATTAAAAAAAAAGACGACGAAATCGTGATGCGTTTTTGGGTCACTTAAAAAAGGGGTTTGGTGCCAAGAACGTTTATTAAAACCGATTTATTTTTTTTACCCACGCTCCGTTGCGTGGCACATTTTTTTGGCAAATGTAAGACGGAAACACTGGTCTGAATTACACCGGCCGACAGATATCGGGGTTCGCAGAAACAGGCGCCTAATTATAAAGAATAAAGTGTAACACTGTGTTGTGAAACAGCTCGTTATAAAGCGATTACACTGATAAGCAATTAGAGTGTGTGTATTAATTGTATCGCCAACCCAACTATGTTCAGTGAAACTAATTGTGATTACGCACTTTGTGAATGCTGTGATGTATTATTATTAAACCTACGATTACTGTAAGGCTTTGCGCACAAAGGAGAGGTATATTTTCGTGCCCGCACAGGCTGTTACAACTGTATAATCACGTAGCTTGTCTTGGCTCGACGTATGAGAATTGCTCTCATTCGGGACAGCCGTGTCGAGCGCTATCCCTGTCTCCCTCGCGACGTTTCTCCTCCCACGTTGGAAGCATCATCAAGCGTTCGTGACAGTTGCTTTTCAGAACTGTCCTTTCGGGATGGCCGTGTACGGCTCGACACGGCTATCCCGACAGAGCAGCTTTGAAAAGCAACAATCATGAATCGAGCCGTGAAACCCTACATCAGTAAGTGTATATATATATCCTTTCACTGTCCCTATGGGTCCAGACCTTCTGATACACCCTGTATTTTACGCATCACACTGAAGGACGCAACCGAGAGGGGGATGATTTCATCCCACTAGCCGTGCGCTCTGGGACCGTCCACCACTCTCTCGGCCCTACCGTACCGCGGCGCTCCGCACGAGTGCGTTTGAGTCGCCACCGTCCGGTCTGCGCGTTCCGATCGCGACGATAATGAGTGCCGCTCAATCGTGGCGGGTCAAGCGATGTTGTCCATTACCGTAAGTGTGCGTAATTGTCGCGGCGCGCGACGTGTTTTTCCCCCCGTCACGGATTCCGCGCCACACCCGCACGCTGACGGGCCATCTCACGGCTGGGTGTGGCACCAAATGATGCCCTCGCTCAACGCTCACGGGGATGCGGAACAAAACAAATATCCATCCGTCCGTCGTCAGAAACCTCTCGATCCCGTACAGGGTCGCGGTGAGTCGGAGCCTATCCCGGAAGACACAGGGCGCAAGGCAGGGTTATGCCCAGGTTCGGATGCCAATCTTTCACAGGACACCAGGGGCAATTTAGTCAACAGGACAATTAAGCTATGCGGCAGTATGTCTTTGGACTGTGGGAAGAAACCGGAGTGCACGGCGGAAACCCCAAGCGGATACGATGACAACATTCAAAAGTCCACACAGAAAGACCCCCGAGCTGGGATTCGATCCCGAGACTTTCTTGCTGTGCTGGCAGCGCTACTCACCGCGCCACCACCGCTTCGGCCACTGATGTGCTGTGTAAAATATATCTATGTTAATGTCGAGGGACAGATTCCATTATCCCCTTGCATATGGAATTGCCCGTATTTTCAGCAGCTAAAATGATAGTTTCGAGGTGGGCTGGCCACGGGATGGCCTTAGGAGTTAAGGGTTCATGCTGATGGATGTGCTATCCCACCTGCCTGGACGCCGGCCCGTTTACCGCCAGCGTTCTATCGCCATATGCCAACCCCCATTCTTTATTAAACCTCTGGCAGTTGTAATTAGCCCATGGCTCTCCCTGCAGGTCAATACGTGACAGACTTACGAGGGAGACCGGCGGAGAGATGGTTCTGAGTAAAATATAATGGAAGTGCCCCGCACGCTCGAACGGCCGGTTCTTTATTTTTCCATATGCTGAGCTCGCGGGGCAGCACGGTGGCACGGCGAGTATCGCTGCCGCCTCACAGCAAGAAAGTCTAGAGTTCGAATCTAGGCTCTGGTGCCTTTCTGTGTGGCGTTTGCATGTTCGCCCCCTTTTCCCAATGATGTTTTGTCGGGGCACTCCGGTTTCATCCCACAGTCCAAAGACATGCTGCTGCATAGGTTAAGTTGCCCCCGGTGCCCTGTGGATGACTGGCGTCCCATCCTGGGTTAGCCTCGCCTTGCGCTGTGTGTCTGCCGGGATAGGCTCCGGTTCCCCACGACCCCGTACAGGATTGAATGAATGAATGAATCCCGAGCACGCCCCGTGTGCAGCACGAGCGCCCTTATGTTTCTATTAGCCCGTGTAGGTGAGGCTCCCTCCCGCACCAGCACTCGCTGTGCGAGAGGTTATACCCTCGTGACAATTCCAATTTATAACTGTCTAATTAGCGGGCCGCTATTCCCTAAGAAGAACAAAAAATACGATCTTTAAAAGGATTTTTTTTCACATGCAATCTGCCGTTGTGACTCTTTGCAACGTTCCGCTGCCGTTGCTGTAACCTTTTTGCAAGTCAGAGATTGCCGGTCACATTGTTGGATCTCTCGGCGCGGCATGTGAAACACTGGTGTGGCAGGGTGTCTATGCAGTTGTAACATCCGCGCCTCACACAAAGAAAGTCCTGCCCGAGGCGGTTAGATTCCTGCCTCTGTCGCCTTTCTGTGCGCAGTTTGCGTGTTCTCTCCCCTGTTTTCCGTGGGTTTCATCCTGGTTCTCCGGTTTCCTCCCACAACTTAAAAAAATACTACTCAATGAATTGGCGATAACATCGTAGTGTTGTGGCTCAGAGTGTCTGGAAAATTCTTGGCGCCAGCTAACCTCGTGGCTGCCTTCCCCCTGCCTCTCTGCGGTTTTCTCGCGCATCTGAAACATTCTCTCTTGGAACAAATACTTTCGACATTGAACAAATACGCGCGGCATGTTATAAACGTGTGTTATACTATTATTCAATCCGTCCGTCTCTATCCACCCAGCTATACGACTGCCAACAGATCGCGAGTGGTGGGGTAAAGTGTGAGTACTCCGACCCCTTCTAAGACGTTTGGTCAGAGCGTAAGAATGGGTAATATACTCTGGAGCTCTCTCCAGTGGCTGCCCTTACACCGGCAGTGACGTGATCGAGGCATTTCAGGGCCTATCTTTCGAGACCTGGAATAAAGCAGTGTAATGATGACTCATTGCGAGGGAGACTCATTAACTTTACATCACAGCCACGCGGTCCACGAGCGTTATCAATTTTGTATAACCCACGATGACGTTCTGCCGAGTTGTTGCTTTGTAAATGATGAAAGGCCCGAGACGTAATTTATTACACAGTACGCGCAGTATTATATCCAAAACTTTATTCCTGTCACCAACATTGAAGCGGCCAGTAAAACACTTCCAGGACAGGATCCGGTGTTGAGTGGATGTGATTTGTCGGCCAAGATGAGTGAATAAAACGTCCAATTAGGCAAATGTAACGCAACTTGGGCAGAAAGCACCAGAGCTAAAGCGCTCCACTCGCAAGCAGAAGGTTGTGAGTTCGAAGCCCAGCCGGGAATCGACTCGGCCCGATCTTCCTTCCAGGGCTGGTAAATTGAGTACCACGTTGTGGGAATCCTACCGTGTTGGTCCTGTAAGAATTTCACCAATTTTCTGATGTACGTTTTCACGGCTCGATTCATGACCAAAGGCGTTCATGGATCCCACGTTAGAAGCATCATCAACACCTGATGATGCTTCTAACGTGCGAGGCGAAACGTCGCGATGGAGATCGGAAGATCGCTCGACACGGCTATCCCGAAAAAAACACCTCTGAAGAGCAACCATCTTTTCACCAATAGTCAAGAGCTGCTGACATATGAGTGCCACCCCATACACACCTCGGCATGTATCGAGACATTACAAAAACACACATTTTTCGAGAAAAAAATGTATACAGTGTCAATAAGTCTGCCCACATTTTAAAGTGATTATCACGGATAAATGTCCGTGTTATTTGCGTGGGGTTTATATTTAGATTCTGTGACCTTCAAGATGCCCAGGTTTGGCATTCTCGAGAAGCACCCTCCGAGACCAACAAACTCACTTGTTCTGATATATTACAGCCAAGCACTGCATGTTCTGATATATTACACAGCCTACAGCTTAGCACCTGATTTATGGTGTGGCCATTAAGCATTCTTGAATTCTGCAAGCACGCTATCTTTGTAAGATGTCTAATTTTTGTTATTTTTCTTTGCCTCGTAACTATTTACACCACTTATCCGAACAGCATGGCGTTGCGTACAAGCAAACATTTTTCATTTTGAATACATATGCAATTGTGGGTGGTTAGGATAGTTGAAAACGCAGCATAGATTGGACCTTTATACTGCAAGTAAAAAACACACGAGGGGGAAATGAAAATGGTTCAAACGTACGGTCCAATGTATCGAGTACCGTTCAGAAAACGAATGGTTAAAATAAAACGTGGGTCCTTGTGCCAAGAAATAAAATAACAGTCATTAAACATTTACACCTAATGAATTCATTAATTATTGAAATCATAACGCGCACAAATTCAACTAAAAAAATACATTCAGAGGCGTGGGAGAATAAATTAATAATGGGCGGGTGGATGAAAAGGTCAATATGTGTATGGTGAGACAACCCACAGGGGGTGGATGGAATTTCTTGTTGTTCCGAAGCTGTTCCAATATCGACGGCTGACTTTTATCCGGCGCTAATTTGAGCATTGGTGTTTAACTTGAGTACCGTATCGTCTTGCTTGGCTGAGATGCTTGCGTGTTTGACAATCGTGCCAGTACGGAATGGCGGCCCTCTCTTGCGAACGATTTCACAGGATCTTAGCTGTCCATCTCGCAAGGGGTTGCTCATTCAGCCGTTGTCCACCAGGTGTGGACAACGGCTGGCTTCGCGGCAAGTGTCCTGACCACTCGGCTAATTGGCCACGCAATTAATTCGAGGCTTTCACGAGTTGCTATGTACACAGTGCAGATTCGCGGTCATTTCACAATAATGCTGTGCACAAGCGTGAAATACAACATCCAGTAGAAATGCAATAAGTACACCGAGGTAAAGAAACTAAACGAAAACAGCGTCTACTGTTTTGCGGACGCGTTATGATTCTTTAAAGTCGGTTCATTCTATGTAGCTTAAACGCTTTTCAAGTAATGTTTTGGGAAGAAAGGTGCAACATTAACGCAGATTAATGGGGCCCGGGCTAAAGCGCGGGCAGCCTGACCAACTCGGAGCAATAACAGATATCAGGTCCAAGCGGCGCAGTTGTTGGATGGACGCGCCCACTCGTTCCACTGCGTAAACACACACAGAGACGCGCGCGCGCGCGCGCTTTCGACTCCAATTCATTTCCACGCTCGTTGAAAGCCGCGCCGTGAATGACAAGTGCATAAATGTGCACGCGCAGTGCTGTACAATTCTACAAAAGCAAAGTAATGTAAATGTCGCCTTGTTCGATAGTTCCAATCCCATTATTTGAACACTCGGCCAAGAAGAGGAGACGGGGAAATCTCTGAAATGCTCGTAGTGTGCTGGCGAAGCGCAGGGTATCGAGCTCCGAATGCAAAGTGGCCGGTAGTGAATAGTACTCTTTTCCAAAAACACTCACCCGCAGACTCACCACTGCATGCAGACCCTCGTGTGTTTACTTAAGGCTGAGTCAACCTAATGAAAGTTCAAAACACACTCGCATGTAACTTCCAGCAGTGTCGTGCACGGTCAGGAATCAAACCCAGGCTGCCACAGGTGTAGTGCAATCAGACATGTAGTGTTGGGGGGCGGCGGGGGGCTGGAAGGGGGATAAGCACCCCCCCTGCCCCCGTTCCTATCTGAAATCGCACCCTCCCCACAACACCTAAATGTTAAGTCAATAAATAGTAAAGTCCTATAGAGTCAAATCAATAAATGTTGGTACAATATAAGCATCAGTGCTGAGACTGAGAGTGCGATGGACCACAGCGGATCCTCCTCGCTCCGCATTCTCTTTACGGTTTAACGTGTGCCTAGAGTCTGCTGTGTACTTGACGTGGGTTGTCGGATGCATGTCAAATGTAATTCGGACCGATCCGAAAGCACGACGTCACTGGACGCGACGCGCCTTTGACGACATTTCATCCCGAGGTGTTCGTTTCCCTCAAAGTGGCGTCACGTGGCGCCACCGGTCGTCACTTTTATTAGTAACGCGAAGACGTTTAACTATCGACACGAAGACGTTTGCAAAATCAGAACTTGACGGAAATCCCCCAAAAAAGATCTGCAATTGTCGTTAAAAACCCACGACGGTTTCATCCCGAACATGTAAACATGTGTGCAGCGTAGATTCTCCCTCGGGACACGTGTGTGCTGTTGGGCCTCCCGGGGTCACGGGGCCGCTCACGAGCACCGAAAGCGGTCTCCCGGTGCCGCACACGGCACACTGGCGGCCCCACATTTGGGCCGGGGGGCTGGTCGGGCAGCTGCGGCACGTCACCGACCTGCTCGATATTAAGAGTAGCGGAGTACCCGCTAGTCGTTGTAGTCTCTTGTGCGATGACGTTTTCTGCCGACGCGACTGCTTTGACCTGAATTTAGTTTGTCCTCGATAAAGACGGACGAGTGCTTAAGAGGGCCTGACGGTACTAGTGCAAAAGTGGAAATTTAAAGCTGCAATAGTGGTGAAGTTTCACGAGTAGTCAATGAGTGGGCGACAAAACAGACAAACATTGCGCTTCTGAAGGATTCGAACCAGGCCACTGTCAACGCGGACATACGTACATACAAACACTCGCTCCGTCACGGACACAGTACAAACTGCTCGCTCCACGCGCCGCGTTCCCGGCCCGCCTGCTCTCGGTCCCGCACCTCCGCGGGCTTCACGGGTCCCCACCGAGCACCACCGCACACGTCCAACGTTCACCTCCCGTAAAGAGCTTGCAAGCTCACCGGGTAATTATTCTGCTGTAATACTAAACATCTATCCTATCCATCGATCTCTAAAGACTTCACGGCCCAGTCAGACCTGCGACGCCGGCCAGCGGCACGACCACAACCAGCACCGCGCGCCAGAGTGCCTGGCCGGGGCCGGGACCGGCACGGGCCCGAGCTCGCTCGCCCACGCTGCAGCGTCCGCCCGTCCAGCCGCTGTAGCAGCGGCATTCGAAATCCCTCCTCCAGCGCTCGACGTCCCGAGCCGGGAGCCTGCCGCTCACCACGAAGCCGCCTCTCGCCCGCGGGAGGGCCTCGCCGCGGCCGCCCTCCCAGGCCCACGGCCGCCGGACCTCGAACGAGTCGTCGCTGAGTTGGAGGAGCGCCCCGCCGTCCGGGTCCTTGCGCGCGCAGCGGCCGTTCCTGCCGCACAGCGCCTGGCCGCAGAGGCGCGCGGCCCAGGTCACGTTCACCACGTAGGGGCCCAGGCGCTCGGCGATGTAGCCCCGCAGCTTCTCGCAGTTGGCCTGGCGACCGGAGGCAGGGAGGGAGGTTGGGGGTCGGATGGGAACCTGGCATCGCATAATCAGAGCTTCACTCTGGATAACATTGGTCGTGAAAGCCTTCGAGTTAGTTTGACGAAAAGTCTGTTGGCCGCATAGCCCGTTGGTGGCTTGTGCAGCGCGATGCGTTGCATTGGGATCTGCAGGTGCGAGAACCACGGGTTCGCCTTAAACGCCTGGCATCGAGACGGTCAAATTGATGCGCGCACTCTCACCGGGAGCCGCCGCCACCGTTGAGTAAAAGCGCCTTGATTTATTACTCGGCAATCTCGACCGAGGCATTCTGAACAAGCCGCGGTCTGCGCGAAGTTTCAGTTAGGGGAGGCCGATAACAAACGGCGCCGACTCCGTGGGGGGGAAAAAAAAAAACTTCGTTCATCGGTTAAATCACGCGTGGGATTGGCGCCCTGCACGGTCTTGAACAAGTGGCCCAGTCCTTCGTATATTTTTCTGTATGTGGCCCTCAGGAAAAAAAGTTTGGACACCCCTGCTGTAAAGGGTCGCGGTGAGCCGGAGCCTATCCCGGCAGACACAGGGCGCAAGGCAGAGCTATACCCAGGATGGGACGCCAGTCCATCACAGGGCACCGGAGCAGTTTAGTCAGCAGGGCAATGAATCTATGCAGTAGCATGTCTTTGGACTGTGGGGGGAAACCGGAGTGCCCGGCGAAAACCCACGCGGACACAAAGAAAACCCACGCGGACGCAAGCAAAGAAAAGCACCCGAGCCGGGATTCGAACCCGGAGCCTTCTTGCCGCGAGGCAGCAGCGCTAATCACCACCCGCTGCCATCCTATGCGTGCGTCGTGCGAGTGGGGAGTCGGGAGGTGGTGGTACTCGCCGCACCCTGGAGCGCGAGTACTTGATGTCTCCCCACAGGATGACTCCGGCCGCGCCCAGCGCCGCGCTCTCCCCGATGCTGTGCTGCAGGTCGAGCTGCGAACACGCACGCGAGCGGCCGTTACGAGACGCGCCCACAACACGGATCCTGTCGTTCGTCCATCCGTTGTCAGAAACCGCTTAATCCTCTGTGCAGGGTTGCGGTGAGCCGGAGCCTATCCCGGCAGACAATGGGCGCAAGGCAGGGCTGTGCCCATCACGGGGCACCGGGGGCAATTTAGTCCGCAGGCCAATTAACCTATGCAGCAGCATGTTTTGGGGCTGCGGGAGGAAACCGGAGTGCCCGGCGAAAACCCACGCGCATACGGGGAGAACATGCAAACTCCACACACAAGGGCACCCGAGCCGATATTCGAACCCGGGTCCTTCTTGCTGTGAGGCGGCAGCGCTACTCACCACTACGCCACCGTGCCGCCCTACACGGATTCTGTGCCACACCAACCCTTGCACGTCCCCATCGGGCCATAACCCTCTTAACTTGCCAAGAACTCCCGTCAACGCACCGGCCAACTCCCCTAAGAGTTGCACACAGGCCGCGATACGGGGTCAACCAATATAGCCCCGCGGCGTGGAAGCCTCCCTGCTGCAGACTCAGCCCTTCTTCACTCTGTTCGTTGTTTGACGTGTGTTTAAAGTTTGTCTGGCGTTGGCTGTCAGCCCTCCACCGTCGTGCACGTGCCCCATTGAAACGCAATCGCGCGGTATGGTTGAGTGTGGGCTGGGAGCGATTGGAGCTGCGGCGGGATCGGAGGTTCACGGCCTCTCGGCCCTGTGGCGCTACTGAACAGATTGCGGACAGATGTAATCTGTAAAATACTACATTTAGAACGAAATATGCGGTGTGTAAGGACAGCGTTATAACGCGCGCCCCCAGTGGGGGCGCGCGGGCTGCTGCCCCCTGTGTTTTACGTATTTATTAAGCTTTAATTTGTTGTAAATTTGTCACTTTACATCTGTTCCTTTTCTCTTTGGTTAGTGGTTTGTTTCTGTGTAACTTTGGTGTTTGTTTTTGTTGTCTGCCATGCTCTCATTGCTTGTTTTTTGTTGTCTGTCTTGTGCGGCCTAC
>JAZEWU010000025.1:6399326-6412596 GCA_036362915.1 Geotria australis | reverse complement strand
AAACCCCCACCTTTCTCCCCACCAACCAGCCGTGAGAGATCCGTTTGTTGTGGAGCGTTTAATAATAATAATAGCATTTTATAGAGCGCATTTCACCCGAGGGTCACAAAGCGCTGTACAACCACAGAAAAAAAACACAACTCATAAAAACCAAAGCAACAAAAAATGCAATGATTAAGGCTACTTGGAATACACTGAAAGGTCGTGAAACTGGAAATATTAAGAGCGGCAAAAATCTGCCAGCGTCCCCTAAGATGGCCGTCACTTCCTTAAAGACAAACACGGAGGGAGACAGGGAGGGAGGGTGAGCGACAGGGGAAGACAAAGATAAAGACAAAGATCCCCCGTATAGCCTTAACAGACTGTAGGGTCAAGTGCCGTTAGCAAGCAGCACCTATGAAGGTCGACACGGCACACACAGAGGGGGTGGGTGACCAGCACCACGCACAGGGACACAGAGACATGAAGATAGAGACATGAGGAGGAAACAACGCTAATCTAAATAAAACCATTAACATTGAAGCACAATAACATATACATAGAAACACGTAACAGTAAAGAAAAAAACGCAGTTATTTATAACAACAAAAACAATTTGCGTTGTGAGATGCCTCGCCAGGGCGCGGAGCGTGGACAGACCGCGGGTGCACCGGGGTCACGCGCGTGTTTCATGCTCAATAACCCGCGAGCTCATTTGTTTCCGTCGTGTTTACGGACACTGTTCCAACGTGCCCGGATAGTTACACTCCCGTGTCAGACTGTTACAATCCACCGGGAGCCCGAAGAAGAAATAAATGCTCTGCTGCTGCTGTATCCGATGTAGCCAGTGCTTTTCAATGCGTTCTCTAATTCACAATGCGCCCTAGGCTTCGCAATGCGCTCCGCTCCGGCTTGGCCAGCGTCTCCTTAGTCGCATTCGGGGCTCCCCCCACATTGGCCCCGTGTGAAGATGGCACCACCGGACCCTGGCGTCGCAGGTAGAACAGATCGATGGATGTCTATTCTTACGGCAGAAAAGATCTCCCGCGCGGATCTATATTTAATGCTGTTTGTTTTCTGGGCTTTGCGCCCGGATGCCGGTGGTTCCCGCCGGAGCGCTCTCTCTCTCTGTATTTGCCACGAGCCCTGCGGGCAGCACGCACGCCCTCCGGGCTGCCCTTGTATGTTCCGCGAGGGAGGACCGGGGGGGGGCTATTGGACTGCGTCCTCTACCGGCGCTCTCCGCGTCCCGCAATCAATGCTGAGCGCCCCTATTGGGGGCACACGTCGCGTTGCCAGCAACGGCGCAATTCCACTCGCTTTGTTTAACCACCAGCCGCGCCTATTGAAGCCGGCTATGTGTGCCGCGCGTCACGCGGACGCAACGGACGGCCTGCAGGGCAGCAGGGCTTGTTTAGCCGCTCACATGGCGGGGCGGAGGAGTGAATCGGTGGCGCGCCGGTTAAAAACGCGCACTCCGAGCAGTGTCGGGCAGAGAAGGGGGGCAGAGGGGGCGACGGCCCCGGGCATCCATTTCAGGGGCGCATCCCCAATCAAAGAGTGAAATTATACAGTCCCACAAGCTGCTGGTGTGAATGTGGATCCGTGTTTTAATAAGCGAGACCAGAGTAGAGAACCTGTTACGTGTAAATACTGTGCGTAATGCCGATTAACTCTTTCAGTGCCCCGTCGACGCCGGTCGACATTATTTTTCACCATCCACTGTGCCCTGACACGTTATAGTATACTGCCTTACAACTCATTTTCTGAATGAATGATAGTTCCCAAAGTTGTCTTCCCTTTTTCACATTTCTCAGAACTAGGGCCCTATACTTGAGTCTTGGGGGGCATACAATCAAGGAGTCGGAGTTGGCCCTGGGCATCAGCAAACCTCTGCACGCCACTGACTCCGAGCCACGAGTGGCACCTGAACGGGTTATCCACCCACCGTCTCGTCCACTTCACCAACTTCACCAGCGAGGTTATGTATAGTCAAGCCAAACCGCCAGCGCGTGATTTACACGGCGAGCTTAGTCTCCTCCGCTCAGACGAAGGGGCTGGAAGTGAACGTTTGATTATTTTGACTAAGCCGGCGTTATATTTCAAACGGATCACGGTGAATCTGTTGTTGAAAATAACACCGCGAGGACGTTTTAATGTCCGCTCCGGTAGCAGATGACGCGCGGGACGGTTGTTCCCCGGGGAAGCGAGCAGGTGGCCGTTGCGGGAATTCAGGAAATAACTCCGCGCAAATCCGCGACTCAATAATTGATGGATGCGTATTTGCATACAGGTGTTAGCGCGCTGTCTGCCCATCAGCAATTCACCCGGAATGCTCCCTGTCCTGTCAGTACCGGCTACCGTGAGCTGGACCGAAGCCGAGAGAGCGCCTGCATGAAAACCCACTATTTACGTGTTGTGTTGGTTTTCGCCGGGCACTTCGGTTTCCTCCCACAGTCCAAATACATGCTGCTGCATAGGTTAATTGGCCTGCGGACTAAATTGCCCCCGGTGCACTGTGATGAACTGGCGTCCCATCCGGGTATAGCCCTGCCTTGCGCCCTGTGTCTGCCGAGATATGCTCCGGCTCACAGCGACCCTGTATGGGATTAAGCGGTTTCTGACAATTAATGGATGGATGTATTACATATGTGTTGTATTATATACGTATAATTGTGTATATATATATTGTATCACGCATGCATTTATTGATAAGGGGTTGCAGGCTGCAGTAAAGGTTACACGCCACTGCTCCGTGAGAATGTGACGCGATTGTAACTCTGCTCAGAACTCGGCGCGATTCAAATGGGGAGGTATCGCAGCTAGGAAATTAATGCTTCATATTAATTCATCAGCCAGCGCCTCGCGTCCGTTTAGTCAAGAGAGAAATGTAATACGGTTGACGCTGGATTCTTGCAGCAGAAATCATGCAGCAACTCGACTGCTGTTAAATTTCACCGTTAAATGCTGGCATTGCAGACATCGTGATTTGTTTCCATATTTTGGCAACAATGTATAACGGTGAATTATATATATTTTTTACCACGGTTATTTTTAGATGTTATTTCATCGTCCATTCGTTCACAACCCGGCGTCTTTTCCTCGGTAGGCTAGCGGGGCGGCCCGCTCAGCAGTGAGCCAATTCACATCCGAGCGGACAGTTCAATTCCCACAATGTGCCCGCGACTCCTGCACGGAATTACCGGGGGCAGGATTGCCACGGTGAGAAAAACCGCGGCATTAAAGCAGGAGACGAATGCCGCTGACAACACGAATGAGCGGGGAGCTGAAAAAGAGACTCGTGAAGACACCCCGGCGTGGAGTGTAGCCTGGTGTATGCGGCAGAAACGTGAACTCTGATAAAAGGAACACTTAGACTGGACGCTCTCGAGATGTGAGTCGAGGCGTCGCGTGGAGAAAATCCGTTGGACGGAGAGAAAGAGAAATTGGGAAGTTCGAGACGAGGTTCAGGAGGAGAGGAGTCGTGTTAAAATTGAAAAAGCCAAAATGTGAGTCGTTCTTCAGACCTGTTCGTTCTGGATAGCCCTATCGAGCGCTCTCCCTGTCTCCGCGCTCGACACGGCTATCCCGAAAGAACAGCTCCGAAGAGCAACTGTCATGAATCTAGCCGTGAAAACCCTACGTCAGTACAGATGACGACTGTTCGACATTCGTAGAGGGGAACGATTGATGGCGCAAGTTCTGCAAGGGACGACGTGGGGAAAGAAGCTCACAGGTGGAAAAATATAAATGTTACTCAACGAGCGGAAGGAGGAGAGGTTCCATTAATTATTTGGCCGATAACATCATAATACATAGGAAGCAGTGTGTAGCAATATGGCGCCGGCAAACCGCCTGGCTGCCTCCTCCGCCTCTCTGCGCTTTCCTCGCTACGCCTCTGAGTCGTTCTCTCGTCGATGAATACCTTGGACATTGAATGAATATGTGCGCGTTTTAAATGTAAAATTATTATTATTATTATTAAATATCGGACATGAGGGTGGGAGTCTGAGCCAATGAGACTGCCGTTGGGCAGAGGGATAGACTTGGGACTAACGCAGAATCTGGTGGCTGAAAGCGCCGTAATATAATTTGTAATTAAAAAACATAATTTTCCAACAGTTCAAATATCTCAAACGCACCGTAATTAAATTACTCACAAACTACGTTGAAACTGCAATCATCAACCACCCTCACCCACGGTGAAAACATAAGCTTGAGCTCAGTGGGGATACCGTCTGATTAAATAAAGGACATCTCGAACAATTAATAACAATCCCTGTGGAAGTGCAGCCCCGGGTCTCCATGGGAAGAGACACACTGTGTCTCCCCGGGTTCTCGCCTCCAAAAATAAAGCACAACGAGTTACATTGCACTGTATGCTTTCACGCCTCCATGCGTGATAGTTGCTTTTCAAAGATATTCTTTCGGGACAGCCGTGTCGAGCGCTCCTGCTCTCTCTCCTTTGCGACGTTTCGCCTCCCGCGTTGGAGGCATCTTCAGGCGTCCCGAGTTGCGAGTGTGGGTGAAGTTGCATGCGTTGTGCTGTGTATCCCGCACCGCCCGTCATCCCTGTCTCACCTCGTTTCCTCCCGGGCCCCCCGCTCCCCCACGCTTCCCGTGTGCATCATGCTCATGCCCCCTGGGGTCAACGAGTTACATTGTATCTATCGCAAGACTATACTCGTGTTTAAAGTGCCTTCGCAACTGCCTAGACCAGGGGTTCTCAACCGTTTGCCCTTCAAGGCCCACTGCAATGTGTTCTCCACGGACCACTAGGCGCTGCTCGCGGCCCACTGATGAGTCGCGACCCACCGGTTGAAAATGGCGGCCCTAGACACAACACTCCAGATGCAACGTCTCATTTGCAGCTCTCTGGCGATTTAATTGGAATGACATGGCATTATGCATCGGTGACATGCCTTTAATTGGTATGACATGGTCAGTGCCACGGGTGACCGTGTGTGTGAGAGACAACGCGGCTAGCTCGAGTGACCTATTCACGCGGGTGAACCTGGCGTTCATTTCCAGTTCATTAGGGCTCGTTAGAGTGATATCATTAAATGTGACCGCGCGCGCCGCTAATAGCTCCAAGTAGCACTTGGTATGTATGGCGCATGCAAGTTTATTCAGCAGCGGGGAAGCTCAATCACGTCGAACAATCAGCGGACGTAATTGCGATAATTTGCATTGTGTTAATGTGCGCACAGTTGGGCAGCAAACCGCTCGTGACGGGACACGCTTTGATTGGCGTCGGTGACACAGAGGGCAAACCCCGCCCGTGTGATTGGTCTCTTGGGATCACCCTGGGGGGGTCGATAGCCCTAGTAAAGGATCGCATGTCGGGCAGTTGGGGTGGGGGGCAGAAATGTGCACCAGCTCTCCAATGCGTTTTCAGGTCGCGGGAGTTTGCCTTGATGTCACGAATATTCGGTGTCAACATCGAGTGGAGGGAATGGTCTCCGTGCTGGGAGATTCTTGGGGAATTGAGTCGATCGGCGAATCAATTCCACTCCTGAAGAATCTCCGACCGGCACGCACGCGGAGACGAAACGCGCCACGGACCGAAACCACGTAGGAGAGCGACACGACCGCGAAACGCCACGCAGTGGGAACAAAGTACATGCGTGTGTTTTAGATGGTATGGATTTGCACGTGCAATCACAAAGTCACGTTCACCATCAAGGCACGTCAGAGCATCTCTCTGACAAATTTAATCGGTGGGATGACGCGGCTACATTAGCAGCCCCCGAGCCAGTGGTGGAAATTCCACATTCCCACAGTCAGGGCCAGTCTCTCCATAGGACAGCTTACTTCAGCTTCGCACAAAGTGAGTGACAGTGGACTGAGTTGTAGCCCCATTGTAGCCAGGATTCGAACCTGCAACCTTCTCATTGGGAGGCACAGTGTCTCCTTTCATATCAGCAACTCGACGCGTTTTTTTTTATAATCAGTCATCTGCTTTCTAATCATCTCTTTCTCGCGCGATGATATGTAGAACATCACGTTCACGATGAAGGCGCATTAATCTGGCTGCACATATTAATGTTGCCGAAGTTAGCCGTCGATCTTTGGCGACGTTTTTAATAGGCTGCGATAATGAGGGTGGCACAGGTGGTGGCGATGCTCGTAAAATGAAATGTTTTGCTGTCATCTGCGGAGCCGCATGTCACCGGAGCAATTTCAACCATTACGCGGGGATTATCACTTGAAATAGTGGCGTGCCCCGCGTCCCAGCCCCGCACACTACGCTGCATATCACGCGTTTAATATCGCCGTATGATAAGCGCTTTAATATTTCTGTAGGTGATCTATGTTCGGCAATTTGCGATGCGATGCATTCATTATGCTTCCCGGAATAAAACATTAATGCTATGTTAAACATTCAAGCATATCATCATCATTATTATTATTTCAAAGTATACTGTACATAATACTGGACCGGCGTCCCATCCTGGGTATAGCCCTGCCTTGCACCCTGTGTCTGCCGGGATAGGCTCCGGCTCACCGCGATCCTGTACAGGATTAAGCGGTTTCTGGCAATGGATGGATGTACATCATACGTTTAGAGTACCTGCTCACATTGTATGCACAAAGATAACCTGTGCTTGTTTTAAATCGCTCCAACAGACCCTCGAATAAATGTGAACAAAACCCTGCAATAATTTCATACATCACAGGTTCGTAAACGTATCATGCCGTTAACATTAAAACCGGGCACGTGGACACACGTTACGTGTGTTATATTTAACAGCAATTTACAAATGGGATTTAGCGGCACAAAGTATAGCGAAACTTTGCACACACGTAACCAGAAGCAATGTGCATGTAGAAAAAAAAAAACCATATAACGCGTTCGCTATATGTGCGGCGATTAGAAACAACCGATTACAGAAGAGTTTTTACAGAGACGTGTGGGCGCGCGTGTATCCATAATTTACCTGCGTTAGAAGGATCCACGAGGCATCGCTGATCCGTGCACCATCTCCCCCCCACCTCGCTCCGCAACGCTTCTCACTTCAGGCTCGGGGTCCCATTCCTGACGACGTTCACTTTCCAAAACAATCACCCTTGGCCGCGCGCGCGCCTTGCGAAGTGTGCATTTAAACGCGTCCCTTAACGAACAAGATAACGGCACCAACAGCACAGGTGGGAAGTCGAGCGGCGAGGAGCGAATCAACAACGGTGCGCGCCGTCAGTTTGCGAGACGGTCTCGGCACCGTTGCAGGGAATGCTCGGCTACACGGGGGCAAACATCGCCGCCTCTCAGCGGGACTCGGACGAAACCGGCGAGGAGGCGGCTGAGCGCCGGGCGCGCTCGCCTCGGCGTGACGGGCGGTGGCGGCGATGGAGGTGGTTGGTTGGAGGAGGAGGTGGGGGGCAATGATGCGCGGGACTCGCTGCAAGGCGCGAGCGAGGAACGGAGGAGCAATTGACGCGGGATACCCAGCCGCGTCCGCTAGGCGGCCACGAAGCCCTGCAGAAGTATTTTTTGACTCATTCATTCATTGTCAGAAACCACGCTGAATCTCGTACAGGGTTGCGGTGAGCTAGGGCCTATTCCCGGCAGACAAAGGGCGCGAGGCAGGATTCTATCCCGGATGGGACGCCAGTCCATCACAGGGCACGGGGGGCAATTTAGTCCGCAGGCCGATTAACCTATTCAGCAGGGTATTCCGGTTTGCTCCCACAGTCCAAAGACATGCATAGGTTAATTGGCCTGCGGACTAAATTGCCCCCGGTACCCTGTGATGGACTGGCGTCCGATCCGAGGTAGAATCCTGCCTTGCGCCCTGTGTCTGCCGGGATAGGCTCCGGCTCATCGCAACCCTGTACAGGATTAAGCGGGTTCTGACAGTAAATGAATGAATGATAAGGAATTAATAAACGAATCACAATGCGTGAACGTCTGTCTCACGACAAACCCACAGAACTTCTAAAGGCTCAAGGGAGAAAATGTGCCAGTACCTTTTCAGACCAGATGGTGACACTACCGTGATTAGCCCAGCGCGCTAACCACTGAGCCCCCGCTCCACACAGACACACACAGAGACACATAGAGATACATAGAGACTCACACCGACACACAACAACAGCACTAATCGCCATTCGCCACTAACTGGCGGTGACGTCACCACGGCGCATGTGCCAGGCCAGGTGCACCTTGAAGCTATCACGCAGTGTCGAAGGCTCGCTGACAGGAGGTCACGGGACAGACCCAGGTGCCATGGGCTCCCTGCTGTGCCAGGCTAGGTGCATGAGGAGGTCACGGGACGGACCCAGGTGCCATTTGCCGCTTCTTCTTTTTTGCGATTCTTCGAAGCGCGATGTTAAATTACAGTTTCCCATTTTCTTACACAGCCCCTTGCATTTTCATTGAACTCCACAAGGTCTTTTGAGCTGCAGAGGTTGGGTAGTAGAGCACAGACAAGGCAGTGTTCCATAGTATGGTCTGCTTCTCCACATTCACAGGTGGTTGGGCCGGTCTTGTAGCCCCATCTGACCAAAGCATCTTTTGATCGTCCCGTTCTAGTTCTAGTTCTCAGGCGGTTGAGTGTCTTCCACTGAATC
The DNA here is from genome assembly GCA_036362915.1 of Geotria australis. Taxonomy (NCBI): domain Eukaryota; kingdom Metazoa; phylum Chordata; class Hyperoartia; order Petromyzontiformes; family Geotriidae; genus Geotria; species Geotria australis. Next base: position 6,404,046 of record JAZEWU010000025.1, on the reverse strand, counting down.
CATTTGCCGCTGGGCGCGGCCATTATTGTGAAACGTTAGCAATCGATCCACGCAGCAGTCGATTTTCACCACCAATCCGATCGAGAGTTTAATCGAACGTACTGACGTTTACCTGTAAAAATATACTTATTTAAGTATATATTTATTTTAGTATTTCGTGACTTAAGTGCAATACGGTGTAAATGGGGATGTTTTGATTTAGTTTGTTATTTTATATTTGTGTCAATTTGCGTGTTTGGATCGATTCCCAACGTCGATTCCCTCAACCTTCTGGGTCTGTTCGGGAATCGGTTCCCGCCCTTCTAGTAATCGATCCCCGCCCTGCTAGGAATCGATCCACACGGCAGTCGATTCCACCACAGATTCGAATCGAGAGTTTAATTGAACGTATTGATTTTTACGTGTAAAAATATAATTTTTAAAGTTTGTCCTCGGTTACTTACGTGCAATGCGGTGTAAATGGTGGTGTTTTGATTTAGTTTGCATAGTTTTTTAGTTTGTATTTTTCTCAATTCGCGTGTTTGCTGTGTTGCCGGAATCTCGTCGAGAGTTTAAAATCTCAATGGGTATTTTTTCTTTATTAAAAATACGCATCTATCTGGCAGCTAAAGCTCCATTATTAAATGAGTCGCTATGCAAGCGATTCCAAAATATCGATTTCCAAAATCGATTCCCAGTCTCGACTCATCAGGCTACATCCGGGTCTGTAGTGGAACCGGATCCCACCACGCAGCTTTATCGGAACCGGATCCCACCACGACTATCTCGGCAACATTACTCACCGGCGATAAAAAGCAACAATCCTGAATCTATCCGTGAAAATCTACATCCCTACATCGGTAAGTATATGGTCAATGAGTAAGTATACAGTTCGTGGGTATATGGGTATACTGCCGGTGAGTATATTGCCAGTATGTAGCTCGCACCTGTGTGGTGGTCAAAGTGTATTATAGTCCGTGTTGTAAGAGCTCGCGAATTGACCCGCTCGGTAACTCGAGTGCGGTCTGCACGGCGGCCCCGTGTTGTCGCCCACGTATGGCCGTAACAGACTGCAGGGGCAAGTGCCGTTAGCGAGCACCTATGAAGGTCGACATGGCACACGAAGGGGTGGGTGGCCAGCACCACGACCGGCCGCCTTTGTTTCCCTAGTGGCAATGTTTACACACTGCACCAGGTGCTCATTTGTGGCTGGGTCGATGGTCTGAGACAACTGTTAAAACGAGCTACATGGTTCAACGGTTCCTTCCAGCTTCAATGAAAACTGACTGATACCAAACAGTATATCAGTAGATGATGTCTGTGATAGGCACCGCACCGAGGGTTGCCACCAATCCTGGTTTTCCCAGGATCGTCCTCAAGTCATTCAGTCTGGCTTTTTGCCAGTTATACGTACAGTCCTCTTTCTATCTCTCTTGTGCTGTGCATCCTCACGATATGTCCCGGTTTTTTGTTCCTTCTTAGTGGCAACCCTAACAGTGCGTTGCATCTTCAGTGACGACACTCGAACAAACCGGTTTTTCCTGCTGCCCTGATTTGGCACTTCCGTGGCGCGGAACTCCGATATGTTTTCGGGCGTCGTCTTATCTGACCTTTCCGTCCACGTGGAGTAACCTTCTGAAACTAGTTAGTTAGGTTTTCTCAAGACGCTCCAAGGCAGTGGAGCCAAACGTCCGGCTTTGTACCGAACAACACGCGGCAGAAGCCAAAATCGCATCGGACAAACTAGTTGAAATTTGTATTTGCAAATTCCTTCAGTACAATATATATTAGTTGAAAACCTTCACGATTGTACTCAAATAAAAATAAAATGAAAAAAAAACCTAACAAAAAAATATTGCTGATTTTCCTTTCTCTATCGTTGTTGGCGTACCGTTCGTTCTCTCCGCAGCCCTTGTGCAGCGTTTTGTGACCCTCGGGTGAATGACACTCTATAAATGCTACCTACTATTATTACTCTTCAGAGCTGTTCTTTCGGGATAGCCGTGTCGACCGATCTCCCTCTCTCGCTCGCGACGTTTTGCCTCCCACGTTGGAAGGAAGCATCGTCATCGACCTTCACAAATTTTCGAAGAAGGTAAACGGAAAATATTTTTCTTTCAAATATAGATATATCAACCTAATGTTTCAAATGAAAGGTTAACATTATCTTCATGCTGCTTCAATGAAATACCCCGGTGCGTAATATATTAAACACGTTGAAAATGGAATCAAAGTGCTTGCATGTGCTGTGGTTTGGTTGCTTAGGGGCTTAATGCGTGAAAATCCCTGGAATAAAGCCCTCGGCTCTGTGGGCCTCACAGATGCCCTGGAGCAGAATATGCGAGACTTGCTTGATGTTACATTTCTTTCATCTGCAGCAGGTTTTGATGGTCTCAGCCCGCTCATCAACAACTGCTAAAATGTCACAAATCCAATTTGCTCATGATCAGCTTCGAGGGTACAAAGCAGCGAGACGGAAAACGTGACTTCGTTGAGCAGCGAGACAGCACGCGCTGTTAACAGATATGAGCCTCCCTCAAGGCACGCCTCGCATTAACCAGTGCGCACACAAAACAGCCAAACGAGATTCCTGCGTGTTGGTGTAGATTTGTACTGCTCGATTCATGATGGTTGCTCTTCAGAGCGGTTTTCTTTCGAGATAGCCGTGTTGAGGGGCTGTCCCTGCCTCTCTTCGTCGCGACGTTTTGCCTCCTGCGTTGGAGGCATCATCAGGCTATCCCGAAAGAACAGCTCTGAAGAGCAACCATCAACAAGATTGTTCAAATGAGCATGGCGGCGGTGCTCAAATGAGCAAATCCCGTTCACAACCCTGAACCATCCATCCATTTTCAGAAACCGCTTAGTCCTGTACAGGGTCGCGGTGAGTCGGAGCCTATCTCGGCAGACACAGGGCGCAAGGCAGGGGTAATACCGAGGATGGGACGCCAGTCCATCGCAGGGCAACCCTGCTGAAAATACGACGTAACACTAATCCGGGTTTGTTCCCGTGCTTAATTGTAATGGGATATAGGATTCTGGTCAAATTATTTAATAATGCACAAGTGTATAATTCGTGCAGCTTTGCATAAAGCGGTTAATGATTTGACGTATTTTATGTTTTCTCCCCCCACTAGCTCCGGACTATATTTATATATTTTATTAGTACGACAATTGAAAGTCAAGTTCAAGTGGCTTCTTGTTCCAATGGCACTTGTCTCTATCGGCAGCCCTTGGCGGAAATTTCCCACTTGGCTGACTGGTAACAGGGGGTTCACACATGAGGGATTTGTTATGTAAGCGGATCGCTCTCGAAATCGCGAAACTTCACTTCCCGCTCACGTCACCGACTCTGGTTGCACGGAAGCAGCGACGGCCACGTTTCGGCGAATCAGTTGCACGCAGCCGCTTTGTGCGAGAATCGACTGCTCCGGTGTGGACTCCTGCAGGGTAACCAAATGGCTTACAGGATATGACTGCAATAGGGCGGCACGATGGCGCAGCGGTGAGTAGCGCTGCCGCCTCACAGCAAGAAGGTCCAGGGTTCAAATCTTGGATCGGAGTCCTGTAAAGAGCTTGCAAGCTCACTGGGTATTTTTCTGCTGTAATAATAAACATGTATCTATCTATCATCTATCTGTGTGGAGTTTGCAGGTTCTCCACATGGGTTTTCGCCGGGGCACTCCGGTTTCATCCCACGGGTCAAAAACATGCTGCTGCATAGGTTAATTGGCTTGCTGACTAAATTGCCCCAGTGTCCTGTGATGGACTGGCGTCCCATCCTGGGTATACCCCTGCCTTGCGACCTGTGTCTCCCGGGATCAGCTCCGGCTCACCCTAACCCCGTACAGGATTAAGCGGTTTCTGACAACGAGATGAGATATGACTGTGATGCCATGTGTTGTTGTCTCAACTCTGAACTCGACTCGGTACAAATTGCAGCTTGCTCTAACGCGGTGGCTCAACTTATTTTGCAGGGGGCAACAAAAATACATCACCACGACATGTAATATCCTGGCTATCCTTCAATGTGACTCCCACTCTCACAGTGATGTTGTTGGGAGTGGCGGAAGATAGAGGAGACAGTTCTGATGTCGGTTGCCAGCACTCTCATTCTGCAAGAAATGCAACGTGTTCCAGTCTAAGCACAAAGCAATATGTAATTATTGATGCTCGCATTCAGGGCTATCTGATTGCTTGAACTTGCAAGCAATCAGTTAATATTTTCCAAACCCACTGCACAACTTGTTCAAACCATCTCGGGCACTGTGGATTCTTATCTTTTAGCCGTCTAGCCAAGCCGTCTTCTTGATACTCGTGACAAAACTTTAGTAAAAAAAAAACATTTCTCTAACTTTATGAAATATATTTCCACGCGAAAGGAATATTCAACCTGAGAATGCGTTATGAGAAGAGTGTGTGTTTTAATACAGTGCCCGTGTCAATATCTACAGTATATGGGTGGCACAGTGGTAACATCTGCGCCCTCACAGAAAGAATGGTCTTTCCGGAGACGGTTCGATTCCCGCCTCGGTCGCCTTTCTGTGTAAAGTTTGTGTGTTCTCACCCTGTTCTGCGTGAGTTTCCTCCGGGTTCTCCGGTTTCCTTCCACAACGTGATAGAAAAAAACACGAATTAATGAATAGGCCGATAATAACATAATATATATGACGCAGTGTGTGGCAATATGTTGACGCCGGCAAACCGCCTGGCTGCCTCTCTGCGGTTTCCTCGCGCCTCTGAG
>JAZEWU010000025.1:6387231-6399235 GCA_036362915.1 Geotria australis | reverse complement strand
TGCCTGTGTAATTATTAACGATGCAGGCTCACCTGTGGACATTTGCAGCTATTTACTCACGGCCTGTAGTACAGCCAAGTCCAGAAAATCAAACGATCCAGTTGGAATTTAGTTTAATTGGCTCGCAAAGACGTGCGACCTAAAGTAGAGTACGGTTCTTGAAGTGCAGCTCTCATTATTGTCAGAAACCGCTTGATCCTGTACAGGGTTGCGGTGAGCCGGCAGACACAGGGCGCAAGGCAGGGCTATACCCATGATAGGACGCCAGTCCATCACAGGGCACCGGGGGCAATTTAGTCAGCAGGCAAATTTACCTATGCAGCAGCGTGTCTTTGCACTGTGGGAGGAAACCGGAGTGCCCGGCAAAAACCCAGAGAACATGCAAACTCCATACAGAAAGGGCACCCGAGTCGGGATTCCAACCAGGAAACGTCTTGCTTTGAGGCGGCAGCGCTACTCACCGCGACATCGTGCCGCCCCAAGTGCAGCTCTGTTAAGTAATAATTTAAAAAAAAAGCTACGTGCTTTATCATTACGACACTGTACCGTTTTTTGGCCACAGCTGTTATGAGGTACGTCAAACCCATGCGTCTGTGCACCTGACTGGAGGAACAGGTTTGTTGGGTTTGTGACCTAACGCCCGGATTCCCTCACCGACGTTCTTGACGGGTGAATACTAATTACATATTGCCACAGCGCAAGAACACGCATGCACGAATGTGTTCAAACTGGAATTTTCAATTTATGGTGTGAGCCTCACGTCACTGTGTGCGTGAAGGTGACTGGACCAGTTTTGGTCTTTTCTGTTTACAGACAACCTACAGAAAGGAACATCTTTATTTTCATCGGGTGATTTAAAAAGATACAGTATGCGTTGTGAAAGCTACGTCTCCATATTCCTGAGACTGGTAGTCAACATTTAGAGGGTTTTTTTTTTTAATAAAATGTGTCACCATTATTTTGTCAATTATTTTCCACATTATATGAGTGGATCATATGTAATACAGGTATACAAAATCATAAATAATATTGACAGGGTGAGGAGCACAGAAATCCTGGAGAGCCTCAGAGTAGAGTCGATGCTCCTTCGGATTGAAGTCTACCAGGCACGGCCCACTGGGCGGAGACCTAAAGGCCGACCCAGGACACGCTGGAGAGATTATATATCTCGACTGGCCAGGGAATGCCTGGGAATCCCTCAGGAAGAGCTGGAATCTGTTGCTGAGGAAAGGGATGTCTGGTCGCGATCCTCACCGGCACAAGCGGTTTTGAAAATGGATGGATGAAATATTGACCAAGGCGATCTCGGTTACAACTTCAAGCTCAACACAGATACGAGAGCCAGATAGCATGGGAGGGAGCCGCGTGTGGGAGAGTCCATGACGGAGGCGAGTCGTAGGAGGAGTCGATGGTGTTTGACGCAGTTAGCGGTGGGAGGCTGGGACAGGCTGCTCACAAAACAACACCTGATGAAAGCTGATTCACTGGGAATTATATTTAATAAACGCCTCAATGAAATTCCAGAGTCGATCTGCTACTCACAACCGAATGAGCTCGATAGACATAATGGCCCACTTCCTATTGCAAATCTGTTTCTTGTTCAATGCAATTTACAGTACATATGGATTTAGAAAGTGTAAAATCCGACCGCACCTCAAAGCACTGCACAGGTTGGGGGACGCGTAAAATTAGATACTTTAAAGGAGATGTTATAGTTATAATTTGAGAGGGAATGCAGAGTAGAAGGTAACCGCATAGGGAAGATAAGCAAACAATATCGTAAATATGCAAATTAAAGCAATTCGTAGCATGACTGAATAATTCAAGTTCATTGGTCAGTCGTGTGCAGGTAAAGGGTTGCGGTGAGCTGGAGCATTTGCCGGCAAGACACAGGGCGCAAGACACGGTTATTACCCAGGATGGGACGCCAATCCATCACAGGGCACCTGGGGCAAATTTGTCCACAGGCCAAATAACTTATGCAGCAGCATGTATTTGGACTAAGGGAGGAAACCAGGGGAGGTGTTGGCAGGGAGCTGTTGGCAGGGGAGCTTTCGTGGAAGACCTTGAACGATGGCGATCGTGTAGATGGCTAGGTGCAGGTGCAAAGTGTCGCAGTGGTATTCTGGATCATATGCATTTTAGAGGTGAGGGGATAATGGACGACTTTAAAATAAAGTCCATAGTCTAGCTCTTTTTATGAGTTAGGTCACGTAAAAAATGTATGTGTCGTAAACCCGCCTCCACCCGACACAGCCAATCAGTAAAGGGTTGTCACGTGAACAAAAACATTCCAATTCGTTACTATTTCAGCACACCGGCATGTTTTCTACGTGCCCGAACTCGTACAAAGTGCTAGACTGTGGATAACATTGGTCACGAAAGCCTTTGTGTTGAATGGAAAATAGAGATGTACTAGTCAAGACGAGATGTAATGATAGCATAGATAAGGATCCCGGAAACAGATAAAACAAGGAAGTTTTGGATGTATGGAGTTTTACAACGTTAGAGGTAGCAGATGAGAAAGCCAAAGCGTCTCCTTATTCATATATCCATCCATTTTCTAAACCGGTTGTCCTGATGAGGCGCGCGGCGCTTGTTCATATACGTGTAGATTAATTTATAGCCAGTGGTGAAAATTCCACATTCCCATGGCGGGGTCGCGTCTATCCATAAGCTAACCACTGCGGACTTCCCATAAAACGAGATAGATTATATCTCCCACGGCAAAATGTTACGGTATTCTGAAAATTCAGCTGTTCAATTTGGTTTTAATCTGTTACGTGCATATAAATCGCCATTTTTATATTACCTATAAACATTTGAAGCCTTCAAGCAATGGAAAAAAAAAACGTTCTATAAAATATAAAGCAGGTGGAAAATCTCATCCCCCAGCTCAGCTTCTGATGTTACATCGAGCAATAGAGATGCACAGCATGTTCAAACACTCGGTGGCTGTGAAGTCTCATTGTTGCCATAATTAGGGTGCACATTGTGGTGAGTATATAGAGCCAGACAGTACGCCTTTCTTGCTTTGATAATGCTTTCATTGCCAGGTGCTCACTTAAAGTTGAGTCAGCCAAAGCTGAGTCACTTAAATTTGAAGCCCGTTGTGCAAGAAATTACCGATAGAATGTTTCCACTAAAAGGACATTTATGTTGATTGTTTCCTTTCTTAACGTATCCAGCATCACTTCCACCCGTCCCCTGGCTCCATCTGCCACGGAGAACAGGGGAAATCTTTTTCCGAAATCGATTATTTTCCTCGGGCGGCACGCTGGCAGGGTGAGCAGCGCTTGCCTCCTCACAGCAAAAATGTCCCGGCTTCGAATCCCGGCTCGGGTGCCTTTCTGTGTGGAGTTTGCATGTTCTCCCCGTGTCCGCGTGGGTTTTCGCCGGGCACTCTGGTTTCCTCCCACAGTCCCATCCTTGATATAGCCCTGCCTTGCGCCCTGTGTCTGCCGAGATAGGATGCAGCTCACCGCGACCCCCTGCACTGACAATGGATGATGGATCTAACAGCGTGTACGATGTGCATTCCGTGTTAGAGTTAAGGGTGGTTTATAAATAGAGAGTTGTGAATGGACGAGGCGGCGGGGAGGAGACGGCGACTCCTTAAGGGAGGAGCCGCAGGCCCGCTTCGCCATTTTGAGTGTTGCGCGGGGGCCGCGACAGGGGATTGGGACATGCTCCTTCAGCCGTAGACTCCCCGAGACAGCGACACGTACATGTTCTTAACAATGTCGACGCAGCCGAAAAGGCAGCAGCAACAGCAGCAGATGAGCATCAGGTCGGCCGTGCTCACGCCGCACGAGAATGATGTCATCTTCAGCATGCTGGGCCGCAAGTGTCTGGTGAGTGAGGGAGTTTAAAGGCCGAGGCTTTTCCCCCCGTTTTCCTAGTTCCGCCGGCTGCCGTGAGAGGAGCTCCCGCCCGCCGCGCGCTCTTGGCCGCCCGTGGGTGGGGAGTAGGCCTGTGGATTTTTCCCACTTTCTATCTCCTGTCGGCCTCTCCTGGAATGAGCCCCCAGCCGGAAAATCGCTGGTTGTACTTTATTTAATAGGTTTGTTGTTTGAGTTTCAGGATTTAAACTGAACGGCGCCTTGTGTATTTAGTCGTATGTACTGTTAATCGTCATGTTCGGCGTTGGTTGTAGCTCATTCAAAACATGAACCGTGCTCGCTCGTTGCAAAGTGTATATGTGGGTTGGTGTGGGACTAACTACGTAACACTGTTTTAAGTATTTTTTTTCTCTATAGGCAGTGTTTCTCAGATATTGATGTACACCAGAACAATGTACAATATCAAATGTTAAATGCTATAACAATAACTGGATACAAAAATGTTGTTTTTTCTGTTGACAAGCTTCCGTGGCATTGTTTTAATTAATCTATTCATAACGATGTGAAGAATGTCGCAGCTCGTGGAGAAAATAGCGTTTCGCTCAACACGAACATGATATTAGTTATGAATATATCGGAGGAAACCACTTGACGTGGATGGTGTAATTGCGGGACGAACATTCTACACATAGGTGTCTTCTCAGCGCCAATGTGTTTTGTTTGTCTGCATGTCATGCCAGGTTATGTCATAGTGGGGAGCGGTAGCCCAGTGCACTGGGCTACGAATCTGGCGACCCGAGTTCGAATCCCGCTCACGGACAACACCAGTGACGATTTTCTGAAACCGATCCTGGGCCTCCCTTAGGTCGACTTGGCCTCAAATGAGTACCTAGTGCGGTGTGAAAACATCGCCACTAGGGAGACAAAGGCGGCCGGGCGTGGTGCTGGTCACCCACCCCCTCGTGTGCCGTGTCGACCTTCATAGGTGCTACTCGCTAACGGCACTTGCCCCAACAGTCTGTTAAGGCAATAACGGGGATCTTTGTCTTTTTTTTGTCATTGAGAAACCTATTGTGCACTACTTTGTGACATTCTACATGTGTGCAATATCACAATGGGTGGAGTAGTTTTGCCAAGTATGTACAGTATACGTTTTGTGCACCAGATGACGGCATTAAAGTGGCGATTGCCACAGTTTTAGCCAGGTGAGAGCTCACGGTGCTGAGATAATTAAGTTCTATTGTAAGTCAGCGAATCATACCTACATATGTTTTTTTTACATTCATATGGGATATGGGCTTTCATATTGGCTTACCATGACTTATTTCAACCCGTTGTTAAAACCGTGATTATTGCGTGCAATTGGTGAAACTAGTGTAAATAGGCAGGTGAAATTAGTGTAAATAGGCTGAGGCAATAAAATATATACACTACAGTATATAATTACCGCAGATCCATTACCATTTAAGTGTTGCGAGTCAGGCCCCATTAGGGAATTGTTATTCACACCCTACAGATTGAATGATTTCGTCTTTTAGATGTTGTCACCTTGGGCTAGGTAGGCTGTGTTCTGTGCAGTCAATCTGGCATAACAATCAACATCTGTATACGTTTTGGCCTAATAATGTGACATACACCGTGCATTAGCAATGAAGAGACAGATACCAGTTTACGTGGGGATTGATTCTTTGACGGCCAACCCATATTGTTCACAGTACTGTACCTTAGTAGGCCATAGCAGTACCATAGGCTCTACTACCAAGTTTTTTTTACATTTCCGAGGACTTAAAATTCGAATTCTTAAGGTTAATATTGTCATCATGTTCTACCTAATAGTACAAATGTTGTGGTATGTTTTAATGGGCTAAAGTTGTAATTTTGTTTTTTTTCTTCCTTTGCATTGTTACTTGAATAATGAATATACTGGAATTTAAGTGAATAATACAGTACTTTTGTTGGCATAATCTTTCCTTGTACTAAGTGGTGGTACTACAACCTTCACAGACAAAGATCCCCCGGATAGCTTTAACAGACTGTAGGGGCAAGTGCCGTTCGCGAGTGTCACCTATGAAGGCCGACACGGCACATGAGGGGGTGGGTGGCCAGAGCCACGCCCGGCCGCCTTTCTCTCCCCAGTGGCAATGTTTACACTCGGTACTCATTTGAGATTGAGTCGACCTAGGGTGAGGCCTAGTAGCGGTTCAGAAAATTGTCACTGTTTTTAGCCATGAGCGGGATTCGAACTCGATTCGCTAGGTTTGTAGCCCAGCGCGCTAACCACTGAGCCACCGCTCCCCACATACTTATTTTCCAGAATACTACCATATACCGTTTCGGACTTCCTGATGTATCTTTGATGGGCCTATGTTAGCCGATTTAGTAATTGACATATAACAGAGTGGTATAATTAGAGCCAAGTCTGTGAACATATTTACAATTTTATGCACAAGTGCTTTACGGTATACAGATCCTGTAACATTACGAATTTCTTTTAATGTTTCAGCTGATGTTAAAATCCCACAATCACGAAACTTTTATTCTAGGATATTACATCCCTGATTATATTGGTGTTCACTGATGGTTAGGGTTAGATTTGAACGTCAATAAAATAGCTGTCAAACCCTGCACTTGTGATGTAACCAATTGGCATCCTTATTAAATGTCATGATGAAAATACAGTGGTACAAGTAAAAAGTGTGTTATATAATCATCGGATAGGCATGCACAGCCCGTTGTCAGTCCACTGCTGGATGAGGGCCTCCCCAAGATGTATGTTATGGGGCTAATTTTATCATCAACCATGCTGGTCAGTGTGGGTTGGTGGAGGCATAGAACATAGAAAAACATTACATTGGGTTTTGCTAACACTGTACTATGCTGCTCCACCCCTTATCCCAGCAGCTTATAACATGTTAGGCATGTTGGTTTTACATCTAAACACTGCCCTGTTCTTCTTCCGAGGTTTTATTAAACTAGTGGCATTCTGAATGATTTGGTCTTTTTCTTCTTCTTTGCGATTCTTCGAAGCACGATGGTCAGCTTCTGGACATCGTTGTCTTTCAGCTCGGCTTGGTCTTTTAAATTGTATTGATACCACAGACGCCTATAGTTTAACCATAGCATACCAAATAAGATCTGCCCCACCCTGCCACAGTTAAGAGATAGTGTGCGCTCACTCATTGCCAGTGAATACGGCACTAATGAGTATTCACCTTGGTTTCTGGTATGATAAGGGTGCAGATGCATGAGGGTGGCACGACTATTGATTCCACATACCTCTGTATGGCAAGGAAGGCCGATCAGTAACACGTTTAAGCATGCCTTTGCATAAAAACAAAATGATCGTCCTGATGTAGATTTTTAGAATGATCGTCTTTGAGAAAATTCCATGATTAGCCTTTTGTTAAGATTCCATCTGCCACCACAATTGACAACATGATTACCACATGGGTAGGCTTACACGAGCGTGTCATGTTTCAATGGCTAACTTAACGTCATGGCTCGCGCCAATATTTTTTTATCGACTTGCCTAGGAGCCAAGTCTGTCAATCGGCGTGTCCGTGTAAACTAATACTTCTGCCTTGATGCTATTATTGCTTCTGATGAGTAATTTATTTTCTGCACTGAATGGGGGAGACCCACACATGTTTTATTATTGAGATGACTTGAATACTGTTCTTAATTCGAGGTACACATGGCAATGGATATACAGTACCCTTAGCAGATTTGAAACCCTTTCACGTAATCGCCAGTCTGAGAGGGAAAGAATTTGTCATCACAAGCATGTGAAATGGGTGTAGTCTTAAACAATTAGGTAATGAAATCCATACACATAAACTTGGGTGACTTGGCAAGAGGGGGTATTTCACGTCGTCAAATTTAATCTACGGATGGCTTTTTAAAGGCACTGTATTTATTGTTCTTAATATTTTCATATGACACTGTTTATGAGTTTATAAAAGTCAACTGATATGAAGCACACAATAAAAACGTAATGTCAGAAAACATGTCAACTCAACCTGAGTAATTCCCCAGTGGCTATCGGGTGTACGCATTCATCTGCTCGCGTGTTTGTGGCTGACGGTGTTTTGCGGCTGCGCCTCGCATGCCAGCGTGACACCATTGCTCACAGGAGTGCACTTTACGTGCTGATTTATTTGTTGCCTTCATTTGGACAGCAATAACAAGTTCAGTCATCTGTAAAATTGACCAGCATTGTCCATGTGAAGTGCCGGTCTTCTTCTTTGCGATTCTTCGAAGCACGATGGTCAGTGCCGGTGTGCACCGTGTAATAGCTGTTTTTACTTTTCACTTAATCAGTGTTTTCAATGGGGGTCAAGGTAGAAGCGTTCACGTCGCGATCCCTGTCAGGTAGTACTTGGTATTGCCTGCGAATTCTACCAAACACTTCGAAGCCAAGCTGGAAGACGACGATGTCCAGAAGCTAGCCATCGTGCTTCGAAGAATCGCAAAGAAGAAGTGTTTTCAATTTGCCAGAGAGTGCCCTTGTTATTAAAAAACCGAATTGAATTAACATTGTGGAAAGATGTTTAACCACATTTAGTGAAACAGTACTTTATTTGGGAGTAATGCAATGCTTAGAAGAAAATATATTATACAGTTGATGCAGGCCTTAGAATGGGAATTGCACCATCCTTATGTCTGGTCAATGCCTCCGCTTTCCAATAAGGATTGGTGTGGCAGTGTTCAAATCTGGTGTTGTCCTGCGCAATGCAAAAGGCAGGGACCAGCCACTGCATAAAACACCCACTTTCAATTTGCCACTAATTGCTACTTATTGTATTTACTTCCGGTGGGATGACGAGCCGAGGCAACCCCCAGCTATATTTCCAAATGGCGAACGACATTACCACCGGATTGTTTACCACCCTCATTACACAGAACAATGGTCTCTAAGCAATTTCACGTGGCTAATTCACGTCGAATTAACCAGTGTCGGGGCTGGCTTTCATTTTATTGTAAAGTATTCACGTGCTTCTTACTTCTCCAGCCCTGACATCTTGGTCATTCTGCCTTCAAGAAAAATACCAATAATATAATAATAATATAATAATATCAATTTATATAGCGCCTTTCACCCGAGGGTCACAAAGCGCTGCACAAGGGCCGCGAAGAGGACGGTACGCCAACAACGAAAGAAAAAACAATAGAAAAACCAAAGCAACAGAAAATAAATGATTAAGGCAACTTCGAATATACTGAAAGGTCGTGAAACTGGCAATCTTAAGAGCGGCAGAAATCTGCCAGCGTCCCCTAAGTTGGCCGTCACTTCCTTGAAGACAAACACGGAGGGAGACAGGGAGGGAGGGTGAGCGACAGGGAGAGACATAGGGACACAGAGACCGGAAGACAAATTGAAAGGATATTCAATCAAAGGAGACGCGCTAATGATTTAACATGAACATTACTTTATTTAGGGGCGGCACGGTGGGGAAGTGGGTAGAGCTGCTGCCTCACAGCAAGAAGGTCCCGGGTTCGAATCTCGGCTCGGGGTGCCTTTCTGTGTGGAGTTTGCATGTTCTCCCCGTGTCCGTGTGGGTTTTCACCGGGGCACTCCGGTTTCCTCCCACCGTCCAAAGACATGCTTTCCTCCCACCGTCCAAAGACATGCTGCCAGGTTAATTGGCCTACTGTGAAATTTGTCCACCAAAAAGTAAGTTCCTGCATCCTGTGATTTGCTGCAGTCTGCTCAGGTGAATTCATATTAATGAGTGTTAACATATTTATGACTGGAACTTCGCCATTGGCGAAATATAAATCCACACATGCCATATGGTGGTCTTAAAATAAGAAAACCGAGACACGAACCCATTATAAGTATGTATGTGGAACTGAGATAAATATCTGCGGTGGCTTGCAAAACGAAAAGTGTAACTTGATCGCGCTGCAACTTAGAAGTGACATTTTTTTAAACGTGATGTTTTAAGTTTGCCAAAATATTACAGAAAGGTAATTTCGCACTTTCTTTCAACACACCAATTTATTGGTTATTCACTTGTCCTGTTTGTTGTGATTGTCAAGCTTAATTGGACTGAGAAGAGGGGGAATCTATTGTTGGACAGGGTCTTATTTTTCTTCAGCCTTTGCCAACCCCGTCTCTCTGTACTCACTGGCTCCATGTCCAGTCGTGCCAACCCACAATAACGCATCTACAGCTGAGGTCTCCTGTGTTTACTTAACTACGTCAGGGTAATTTCGAATCAGTATTTCTTTTCAAGGCAGACTTGAGTTGCCATAGCTGGCCAATGCTGCCATTTAGTTACATATACCATTAAAGTTTAGTACTTCACTTGTATAATAGCCTAATGTTGTGAATTACGTAGCAAGCTGTTCACTTTCGGGCTGATGCGACTATTAACGTAATTGACATGACACCGATTTAAAGAGCTGCTATTGGATGCATTTAAAATATTTTTGTGAAAGTGTCACCTACCCCGAAGATCCTGCGTACCTCAAATTTGAGTCCAAATATCATGACCAATGCTATTGATGTTACCACATCTCTCCCATCACTGCCAATTCTTCTGCTCGATCCAGTAGCTGTTGCACAATTGACATCCTTGCTCCAAGGTCTACTTTTGTAGTCTTTCACCATCCGGCTTTAGGTCTTTCCTGTGGACCCGGTACTGTAATTTATTTACTAGAATAACACTCAAAACAAGGATCTTCCTATTCAAGCGAGCATAGGGCCAGGCTCATCTGCACCAGTGGTGAATATTCCACCTTATTTTTGTGGGGCCCAGTTTCTGTGTAGCTCAACCTTTGTAAACTTGCCGTGAAGTTATGGTCAATTCCATGAAGTCGATCACTCAGCTGTAGCCAATAGTGTTTGTATTTGTTCGCATAACATACAGCATAGGTTTCACAGTGCCATCAGGTGGCTTTAATCTCCTTCCAGGCTGTTGACATCGTGTGTGCGGGGTGGTTAATGTCATTATCAGTTAGCATGCCAGATTAAAATGGTGCTGAGTTAGTATTGTGTTACCTCAAATATGTCACGGTTTGCAAAGGCCGTTAAAGAATGTTTTTCATTGAACACTTTGTTCCAGTAGTAGGAAAAACGTGCATGTTTTTCAGTGTGGCTGTTTTTCAGAGGTTTCATTCATTTTTAATCATACTTTCCAATTGTAAGCATTGCCTTGTTTGTTATGGTATTTGTAATCAATACAGCTCAACTATTTACGTCTCGAGGTTGCGAGTTAAAATCCTCGGTCTCGGGCCATCGTCACTCCAAGGCCGATAGAATGAGTACCACTGTGTGCGAATTAAACAAGGTCATCTATTAGAGAGACTGGCTCCTTTCATTCGCATGAAATAGTGTCCAAGCGAGCAATGTGACAGCAGAGTCTCTGTTGGACCCATCCATCCATCCATCCATTTTCTAAACCGCTTGTCCTGGTGAGGGTCGCGGTGACAGCAGTCCAAGGAGAGTGGACCAGACATCCCTTTCCTCAGCAACAGACTCCAGCTCTTCCCGGGGGATTCCCAGCCGTTCCCAGGCAAGGGGAATCCCCCGGGAAGAGCTGGAGTCTGTTGGACCCTGCCTTATGAATTATGATCTTTGCACTTCAGGCTCTGTGCCACCAAAAGAGATGAGCACTGCCTAAAGATTGTTATAGCCCTGAGAAAATTCTGAATATGTCCACACTTGGATAGGTGTGGTGGCGCATGGTTGGTTGATGATGCAAATTGAGGAATCCTGTGTGCAGATTATCATGAATGACCACATTACACTTGTAACAAAACAAGCATTAATAAACGTTATCCCAAATATGTCTTTACAATTTGGAGTGCAATTTCACAAAGGCATTTTTCTGACAGACATAGATCGTTGAGCAAATACTAATTGTTTTTATAGCTCTATTTGTTCATTTACAATTGTATGCGCAAATGCTTCTAGGGAGTAATGCTAAAATATACTACATCAATCCAGCAAAATATCAATACTGAAAGTAACAAATGTACTCGTGTATACTAGCTTTCAAGTTCATGCTTTGGTCAGATGGGGCTACAAGACCAGCCCAGCCACCTGTGAATGTGGAGAAGCAGACCATACTATGGAGCACTGCCTTATCTGTGCTCTACTACCCAACCTCTGCAGCTCAAAAGACCTTGCGGAGTTCAATGAAAATGCAAGGGGC
>JAZEWU010000025.1:6367931-6380104 GCA_036362915.1 Geotria australis | reverse complement strand
TCGCAAAGAAGAACACGGCTATCCAGAAAGAGCAGCTCTTGAGAGCAATTCTCAAGTATATCAATGCACTTTAAATGCATTATTTTTTTGTACACATAAATAAATGAACATTTTGGTCTTATCCATTTTTATTCTCAGACATTAAAAAAATAATGCTACTTGCTCGAAAAAAAGTGAATCTAAATCAAATCATAATAAAAACAACTCTCTTATGCAATAGTTTTTTTAGTTTATAAAACAGGTTCTCACCAGCTAGAGTAATTTGGTTGGATTGAAACATCGATTGCAAAAGTAAAATTAAAGCTCGTTGGCCATTCAGCAACATGTGGCATTCAGCCTGACAACAAGACCTGAAAAGGAAGAGAAAACCAATACGCCCGATAACCTATGGGCATCGAGTCCTGAGTGGTGCAAGTGTCTGTACATGCTCGTAGCAGCATCCAACCGTTCAACGCAATGCCAGACTTGTTCTGCAACTTCATATTCATACACATGCCCTGAGGTATTACCAACTGCACTTTAAGGGTTTCTAATTAGCCATGGATGTTTCCATGCATTTGTGGTTTCTTCCTTTGAGCCTCAAGCAGTAGCTTTAATAGGTCCTGCTGCAAGTCAGCCGAGACTACATCGTGCAACAGACTATAATATGCGTGAGGGACTTTGCCACCAGGAGGTCTTGCTGCTCGTGATTTTCAAATTCATTCCACTGCCCTACTATACTGGTGCACATCAGATCGTTCGTAATTTAATAGTACAATAACGGTGCTGCAATGTTATTACATTTGCTCTATCCTTAATTTATTCTCTCCCAGTGGAACATTTTTAAATCATAAAATTCTGAATGTGTACCCCTAGGTAGTTGGGGAGCTCTTGCTCATAAATACTTACTTGGCAGCATAAAAAGCATTTGCCTGCTGATGAGATTCTGAAAGCCAGCACTTGTGCAGGGTGTCAAGAAATGCTGTTGAAAAATACAGAAGCCACATTGCCCGGTGAACCAAGATATTATTTTATTCTCACTTGACAGACCTTTTTATGTGTATTATTTTATAAATGGAAACCCACCACGACAGCTCATACAACATTCTGTAGCTATGATTATCTATTTCAAAATATCCAAATACTAAAGTGACTGGTGGACTCGCTGTAGTGCTGCAGTGATGTAATACAAAATACGGCAGTCACACCATTGATGTCATTTAAAATGACTTTCAAGGATTTTTTTTCCTTTCAACGAAATTTCAAACTGAGTGGCCCACATGGTCCACAGTGAGTATACAAATAAGACCCTTCTTTTTTGTGGGGGGGTGGGTTTCTCAAACCATGTTTAATTAGCCAGTGTTCCTTTGTGCAGCAATGATTTGTTTTATGAGAATTGCTTTTCAAAGGTATTCTTTCAAGACAGCCATGTCGAGCATTCCCTCTCTCCTTCGAAAGAAAGCAATTTTCATACATCGAGCAGTGAAAGCATTCATCAATACACGATATGTTTTATGGCAATTAGGCAGAATCCTTTTTTTATACTACCAACACTTATTGAGCAATTGCAATCTAGTTATAGGTCGTTTTTGCCAAAAGATTGGGTAATTTGTTTTGTCCAGTAGTGTTTAACTCTCTTGTGTAATGTCTTTAGAAAATCTGATGCCTTCTAGGTTCTTATGGACTTGTGTGTGTGCCTTGTATATTTGACTTAAACAGTCTATTGATAAATGTGTTGTATAGCTGTCAGCACTTACCACTTGGTAGTTTGCTTGAAGTGGTGCAACGAATACAGCCTTACAAAATCAACATTTGTCCGAGTATTCCATTGTGTGCTAAGTAGAAATTAAGAGTAACCTTTCAAAAAGTGCTTTTTTACAATGAGAAATAAGATGATAATATATCTACCTCATATATCTGTCCCTCTATATTACATATAAATAACTTTCTTACACTTTACATCAGCCACAAGGCCTTCTAGAAATGCATAATTTCAGCAACATTGGGTCAATGCAAGGTAACTGGACCGGTGTCAACATATTGCCTGACTGTGAGACTGGTAATTTTTATACGTTAGAGAAGGCTGTTCATGCATTGGAGAAGGCTTTCTTGTGTGGCATGTCTTCTCTTCACATCCATTGAAAAAGCCCACTTGTTGCATTTAATCATCTCTTTGACGGTGATGCTGCTTTTAATTATTCCTTTTTCTTCATGTTATAATTTTTATTCTTACGCGCACTTAAAATCTGGCTGTCGAGCTGCAGCAGCAGGCACAGACGCAAATGGCGGTGTGCTCCAATGGCGAATGTCATGTGGACCCTGGGTGCTTACACTTTGGTGGACGTTTAGCAGTGACGTGAAAGGAGAGGAATCCTCAGCAGCCCAGCTATGCTTGCAATGTAACTGCCTCTTTGAGGCAACTGCCTGTCTTGCTGAACAGGCTTTCAAAGATGGCTTAAGAGGAAGCTTTCGTAATGTACATGCCACCATGAGGCCAGTGATTGTTCTGTTGTTCACTTGTTGGTAATATTTTTCCTAATTCTTGGTGCCAAGGTTTTGTCCTCTCTCATCAGTGGCACAACGTGTAATTTATTTATGCATTCAGTCAGAAGCAACGCAGACATTGGTTGTGCCTGAAACTTTAAAAGGTTAATAATTACATTTACTCTTGCAATCCTGTATATAAATCTGTTGCAAAGAATGCAGATAGAATAGTCATTTATATGGATCGATGTTAGTGTGCCCTTGAAAATCTAAAATGTTATCTTAAGAGTACTGTGATAAAATAGGGTCTAGACTGGGAGGTCCACACTTACCCTTCAGCTTGGTTATCTATGCATTACAACACTTCTGCATAATTCTACATGTCGGTTACGATTTGCTGTGTAGGTCAGTAGCCTTTTCGTAGCGGTCCCCATAGGTCGGTGTAATCTCAAGATGGTGTGCATCTCATTTACATTTACAATCTCGAGATGCATTTTGGCACTGTCCGAATATACATATTTTATTGTGCAGACTCTGTGCAGCACGTCACAATTACGGGTGTGACCTTCACGAACCGGTATGTGTCTCGTCGCGTTCTGCATTGTGCAACCTCCGTGTCTGTGTCGTGTGTGTAGGAAGCGGGTCAGCTGTGCTACGAGCAGGAACTCTACAATAAGTTCGAGTACAAGCAGCAGCGCCTCTTCTTCCACACCTTTCTCGGCGATGTGAGTGCAACGCTTGCTCGTTCAGTGAGCGCAGTCTTTGCCAATTACGTTTTAAGGTTATACGTCTTCTCGTTACAGCAAACGTGGGAAAGCGCACGTCGCCAAATGTTTACAGCCCCCGCGGCCTGTGGCCACAGTTCCACGTTTTTATTGCAGACAATGTAGTTTGGCTTATTTCCAGAAAAGGACATATAATGGCTGCAGAGCCTGAATAGAGGTAATTGGATTTTTTAACCAATTGTACCCATAATTGTTATCATAATTCTGCCATGAGGTACATTACAGAAAGGTCTTCTGTATAGTGTGTTGTCAGCAGAGCACCACATCATGCCAGGTCAGGACCCTGGAAGTTGATGCTGCACAACTACTTCTGCAGCCATTTGAAAGAGCCTTTCTTAATTAACACTACGTCTCTTCATTACGTTTCAATAACTCAGCAATGCATTTCAATCCCTCAGAGCTAAACTACCATATATGTAAATACATACATCCATATTTACAAGACAGATTGTTTTTAGATTTGTTTTCGTTGTTGACTTGCCGTTCTCTCCGCGACCCTTGTGCAGTGCTTTGTGACCCTCGGGTGAAAAGCGCTCTATAAAATGCTATTATTATTATTATAACTTGTGTCGGTGACTCAGCCAAAACCTACATCTTGCTACACTTGAGAATCCAGTTTAATGTCTCATGGTTGCCTGGAGTTGAATCCAGAAACAGTGGTGCTGGCTCGGTGATTTGACCCAGTCTTTGACCCTCCAGCCACATGGGCACCTGTGGACGGAGCACAGGTTAAAAGTGGTGGTTTTTTGGAAACTCTGCATGTGCCTCTAACCTTTCTATGTGGCCTCCAACAGAAATGTCAGGTGGGGCTTAACTTCTGCAACGAGAAGGAGGCAAAGAACTTCCGTGAAGCAGTGGAGGATAAGCTTCGACTGAGGCACCAGAAGAGTGGTGAGTGCACTTTTGTTGCCCAGTTGGGGGATGGGTAAAGTGCTGATTGTCACACAAGTCAGCAGTGGATGATGTATACCTGGTCTGAGCAGGTCAGAGTAGGTGGGACCTAAAAACATTGCATTCCAACTTGTATAAAATGCTTGTAAACAGTGCAGTGCATTAAGTCATGCTGCCAAAAAACATTTTACAAGCTAGATACTTTTCCAGCTACTTGTGAACTGAAGAATAAGCTAAATGAGTTCTGAATGATGTTACAAGTTTTAAATATGAGTGAAACGCTAATCATTTGTAATATGGGGGGGGGGCGATATGTGACTAAAAATTATATTGGTGCACCAGCAGATTCATGTGAAACGTTTGTAGTTACATTTAATGCCACTAAAGTTTGTTGTTTTATAATGGACTACGTGGGTAAGTGGACTTGAGCATGATGGTATCGCTTGAAGGCTTGATGGCCAACAGTCGACGCTGCTGGTGGAACGGTATCCAAAGGAGTATTGAGAATCGCTCGCGCACAGGCGATGGGTGTTAGTAGCATCGAAAGACCACGTGGATCAGTATCGGCTTGGGAAGTCATTCATCCAGAAGTGGATAGCTCTAGGCTGATGGTGATCCCAGACTGGTGTAAATATTGCTCTCATATTAAGTGCAGAAATGTAGACACAGTAAACCATCCTTAATTATTAAATATTACCTCTCCACTGTTCATTCAGATGGAGGTTGTAATTGGTTGTAAATCTAAATTTTCTGGCATTTTATATCTTAAGTACAGAAGCAATAATGCAATAAAATGTAGCAGTAATATAGAATAGTTAAAAAACTAACTTAATTTTCTTTGCAAGCTAACTGTATGAACATTGTTTTTTAAGAGGAAAAAACCTTCTCAAAGGATTAAATGAACTTCCATTACTCACAATGTGCATATCAGATTACTGTTATTGTGACGAAAGACAATGAAAACAATCATTGCTGAGATTTTTTGCACTGATTTTTTTTCATTTGCTTGTGTACAGTATATATTACTTTCATGTTATTGTTTTAAATAGAACGAAAACGTAATGACCCAACACCACCTAATTCTCAACGTGACTCCACAGGTAAGCCAGGTGATGGGTTTAACTGGTGCACCTTCTCTACAATTGTCTAAATCTTCGCCGAGATTCGCCAAATGTGTGGATTCTTTACTTTCCCATATCTCAAAGTTGGCTGTATTACTCGGGTAGCTAACACCAACGTTAAAATAATGAGCCGGCACCGCTTTTCATGGCAGACTTTTCATTCCAGATGATGGAATGGAATGATGATTCATTGACACTACTATCAATTTATCATTTCAGGACAGATGCATTGGATATTTTTTGTTGTTGTTGCAATTCGGACTTATATGCAATGGGTTCACCTCACCACTGCTACGTTTACTGCAATGTTTGTAAAGGATTTTTTAAATATTTAATCAATTTGTTGCCTTAAATTGCAGCAATTCATCTAATTACTGAGGGGAAGGAATGGTGGCATAATTGTTGCAACTATGCCAGACAGCCACCTTAGCTATTTCTTTTCACCTAATGTGGGTTCGACCAACTTTTACTGAAATATAAGTAGCACATGTCAGATGACTGACACACAGTAAACCACTCTATAATGGTGCATAGGCATGTGCTGGCTAAGTGTGACCTATTGAAGAGATGCCAGAAGCTGTTACGTGCTGATTCTTCTGGCATCCATCCTAATTAGGACATTGATCTGCTGTCAGTAGGAATTTCCCTGCCTTGTGCATTGGCTCCTATAATCACAATTTAGCATATGATTAGTTATGCATCCACAGAAAGACAAATGCACATTAAACATCTGCTCGCACACATTTGGCTCATCAGGGTGGAGTCTAAGGTAAACCTGGCTTTTTTCCTTTTGAGAAAACGTATTAAACAACTGCGTTCTTTTTTTGGATCTGTGACCACCTCCATCCACGTCAAAGATTTGCATTTCCTAAGCATATCTGTTTGCGCTGTTCCTTGGCCGTTTGCTCTGAGGCTGGCTTGTTTGTGCCTTTGCCCAAGGCCGTACTGTTATTGAACACCTGGGCTTACTTTCTGCATGTCTCCAGCACATCCAGGTTCTGAATGAGAGCCACACTTTCCCTTGCTATTGGAAAGGTCACCTGTATTATAACATTTTTTTGGTCTTGCTCTGTATTTGAATGATATTTTATAATTGCTGTATTCAAGTGGGTTTGGTAAACAGGACTTATTGGTATGTGCTGCACAACTGCTGATGTGTCCTATTTAAAATGTCAACGATAATTCGGCAGGTCCACTTATATCCCGAATGTAGGATTGTTGGTGCTTTTCTTTCCTAGCACCTCTGCGCTAATGATGGAAATTCCATATTACGATGGTGTAACCAAGGCTGTCTAACATAACCACAATTGATTCCCTATGAAATGACACATGGTCAACTATTTGGAGTCGAGCGCCATTGCCGCAGCTCACCCTGCCAGTTAATATTAAACATTACCACATTATATCATTGAACACGGCGTCATTTTATCATCATTGGCTGATGTGTACTTTATTGATTACTGAATCGGCCCATTCATGCTTAACAGTTATTTGATTTAGAATTATTTGTTTTGAGAAATGTTGGCAATGTGAAATTTTCAGCAGAGGTGTCCTACAAATAGTCAAAGCATTCCACACGAATGCATGCGTACACTAACTCAAGAATTTACTAAGCAGATCAAAGTGCTCTTTTTGTCTTGGATGGTTCTATGAGTAAACCCAATTGAGAACCATGACCTAATTACATTTATAATCCAAGCTTTATTGTTTTCTCGTGCTGAAGCTCAGTATGTCCTGTTGCCTTAACCCATTCCTTCAGCTATACTTAACTGCGCTTTCTTTTTAACAGCGTCAGTATGGTGTGGGGAAAGTATTCCAATGAAATTGTATACCTGTAGTGTTATTATATTGCTTGCATGCTCAGTGTAATTCAAGTCTAGGGTTGTTTTTTAATGAGGTAAAGTTGACATTTCAGCCATTAAATTACCAAAGCAAGCCGTCTACTGTTGAATGGACATTTTAAGATCTCATGACATTGTTTGTTTACCGTTGGAATAGTGCATATCCCGTATTTAAAAATTACATGAATATTTAATATAATAAGTATTTAATATGATGATGATAATAACTGTTTGTCTAATTGCTTTTCCTACTTGTCAAGGGTTGACTTTGGTCAATAATCTCAAGGCTTGTGATTCAAAACTAAAATATATTTACAATTTTTTTTATATCTGAGGCATTGCTTCCGATATCCAAAAAGCATTGCAATAAAATACTGCATGCCATCATCAACCATGGTGATGTGAATATTTGAGAGTCTACATGCATTATAGGAGATAAAATATGGAGTTTCACATCCTAGGATAGTTCATGCATTGATACTAAAAAACACTTCTGAAATCTGGGCGATGGCTTTGTTAATAACACCTCCTTGCAGCCTCCCCTAGTGGAAATCAGTTGCATTGACTCCAGTGTGAAGTTAGGGGTTTGCAGCGATTTCCAATTGCTGCAATCTACCTCTCTAATGGGGCGAGGTATTGCAGCCCTGGACCATCTGGTTACGTGCCAGAGCATTGGCTTTGCCAGGGTGATTGATGGGCCTCATTTTGAGATAGTGTGAGTGGGACCATGTGTTATGACCCAATACTATCACCAACTTCCACGGCTGTAGTGCTTAAAATTAGGGACTCCCATCACACGCACATCCTACAGAATACAAATATCAAGATGTATACATACACTCTTCGGAGATAAACTGCACATTATAGTAATGGTGCATGAAAATGTGACTGAATATCGTATTCAGTATTCAGGTCACTCTTGCAAGTGAGACTCATCCTGGTCTCTGATTTCTCGCCTGTTAATTAAAATGTTCTTATTGGTTTAATTGAAATGCCATCATATTTTCTAATAAGTGTAACTCTTCGTCATAAAAGTAAATTATAATGGAATGCTGGGGGCAAAAATGTAGATAGCTGACTATAGCAATACTCGCATTAAAGCATCAATTAACCATAGCTATTAACTGCACAATATCTATCATGTAGTTGGCACCACAGATTCACTGCCATCCTGGGGTTGCTTAAATTCAAGGCAGTGTGTGGGGATCATTTTCTATTAACATCTCTTGACTGGTTAGCTTTAGACCACATCCCCACGACTTAAATCTCTTGCTGCTCAAACAATTGTTAGCCGGTGCTTGTTTATCTTAGCAGTCTGAGCCAGTGGTACATCCTCCACATTCCAATAACGAGGGACCATCTGTCCGCAGCACAAGCATCTTTGGCCTCTCACAAACCAAACTAATTTGTTGACCCCCAAAGGGGTGAAATGTTAAGTCAGCCTGACGAGGATTTGAACCCATACCTTCTATTTGTTGGCAATAACCACTGTGCCAGCCAGATTACATTTACACTGCACTCAATAGCATTTTTGACTATTACACTGTTAAATTTTCTCCCGCGACTTTATTGCAGACCGAAAAGTTTGTACCAAGAACATTGCTCTTCACAATAGTTCTTATTTTGATGCTAAACGGAAAGTAATCTGCGTTCACCGACAGCATTTGCTGCACCGGGTGCACGACGGGGGAATCCAACTCAAGGGTGTCGTGCGCGCTGTGCCTCGTGGCGGCGGGCCGGTCGGTGCGGCGTGTGTGTCGCTCGCAGGCCCGATGCTGCCAAACCTCAAGATGCAGGCAATGGACATCAAGAACCCGGACATCACCCTCAACCGCTACCCCACCAACTCGTCCTCCACTCCCACTAGCGCGAGCACGAACTCTCCGTTCAACATGATCATGGACAGGACCAAGAAGAGCAAGGGCAAGAAGAAAAAGCTGACCAAGGCGGACATTGGCGCGCCCAGCAACTTCCAGTGGGTGCCTCGTGATGTGCGGAAGAAACATTTCTCGTGAAGTGATTCGTCGTTTGCATAGACGTGTATGGCTTGTTCGTGTAAACGTGCGTCGACGTTGGAATTCTCGGTTGTCATCAGGCTCCGTTGAGCACTCGTATAAATTTAATATAGTTTGCTGTTTTAATACTAGTGATGCTACCTTAATGTTAATGTAATTTATGAAATGTTACAGTAAAACCTCGATTTAATGGGCCTCTATTCAATGGACTTTGGAAGTAACAAACGCTATCTGTTACTTCCGAGGCAGTTGTCTGCATTGAAAGTAATGGAAATAATATTCTTAAATTTAGTTTTTGTATCCCTGCTATTAGATACATGTATTACTATGTTAAATGGTGTTCATAATATATAGAGTTATAAGATATGTTCAATACTCTTTATAGAAGACCATGCAAAAGCCGGATTTAGCGGCGTTTTGGACACCATTTCCAGCCTATTAGTCCATTAAATCGAGTTTTTACTGTATTACAATTATTAAATGTAGATTTATGTTACATGTGTTGTTCCTAGCACACAAGCGGCCATTATAATTAAGAAATGTTTCTTTTTGCACACGTATATAATACATAATAAACTAAACATATATTTTATTACAGGCATGTTGGTCACATTGGATGGGATCCTAACACCGGGTTTGATGTAAGTATGTGCAAATGTAAATACTATACTCAGTCTGCTGTGTTATTTCGGTTAAGTAGTGATCTTTGTTATAATATTTCATCGTCTCCTAACTCCAGAAAATTATGTTCACTGGTCTGCAAAGGAAAGGGACCCTGCATAAGCACCTGTATTGGATACCTGAGTTAAAGTCCTAGTGCAGTCACAAAACTTGTGAAATTAACATTTAATAACGTGTCATTTTTCTTTAAGACAATTCTGTATCTACAGTCTGCAGAAGTGAAGAGTTGATATTAGTGATGATAAACTGCAGTTTCCATCAACTAGTTCATCCCACTGTCCGTATGCCACTATTGTTTAGAAATAGAGCTTTTCAATCCTCAGAAACTAGCACAATCTTGTTCAAACCAGCTTTGCTTTAACAATTGCATGTATTGTGTTGTGTGACTACAAAACAATTGTTTACCAATTTTATCCCCTCTTCATCATCCTGGAAGATTGTCTGCTCTCTGGTCGAGACTTTAAATAGGAGATTGACAGACCAGTTGCTAATGATGCGCTTAGGTAATACACTTCACACCATTATACTATGTAGTCTGGATAACAAACTGACAGACCAGCCTCTGGTGGGGTCTCTCGGCAAAAGTCTGAAAGACTGATCTCTGATGGGATTTAAATAACATGTTAAATAATGACAGCATTTTCTCTACACTGCCAGTAAGCGGAAATGAAGATCTTGACATTTCAGCTGTCTGCTGTTCTTCAGGGCAGCAACAGACTGACAGACCGGTGTGTGATGCAGCCTTGAGACAATAAACTGACGGACCGATTTCTTGGTTTTGTCTCTAGACAATGAACTGACAGACTATTGTCTTCTTAGAAACAATACTTTAACAAGAGTAAAGGTTTTATGAATGCGGTGACACGTTTAAAGGAGTGCAATGTTGTGCATATCTCTGTTGCTCCATCCTGTCCTCTTGGGGGGCTGGGCAGTTGAACAACTTGGACCCGGAGCTGAAGCATCTGTTTGATATGGCGGGCATCACCGAGTCGCAGCTCAAGGACAAGGAGACCTCCAAGACCATTTATGACTTCATCGAGAACTTTGGAGGCGTCGAGGCTGTCAAGATTGAGATGCGACGCCAGGGTGAGTGGTCCCAGCGAGTGGATGCAGAGGGGAACACACGTTACATAAATAAAATAGACGCTCTAATGCAGGAACCAGATGAGCCTTATAATCTAGTATGCTGGTCACACCTTGCAGGCGACAGTTGGCACTTCACTTAGATTTGTCAAACTCCCAAACCCGCTGGGCTGCACAGTGGCCATGACACGGTATTGCTGCACACGGGTCACACGGGTCAGTGAATTAATCTTTGCAGATCATGGAATGTTATCTGCTCGTTTATCTGAGTTATGTGCAGGTACTAGGCTTATGTGGAATGATTAAAGGAGTTGGATATATATTATTGTCACGTGCAATTATTTTCTGATAATTCACGATATCCATATTTAATGCTATACTTAAACTGTGCTGCATCACAGTGGTGTTGAGCAAAAAGTGACGTTGACATTCTGTTGACAGGACAGAGGAGGTGGTCCCGTGAGTATATGTTTGTGCTTTGCCTGCCGTGCCTCAGGATTTCTTAATACTTAGGTGTGCCGTGACGCATGCAGCACTGCTTGAAGAGCCCAGTTTGGCTCATGAAGTGTTTGTTCAGTGGAATTAAATTTACTCAATAAAGCTGCGCTTCTGCGCGGCAAAACTACCATTTCACACATTGAGCTCATTTGGTATTCACACCAGTTTTCCAGCGCAGGGCTATCACTATGTTGTAAAGGCATAGTCTGCAGTATCTTCACTGTGGGGGGTAACGTTGCTATGTGTAATCCTAATTGAGTAATTTTCATACTTATCAATTATTTTTAATTGGACCGTCACGCTAACATACAATGGTTAACTGTCTTCAAATTACATTATAGATTGTTTTACATTCACTTGTAAATCAGATGGGCGGTGTGAGGAAATGATCAAAAGGAGAAAGTTTTCACTTGTTATCTGCTGGATGAACGCAATATGGATGAGATGAAACCGCCAGTCTGGCCAGAGCTAGTTATCAGCAGTAGTGGAGGAATAGAGGAGTAAAGTTTGTTGGAACGGTAACCATGGTAGTGGCGATAAAAGCGCTATAAGGAGTCACCTGACTGCTGATAAACGAGTGACTGGAGTGAATCGGCGAGTGCTGCATCATCGGTCAAGCTCGCCGCCTTTACAGCGAATTCTCTCGACTCCACGGCGAGCTGCGAATCGGGCGCCGCACTACAGATATCTTTCAATTCCTCCTAAAGCCGTGCCTCGTCTCCCTTTTTTTTTGCGTGCAGCTCCCCCTCCGCCTCCTCCCCCGAGCCGGGGCAACTACCCCCCCCAGACACCGTC